>PVJD01001011.1:0-316665 GCA_004026545.1 Mormoops blainvillei | reverse complement strand
TGAGGTCTACTGGTAGTAGAGAAGGCCAGTTCCAAAAGGTCACCTGAGGACATGGAATTGGGTTAGAACCCCCAGGTACCTAGCTGCTAAGTAATAATATTATACAATGAGTAAGTAAAGTTCCATTTTCTATGTTCTCATTGTTAGGTAAAAGCTCATAACAATCTGGCATAATTCGTAATAGTGTCCATGCACTTGTTGGTTGATAAAAACTCCTTCTGGACTTTGAGGGATTTCCTCTCCGCCTGTCCCCAGTAAAACCTCTGCTGGGGCACTTAAGGATAGTGAATTTGTTGCAGAGAAGCTAGAAATAGCAACTCTGATTAGGGACCCACAGCATATCTAAATCCTGATCCTCTTTGCACTTCTTGTATCTTTTCCTGTCTAATAAAGCATAATTAGTAGAGATCTTTGGAACTCTTTGAAAGTCTCATGATGCATACCTGAGGTTGTATTAACCTGTTATAATAAAGATATCACATTTAGCACAGCAGCTGTTATTGCAGGTGTCTGGGTAAGCTTGAGGCGGTGCACTTCATCCACCATGATCCATCCAGTTTTTGAAGGGATCAAATCAATGAATTAAATGAGGAATATGGTAAGAACCACCACCACTGAATACCTCTCATTAGCCTTCCTTTCTCATAATGTTCTTCATTAACAGTCGGTGAAGACGGCAGAAAGTCTCAGGAACCTTCACTCAGCCTTTCCTGCCACAGTAGCTCTTCCCCTACACAGCAAGAAATCAATGTGCTGTATTGCCAACTGCCAAGTAGGTCTGTAAAATTCTGTGTTTGGGAACTACAGAAATGATTACCGGCAGGTTCATGGACACAGATCATTCACTGTAGGCCAGACCTGGGTTAGGGCTCCATCTGTGACCTCACCTCCATTTGTTCTCCCCTAATTGATGCTGGGTCCCTGGGTATCAGTTTCAGCTCGCACCCTATATCTGAATCCCTTGAAAGGTCTAGCTAGTCTCCGATGAGTATTGTTTGTTACCTGGATAAGTGGCTATGGGGTCCTTTAGGGAAGGACTAGAAGAATCACTGCTGTATAAACTTTGTAATCTTGCAGGGACCGTCTTAATGTCCCTGCAGCTTCTCCTTCAGTAGGTGGCCTCGGGTTTGGATAAATGTCTAAGGTCTGGAAACTGGATAAGAGATCGTCACTTTCCTTTGGGGAAGCAGATGTCAGCTTCCTGCTCATCCACGTTTGATCTCTTCAAATTCCATATATTTAGTTAATACTCTATCCACTTGTCTTCCCCCTAGGAATACCATGATCACCATTAGTAGCCATCTCCAAAGATACCTGCAGGTCTGCCTCTCCTATTGCCATTCTGATCTTCCTGCCCATTACAGGAATTTTGCCCACCTTGCTTGTGATGGTTAGGGGCTCTCACCTGGCCTTTGCAAATCCAGGACCTCATCATCCCCATTGCTGCTAGGAGCCCAGATCAATAACAGCATCTATTCAGTACAATCAGCCCTGGTCTATAGAGGGCAGACACCACTCAGCACTGTACTGATACTGCTGTTCTCCTCATTAGCACATTCCTCATTGTCTTGGAAAATAAAGCATCCCCTGACTCCTCCAAGGAAAAAGAATTAGCTGATTGGTTTTCCAGTCTCATAGTGGATCCATTCCAGCAAATCCTTTCTTCTATACTCTAATTTTTCCAATAAAGTATGTCAACTTTACTTAATGAGGCCCAACATTTTTTCCAAGTATTTATGAAAACCATCCTACAGAGCCCTTACCAATGTGTTAAATACTGTGTCATGGAAGAGTGCCTTCATTTGTATCTATTACATTGTCACCCCTTGATCCTGCAGCCTTCAGATCCACTCCTAGGTATGCTCTCCTAGTTTCTGCTGGTACATGGGAATCAGTCCCTTTGTGTATAATTCATCATCCCCCACTCCTAAGCCTAGAAATTACCCATTGTACATCTGACCCTAGTTATTGATTTGAAGCCAGAAAAGCAAATGGAGGTGGAGCTTGAGAAAGACTCACATCATCTCACTTGAGGTATCTATATCATCTTTAAAGAGAGGGGTGGGGACTCTATCCTCCAAGAAGTGGAGTGTCTGTCTACAGACCCAAATGGTTCAGCACGATTTGAGGATTTAATATGCTCACATGAAAATACTCAGATGTTCCCTTTCCAGGTCTCTAGTGCTGAGAATTCAGCCTGTTCTGAAACTCTGCCACTCTTACAAATAATTCTAGTGTCTGGTTATGTCTGCCTCCAGCTACAGGAGATGGGTGTATCTTTGAGTTCTTCTCCAAAGGCTCACGGACCCTCACATTTCTCTTTAAATTGCTGATTGAGTGCCCTGAGCCTGTTGTTTTCTTTCATCAGTGACCACCCAGTTCCACAACCCTCCTAATTGCTAGTTCTGCCATGCCAGAGCTATCCCATGAGCCAGTGCATCCTGTCCTAACTACGTCCCATCCAAATTCACCAGAGGCAACTGTCTTAGCAATTGCACTGCTACAATATGCCAGGGCTCATGGCTCCACCTACCATCGGAGTAGAGACCTCACTGCCATCTGTCTGCTGAGTAATCCCATCCTTAGAATCAGCTTCCTAGGACTACTTTTAGTGCCCAATGTCTTAGGGCAGGTTTCACATACAATAAGAATTTGTATGCATGTAATTTTTTTTTGAAGGATTGTTCTTTGGGAAAAACCAGTGAGGGAGAGAAGGAAGCAGGATAGGAAAAACAGAAAGAGCTGAACGAGGATGTTATCTCAGGTAAAATCTAGGCTGTCAGGGGCAGGAGAGAGAGGGTCTGCAGTATGAACCAAATTGCCTAATTGTGCTCCTCTGAGGCAAGAGGCCAGCTTCTTGCCCTAGTATTCATCAGCCACCTGGCAAGGGGACTGTGCAGGGTAGCCTCTTAAAGACGAGTGACTGACACATAATGAGCCAGGGTCACATGATACAAGACAGACGGCTCACAGCCAAGGATGGTTCTCTGTGGACCATCAGTGGCAGCTGCAGGGAGTGCGCTGGCCCAGAAAAGGGGATACCAAAGCACCCTCAATAGTCACTCTCCATGGAGGCCTCACATGATCATTCTATTTAAAACAGGAGGTCTAGGCTCCCCAGCTCCCTTCCTTGATTTATTTTCTTCTAGAGAGCTTGTTAGATTCTAACATGTGACCAAATTTACATATTTTTACTCATGTCTTCCTAGAGTAGAATATAAGCTCCATGTAGACAGAGTTTATTGCCTATTTTTGATCACTGCTCTTTCCCCAGAACCCAGAAAAGTACCTGGCACAGTCATCCCTGAATAACTATTCTGAATGAATGGCTTATTAATATTACTTTCTGGTCATCTGGTGTGTCAAACCCATAGGTATCTTTTCAATCAACAAAATGATTATATCTCTATCCTTGGCTTTCCTCATAGCATTTAACTCTTTAATTGGCAACTATCATTTTTCCAGCAACAGTGAGGTTGAGACTGCCTAAGAGGTTCTTTAAAGTCTGTCTTCGTCAATATATATTAGGTGAAAATAACCCCAAAGCAATAAATTAATACAAATGTCAAAAATATCATTATTGAGCTACAGTTTTCAGTACTTGGGCCTCCACTGTTAGATTTTGACTCTGTAAAAGAAGCTTCCATATGAATAAATTGTCACACAAGTTCACAGGATAAAAGTTTCCATTATATTATTCAATGTACAAAACTGTAACAAGAGGAAGAGTGCTCTTAATCTGGCTTCACAGCATGTGGGTTTTTATTTCAGTTCTCACATGACTGCAGAAGTCTGCTTACTTCTCACTCTACGCGACCCTTGGTCCCTATGTTTCCCGTCACTTCACCTGTAAGGTGGAATAATGTGTCTAAGGAAAAGCCATCACAAACCCAGTTACCACAGTAGGTATCTGAGAGGGAAGAGAGAAAAGAATTAACTATAGCATGCAGGATAGCTTTGGATGGAGAATTTATTCTAATCTAATTCCACTTTTTAAAAATCCCCAACTCTCCTAACAGAGTGCATTGTACATCTCTGAGGGCTCCATTTTGTTCCTTATCCATGTCAGAACTCATCCTCTGTATGGATGAAGAGAGGAGTCGTCACCCCAAGGTAAGAGGGGGACAGAGTGGAGTAAGCATTCATATTACCCCAAATGTTCAGAACCCCAACTGTGACACCCAACCAGGCTTACCCCTTTCACCTCCTCCAGCAGGCCACCATAGTTATATTAGAATTGGCCAAAAAGTCCAGTCAGTTTTTTTTCCATAAAATAAAAGACACATTTTTCATTTTTACCAATAACTTTATTGATATGGATATTTTGGGTATGTCAGCTATCTCCCATGTGGTAATACCCTGACTGTACTTAATTAATGTCTCAATTTGATCACTATCAACTTCAGCTGGTCTACCTGAATGTGGAGGAGCATCGTCCTGTGAGAAATCTCCAGCATGAAATTTCAGAAACCACTTTGACACATTCCATCAGTCACCGCACCTTCTCCATATACTGCACAACTTTTTTTACACTTCGGTTATATTTTCACCTTTGTTGAAAAAATAAAGTATAATATGCCAAAAATATTGCTTATGTTCTTCCATCTTCAATGTTAGAATGGCTACGCAAAAATTCACCAATTCCGATGTGTTTTTTTTTAATGAATGCTGATATGGAAGCTGTCATGACACACTAACGAAATTGTTTCAAATGAAGTTAAAGACAACTAAGCCCTACCAGAACCTGCTTATGGAAAAAAACCAAACGAATTTTTGGCCAACCCAATAGTTTCCTGACTTCTCCCTCAATTCAGAACTCATTTCCCCTTCCCCTGTGCATTATTTTCTCACAAATTCGAAAGAGATTTATACATACCCATGAGTTTCTAGAACATTGGTGCAATCTCATACGCCTCCAAATTTTGACCAAGCTGAAACTGTACTTTGGCTGCATACTGCTATGGCGAGTCTGTCACTGTGCTAAGAAGGTTATATGACTTGTTACAGAGCAGGGAACCATCTTTAAGTAAGAGGTAAGGGGCGTAGAAAATACGAAACTGGAGTTAAAGACAGGTTGGATGCTTACTGAACTTGAAGTAGCTTTGCTTCATGAAAATATAACAGAATGGTTATGGAAGTGAAGAGTTCTAAAAATTGGCACCATGATGAAGAGCAACCGAGTAAATAGTTCAGAGACAATTATGCCACAAAATTCGAAAGACAGCCTGTGCTGCGTGCCTCATGTATTTCCCGTAGGATGAAGCCATTAGTCAACAGCGACCACTCACAGTCAGCTCTAACTACTCATTCCTAACCATAAACAGAAAAACAAGGCTCAGCAGACATTATGGATAGTTTACAACAGAAAGAGAAAGACTATCCTCAAACGAATGATTCAGAAACCTGCACTCGAGAAAACAGAGATAGTTCTAAATATACTCAAATAACTATAAAACTCAAATGTAAGATCTAAAGCTGTAAAACTTCTAGAAAAAATCATAGATGAAAATTCTTGTGACTTGGGTTAGACAAAGATTTCATAGATATAACATGAAAAGCACAAACCCTAGAAGAAACACTGATATACTGAGATTCATCAACATTAAAAACTCCTCTGCTCTTTGAAAAAAAAAAATCAAGTAACAGACTGGGAGAAATGTTTGCAAAATACATATCTGATGAAAGGTTGATATCCAAAATATATGAAGACTCTTGAAATTTAAAAAGAACACAAACACCCAATAAAAGTAGATGAAAGATTGAAGAAACATTTCCTCCAAAATATATAGACAGCTACTAAACATATAAAAAATTCTCAACATAATTAGTCATTGGGAAAATGCAAAATAAAACCACAGTGGGATAACTGTATGTACCTGTTACAAGTAGGGGAAAAACACAACCTTGACAACACTTAGTGCTTCCAAGGGTATGGAACACCTGGAACTCCAGGCCACTGGAGAGAAGAGCACGGCAGTTTCTTACCAAGTTAAATGACACACTTACCATTGCATCAATCGCCTTCCAAAGTATTTACCCAGGAGAAGTGAAAACATATGATTTCAAAAGCTTGTGTGTGGTTGGTTATATTGTCTCTATTCTCTAAAAGCCAAAAGCTGGAAATAACTCAAATGTCCATCGGCTAGTGAATAAACAAATCATCATACATCCATACAATGAATATTTCTCATAATAAAAAGGAAAAATGACTGATCCCTGCAGCAACACAGATGAATCTCAAACACATTATGCCAAGTAAAAGAAGCGAGATTTAAATGGCTACGTACTAAATGAGCCTATTTATGTGACATTCTGGAAAAGGCAAAACTATAGAGGCAAAAAGAGCTTTCAGTGTTGTTGGGGGAAAGGGAAGCAATAGACTCACGAAAGGGCAGGAGGGGGCCTTTTAGGATGTTTAGGAAATGTTCTATTTCCCGACCTTGGTGGTTATAAGACTGTGTATAATTTGTCAAAATTCAGAAATAGTCGCCAAAAACAAGAGTGTACTTTCCTATAGGTAGATCATACCTGACACAGATAATTTTAGAAAGTCTTCCTCATTTCTTTGCTGAGTTGAACTCCATCTGAGGTTCTAGGTCTCAGTCTTACAACCTCAAAGCCTGATGTGTCCGCAAAGTCTCAGGTGAATCACACTGACAGATTAAGAATCACATTAAGTTCGCAAAAACTGATGCATACACCAGAATGCCAATGGATTAATTTGTAATGAGAAATGGAATTGCCAATATTAATAGATATTTATGTTTTCTGGTCAAGTTGTTTTCTTTCCATAATCATACTTCGTGGAAAACAAAATTATAGTCAGATAGGTATGTTATAATAATAGAGTCAGAGTGCAGAATGTTAGCTGTAACTTGAATATCCAAAAGCATCCGGCTTAACCTGATAACCTGACTGACCCACATCCAGAAAAAGGAGTATTTCTTCCCCCAGCGGTAGGTTCAGGCATTCTTTCTCCAGGACAGGTGTGACTGGGCTCTGCTAACCCTTGGCTTCTGCACCTCATTTTCTCAAGCATAGAAGGGTCACCAGCTTCATCTCTGACTGATACATCCCCCTTCATAAAAAGTAATAACTCCAGTTAAATCATAATTGGGTCTGGCAGACCTGAAAACAATTCTGCCTCTTCAAGATGACACTGCATTCTGCGCTACAATTTATTATGAGCTGATACGATAATTCTTAGAGGGCAACTTCAACTTCAAGTCGTCAGGGGAGTTTTTGTTTTCACTTCTTGTACCATCTACAAAGTGGTAGTGGGTTAATGTGCAATCATTTACTAAATTATTTTATAAAATGCAATCTTGAAGATGACTTGTCATAGCCAGCAGAAAAGACCCCATAGGGAGGCAGCATGTTATAGTGGAGAGCACTCGACTGTAGGTCAGGTGTTCTGGTTTTCAACCTCTGCGCCTCCTGCTATGGGGCAGCAACACGTTGCTGACATCGGTCCGTACATACCAGCCTTACAGGAAAAATAATATCTGTCCTGCTGATCTCCAAACCCATCATGAAAGTTCTGTAAATTGTAAAATTCGATACCAATTTAACAGACCACAAATAGGAGAACTTCATCAACAGAGCAGTTGGGGACAGTACCATCATTCTAAAGGATACTCTGTTAACTTCACTGCATACTCTGTGCAAAGTATCCCTGGCTGAGCACTGCCTGCTTCCAGGCATCTCACTGTGCAAGAGGCAGACAAGCCCTGAGAAGAAGAATGTATTATGAACAATAAGCGAGTATTTAAATAATTAGAATCCACCTGCCTAATGAGGGGAAGGAAGTCCTTTGCGACCTTGGACCCTAGGCACTAGTGTTGGATATTCTCCTTTTGCCCTCCCAGATCTCTCTCCAGTCTTCTCTAGCCCCCTCTGAACCCCAGGGCAATGAAGGGACCATGTGAATTTCATCGGTGGACTCCTTTAGCTTTTGGCCTCCTAATGTGTTTTGTTGAAGAGGATCCTGAGGCGGGAGGGAAAAGGAGAATGAAGTCAGGATATGTATCACCCTGACTCTGTTCCTCCAGGGTCACTGGGGGGCTGGCTGCATTCTTTGACTGAATGTCTCAGCTCCTGGCAGATGGCCCTGTTCATGCAGTGTACTCTCTGGTTCTCCTCTGTCAAGGGGGTAAATGGTATCCATTGTTACCAACCCTGGGTACCACACTACCACCTGTAGTTTTCTTTTATCCCCGTCCTTACTCTATAGGTCCTTCTATTAAATTCCTTTCAAATTAACCATATGTATACTACAAATATACAGTCACCTCGTACCTTATATCCTACTGTTAATACACACACTGAGGATCTCATACTTAAAGACAGCACGAAGCATTTATTCCTTCGACAAATGCGCACCAAGAGCCTCCTTTGTGAGGTCTTAGGAAATACAGGAGAGAACAGCACACGTCAGTTCTCTCCCTCTATCATCAGATGGTTGATTGGGGAAGGTTTCCTTAAGGAAACGACAATAAGGTGGAGTTCAGGGCGATGTGGAAAAGCCAGGCATGCAAAGATCTTTAGGGAGAACTTTCCAGGCAGAGGGGCAAACGGGAGTGATGACTAAGACAGAAACGAGATAGGTCTTTTGAGGAATAGATGCAAATCCATGTGGCAGTGGCAGAATGAATGAAAGGGAGTGAACAGTAGGGAATGAGAGACTATGTGGGTCATGTTAAGAAGTGTGGATTTGATTCCCTGTGTTATGGGAAGTCCTGGGGCAGAGGTGGGGATGGTTGAGTTTAGGAGCAAAATGACCTCATTCACATTTCAAAGATTCATTGGTTGCTGTGTGAGAACCAGCTGTTGAGGAAGAGTGGCAGCAGAGAGACCAGTTATGAGAGCATGCAAACAGCTGAGGTAAGAGATAATGGAGCATGGATTAGGTTGGTGACAATGGGAGATGGGGAATAAGTGGTAATACTCAGAAAGTATCTAAGTGTGCTTATGACTTGAATGGAATGAGGGAAAAAACAACACTGCTAAAAAAATCCAGTCTCAGTAATTCAGATGCCATTCACTAAGGTAGAGAAGCCTGTGTTTTTACGGGTTAGACGGTTGTGGAGAAATAAGAATTTGTGTGTCTATTTGATAACCAAATTGAGGTGTTGAGGAAGCAATTGAGTATAAGCCCGGCTCTTAGGAAAGAGATGGGAGTTCCACACATGTGACTAGATAAGATTACCCTGGGAAAAAGTGTGGCTGAAGAAGATTAGGGACAAGGACTGAGCCAGAAAGAGCAGTTAGAAAAAGAGAAGCTAGTAAAGAAACCTGAGTAAAGGTACCAACCAGAAAGAAGGAAGATGACCGCAATTGGTACTCGAGGACCCATGTAAGACTGGGAGCTCCCTCACCTAGTGAAAAGGTGTTCAAGAAAAAATCAAGTGTTGCTGAAAAGTAGACAAAGACAAAGCTGAAAATTAAATCATTCGGCTTGACAACATGTATGACGTCGACGATTTCAATGATGGAGAGAAAGGAGGTTAATGAAAAAGTTGGAAGTTATAGAACGGAGACAGCCTACTGAGTTTTGCTGTAAGGGAGGCAGCTAGAGGGGAAGGTGGAGTCAAGGAGGGGCTGTTCCAAAGACAGAAGACTGTAGAGGATCTTTGTATGCTGATGGAATTATCTAGCAGAGAGAGAAAAAACTGACCATACAGGGACATGTGGAGATAAGTGAAGGAACGAGGTTTTGAGGAGATGAAAGGGAGTAAGATCCACTCTATATACAGAGGAGTTGCCCCCATATAGGAGCTCAGACGTCCTAAATTCTTGGTTCTAAATTGTAGTCAAGTATTAGAATCCCTTGAGAATTTTTTTTTTTTTTAATGTCCCATACCTGGTTAAACAACTCTGAATCTCTAGGAGTGGCATTTGGGCCTCAGGATTTTAAAATTCTGCGTATAGCCCCCATTGATAACCACCGATGCATTAAGACAGGAACGAAGAGCTTGAGTACAAGTGCAGGTAGTCCGATGGACTTGGTGGCAGGAAAATGAGGCAGTTTTGCTCTGATGGCCTCTATTTTCTGTGAAATACGAAATGAGGGCTGAGCTGAGACGGTCTGGTTGGTTTAAAGACAGAAAGGGTTAGGCATGAAATAATTTTAGGAAGTAGAGAAGCAAATCTATTCACGACATATAATAGGATTGCAAGGATTTGCAGAGAGCCGGCAGAGAGCCGGCTTGAGATTTGTGGTGTTTAAATGTAACGTGAGACTAGATTAGCACAGCTGTGTTTTTCCTCCAGCTCCATTCATCCAGATAGGCAAGGAGTAGGTGGAGATGTTCCTTTGTGACATTTGAAACAGTTGCCACCACTCAATTCCTGAGTAAAGTTACAGAGTGGAGGCGGGTCATCTTGGGATATTTCCTACCTCCTTCCTGCTTCCAAAAACAAAGCTACCCAGGGATGACCTAACCCGTTATTACCCAACCAGAATCTTGGAAAAGAGAAGCTCATAAACCCAAATGGAATTCTCATTGGTAGAAAGGGTGAAGGAGAGGAAAGGAGATTTTAACAGCATCTTATTGAGCCACAATTCCTGTGAAGTAAAAATGTACAAACCTCCTGTGTACACTTGACAGCTTTGCTGTCATTTATATGCACCAATATGGGATCACCACTAGATCAAGATAAAAAACATTCCCATAGCCCCACAAAGTTCCCCTCCTGCTAGCAGTCATCTTCCCAGGATGACAGGCTCCAAGGCTGGTCCTCTGATTTCCACCCTCAACCCAGAGCCCAGGGTCTGAAATGAATAGGTCCTGCAACTGGAGTTTCATTTATCCATTCATTTATTCGTTTGCATGTAGATACATAGACCATACATACATCAAGAGCCTGGATGTCTGGTGCCTCTCCCTTGTGCCAGTGATTGACTGCCTCCTCTTCCTGGGCGCCTCCCAGAGCTGGAGTCTAACACTCTTCCTGTTGCTAAATCCCTGAGTTGAGTTCAGGGGCAGCAGACAGGAAGCCATCTGCAAGGACTGACTTCTAATGTTCCTTCCAGCTTTAACAGCTCATCATTCCAGGAGACCAGCCTCATCCATAGTCATAGCTCCGTGACAGGTGTTAGTCATCGCTGACTCAATTCCTTAGGATTGATTTAGTAGCTAAATACCTTCAGGCCCTACGCTGGTGACTATAATCACTGTTGCTGATACATTTAAAACATAACTACATTACTTTTGCAAAACTGTTTATTTGAACTACACAAGAGTGTAGTTCAAGATGTGTCCCAAAGATGGCAGTACAGTAATATTTTGTGTGCTGTGATATCTTCAAATATTTTTAACTGGTAAATTACAAAACATGCTGAGGGGAAAACATCAGAGATTGGAAAAAACATAGAATTTTTGTTTTCTATTATTCTATTATTGCTACAGTAACATGACTACAAATAAGTAATATTACACATTTGCACAGTGCTTTAAAATATGCAAAACATAATCTGGTGCATGATTTCACTTAATCCTCACAACAAAACTTTGTGATGGTTATTTTCCTTTATATCATGAAATTCAGAGATTAATATGACAAAGATTGCCCAGCTAATAAAGCAGCGGAACCAGTTTTCCAAAGACCAGAACTCTTTCTGGCACACCTCTGATTACAGGTCCATAAATTACTTAAAATATCAGGGGTTATTTTTATTTTTTTTAACTTAAAATTTTTAAAAAATTATAGCTTACATTCACCATTTTTTACATTAGTTTCAGTCGTCAGCAATGTAGTTAGGCAGTTACATACCTTACAAAGTGTTCCTCCTGACATTTCTAGTACCCACCTGGCAGCCTTTATAGTTAGTACAATTCATTGACTGTATTTCTTATGTTGTACTTTACATTCCCATGAATATTTTGTAACGACCAACCTGTACTTCTCAACCTGTTCACCTATTTCACCCAGCCCTCCAAACTCCCTCCCTTCGGTCAAGCATCAATCTGTATCTATGAATCTGCTTCTGTTTTGTTTGTTTCTTTGTATTTTTCATTAGATTCCACATATAAGTGAAATCCTATGGTATTTCCCTGATGACTTATTTTCATTTAACATGACACTCCTTAGGTCTCTCCCTGTTGTCACAGAAGGTAAGATTTCATTTATTTACAGCCATTTAATATTCGTATATTTTTCTTCTTCTTAAAGAAGATCCTTTAACATTTCTTGTCATACTGGTTTGGTGGTGATGAACTCCTTTAGCTTTTTCTTGTTTAGGAAGCTCTTTATATGTCCTACAATTCTAAATGATAGCTTTGCTGGGTAGAGTGACTTTGGTTGTAGATCCCTGCTTTTCATCACTTTGAATATTTCATGCCAATCCTTTCTGGTCAGCAAAGATTTTGTTGTGAAATTGTTGCCAAATGTGGACATGTTTTGGGGAGAAGGGGGTAGATACTGTTACTGAAACAACGCCCACCTTCCCAGGGGTCCCTCTGTTCTAGGTTCTTTGCCCACTGCCCTTAGAAATTATGGCTCTCAATGGCAGAGTTTGGTGAAAAGGAAAAGAACTATTTATTCAAAAGTTATACAGGCCTTGAGTAATGGCTAATGTCACCATTAAATCTCAGAATCCCTGGAAACACCCAGCAATACACACAGCCCTGCCTTTCCCCCCTTTGCCCAGTCAGGCCGGGCAGGAGGGAAAGAACAGAAGTCCGGAGCTCGGCTGGGCCGGCCTCTCCCAGCTCCCGTCGCCATCAGCTGTGTCGCTGCAATCTCCAGTGCTTAACCCAAAACTTGTGTCACCTTCTCATGGCCCACTAGCAAGAGTCCTTTCTCCCCTTTCCTTCCCACATGGTCTTCACATTGCTCCCCTGCAGGGTGGAGCAAACCATCTCCCAGCTCTCATGTACATGCACTGTAATCTGGGAGCTTTCTGCCACTTACATTCTGGGTTTAAGTTATGCAAATCTTCCTGGTTGGCCTTGTCGATATGCAAAATAACCATCTCCATATATGAGGTATGAAGCTATCCTGCTGTTATTGACATGCAAAATGACTCAATGGCCCTGCTCCATGTCACTATGAAGCTGGCCTGTTATTGATAGGCAAAGGACCTCTCAATGGCCCTGTTCCGAGTCTCCCACCCGTCGTGGCAGCCTGCCTTGTGCGGGTATATCCTATATTTTTTTGGACATCCCAAGTTCTAGACTGCATTACAAATCCCCCCCTTTGGGGGGTCCTAGCTGCACCCTGTTACAAAATCAGCTGGTAGTCTAATGGGAGCTTGCTCTTGCTGTTTTCAAAATTCTCTCTTTGTCTTTAACCTTTGGCATTTTAATTATGATGTGTCTTTGTGTGGGCCTCTTTGGGTTCATCCTATTTGGGGCTCTCTGTGCCTCTTGGTCTTATAGGTTTATATCCTTCGCTGGGTTAAGGAAGTTTTTCCATCATTTTTTTTTCAAATAGGTTTTCAATTTCTTGTTCACTGTCTTCTTTCTGGCACCCCCGTGACATGAACAGCGGTATGCCTGAAGTCACCCCAGAGGCTTCTTACACTACAAACAAACAAACAAACAAACAAACAAAAAAGACCAGTTTGGAATTTCCTCAAAAAACTAAAAATGAAACTGCCTTTAGACCCAGCAATTCCACTGCTGGGATTATACCCTAAAAATCCTGAAACAACAATTCAAAAGAACTTAAGCACCTCAATGCTCATAGCAGCACAATTTACAATTGCCAAGAACTGGAAGCAACCTAAGTGCCCAACAATAAATGAGTGGATCAAAAAACTATGGTACATGCCCTGGCTCAGTGGATTGAGCATCAGCCTACAAACCAAAGGGTCGCCAGTTCAATTCCCCAGTCAGGGCACATGCCTGGGTTGTGGGCCAGGTCCCCAGTAGGGGGCGCATGAGAGGCAACCACACACTGATGTTTCTCTCCCTCTCTTTCTCTTTCCCTTCCCCTCTGTCTAAAAATTAAATAAATGAAATCTTAAAAAAAAAAACAAAACTATGGTACATTTATACAATGGAATATTACACAGCAGAAAGAAAGAAAGAGCTGCTACCCTTCGCAACAGCATGGATGGAATTGGAGAGCATTATGCTAAGTGAAATAAGCCGGGCAGTGAAAGACAGAAATCACATGATCTTATCTTAAGTGGAACCTAATCAACAAAACAAGCAAGCAAGCAAAATATAACCAACAACATTGAAATAAGAAACAAACTGACAGTAACCAGAGGGGAGGGGGGAGAATAATGGGGGAAAAGGAGGGGAAGGGTCATCAAGGAACATGCATAAAGGACTCATTGACAAAGTCAAATGCGGGAAGGTTTGAGGGTGGGAGGTGGGGTTGGGTGGGGCTGGGGAAAGTGGTTATGGGAAAATGTTGACAAAACAAAACAAAACAAATAAACAGGGGGAGGCTAAGAATAGTATAGGAAATTGAGAAGCCAAAGAACTGATATGTACAATCCATAAACATGAACTAAGAGGTGGGAGGATGATGGAGGGGGTACAGGGTGGAGGGGATAAAGGAGAGAGAAAAAGGGGACAACTGTAATAGCATAATCAATAAAATAGACCAAAAGAGAAAAGAAACGCCTTGGGTAGGCTCACAAGTTAGTGTGGGTAGGGTCCCGGGGAATCATCAGGGTGGGGCTAACAGCATTAGTGAGAATGATGGAGACTCAGACTTAGCGCCTGCCTGCTAGCTCAGTTGGGAAGATGTTCAGAAAAGGAACAAGGGCCCTTGCCAACAATTCAGCCTGGGAGAAAGCTGCCCCTCCAGTTTTTTTCCTGAAGCCAGACAATGCAGTTACTCCCCTTATGTCCCTGGTGCCCCAGCGCTGGAGCTCAGAGTGAGTGAGCTCAAGCAAGTGTGTGTGGGTCCTTTAAGAGGAATCCCCGAGACTCCAGAAGCTCTCTGTCTCACTCAGCCACAATCCGCACTGGTTCTCAAAGACAGAAGTTACGGGGATTCTCTTCCTGGCACCAGAAACTTGGGCTGAGGGTTCTGATGTAGGGCTGGGACGGAGGGACCTCTGCAGCCGAGATAACCCTCCTGACTTTTATCTACCACACATGAGTGTGGGACAAGCCCATTCTGGTCCCCACTCCTCCTGGCAGTCTCGATGTGGCTTCTTTATATCCTTATTTGTAGAACTTCTGTTCAGCTAAATTTCAGGTGGTAATGAATGATGGTTGGTCTGTAATTTAGTTGTGATTATGATGTGGACATGGGAGGTTCTGAGGGCTGTATTTACTTACACCACCATCTTGACCAGAACCTTCAGGGAATATTATAATTCAGCATTAATTTGGGGTTAAAATCAAAGAATTTGGAGCTGAGTTTGTCTAAGTAGGGAGACCAACTCATCCAGGTTGACATGGGAGCTTATGTCAGTTTTGGTACTGAAAGTCCCACATCCTGGAAAGCCCCTGAGTCCCAAGCAAACCAGGAGAATTGGTAATAGCACCCTGAATTACCTTGTCTGTTGGTTACCTGACGGCATTCCAATGGTTCTGTGGAGGCCCTGCCAAGTCACCCTGCACACCGCCTTACCCTTACTACTATTCAATAAATATTTATGAAATTATAATTCAGTGCTGTGTTTTGTTCGGGAAAAAATATTTTCTGCTGTTTCCTAGATAGGACGTAATCTTTGGAACTACTCTTGTTGATTCCAGACTCATCATCTCAACCCATTTAGCATCACTATCCACTATGATCCCATGTAGCCTCAGCTTGGTTTAAATTTCCTTGAAGTTTTAATATTCTATTCAGAGGCAGCTATTGGAGAGAGAGCAGCGAAGTACAGGAGCCGAACGATAATCTGAGTGGAAAAGAACATTTCTCTACTTGCCTCTATTCTAACACAGCGTAAAGCAAAACCAAGTTCTTTCACATTTCAGATACTTAAGCACTTTGGTGTTGAATGCATGATATGCAAATGGTCTGTCTTTCATTACCCTTTAAATTATGAACATGCGAAAATTAACATGCCCCCGGGAACATAAAAACAAAGTTGAGTCTCTCAGAGGTTACAGTTTTCTTTCTTCTCCCCAGGAAATTAAATTCTCAGGCAGGGAGCCAAAGAAGGGAAGAAGGGAGTAAGGAAGTCCCCTTCCCAGGAAGAAGGGTGCGATAGAAGGGAAGAGGTGGCAATTAGGACCCTTTCAGGCTCTAGGAGATTACAGAGAAGAGGACAGGTACAGAGAGAAAGCAAGACTTGAGATGTTTGCTGCCTAATTTCTGATCTGGGCTGATATCCCAGAGAAGATAGGTTGGAAAGAAAAGTGCAGACTTCATAGAGGTACCTAAGAACCCTTGCATCACACAAGGCCAAGGGCACAGCTACATGGGCAGCCCTTCAAAAACTTGAGGCAGTTGCTTTTCAGTGGGGTTGGAAGGGCTATGAGATTGCATGGTCTTGGGGGGCTGCCTAGTCTTCCTCAGCTTCTGGTGATATGAAAAGTCACTAGTAGCTCTCATGTGGCCTATGGTAGATGCATTGGAGTTGATATTGCTGGCTGATTAGCTTTTCGGTGTCATCCTACAGTGAGAACCATGTCTCTAGGACCATGACCCGGAACAAAAGCCAAGTAGGATCACAGCCAGATCTTAGTGGAGATACGCACTACCACCAACATCCCAGGTGAGGCTGAGTTAACACACTAGAGAATTCCGAGAGAAACTAGACCACAAGTTCTCCAGCAACCTTAGCAAATTCCAGCAACATGAGCCAGTAGGGAGATCAGGGACAAGATGGACATGTGACATTCTTTCCACAGAAGCACAAGGATCCACTCACAGATCAGAGCAATCCCCTCCCTTGCCCCATTGCTGCCACAAGAACACGTAAGGTCATGACCCCAGAAGCCATCTTTGTCAGGGACAAGGTGGAGAATGAAGAACTGTGAAAAAATACACATTTACTGAAAAGGGGTAGGCAAAAAGGAAACATTTGAAATCAGAATCCTGATAAATCCTTAGCTGAAGTTCCCTTGGCCCATACTAACAAGTAGGTAAGGAGTTTGGGGGAAGGAGGGTAAGCTCGTAAGGAAGATTGAATCAATTGTTGCAAAATGAAATAGCCACATTTTCTTTGCAGCTCTGTGGATAGAATGAGTAAATATGCCATTCCGCTATAGTAGTTAATGGAATGAAGTTTTTAGCGTATTGATAATTCAGCAAATAGATCTTTTGATGAAATAATCAATCAGCTAATTGCTAGTCCATAAATCATGACTTGGTAAACTGGTACTCAGCAAATTGGTCTTTCAGCAAACTGATGTTTTGATTAACTGCTGTTCAGTAAATTGATCTGTGTCACACTCCTGGTCAGAAAACACAAAGAATCCCCACTTCCATGGTGCTTATTTTGATTGCATATTGTCTTAGCAACACAAATTTTGTACTAGCTTATAATATTGAACTTCAAGATATATTTCTATTGTTTCCATATTGGCATCTGAAGCTTCACCATTTTGGCATAAAAACAAAATCTGAAGAACCATGCGGGACTCGTGACGAATCTGGCGGGAGTGGCTCCCAAAGAGAAGCTAGCCTTTCCAGAACGCTTCTTGGCATGACCAGCTTGCAAAAGAGGAAAAAGGGAAAATGGGATGGAGTGGAATGATACAGGTAACCCTGAAACAACCTGCACTAACGCTGTGAAAACACATGCCTTGTGCTCACTTTGAGATAAGCTTCCTGACTTCAAACCACTTTGTAGTTCCATACCACAGAGAATTCTTACGGCAAAACTTTGTTGGTACATGGTATGCAACATTTTTTCTGAGGTTTACTTTGCATAAGTTGAGACTCTAGTGTCCCCGACACATCACTAGTAAGATCTCCTTACAATCAAAATCATCCCATTGTCACATTCCACAATGTGGAAAGACAGCACTTCCTACCTAATTGGTTCCATTCTAGGTCTCTCTGTTCTAACTCAAGGCAAACAAGTCAGTGCCTTCCACAGCTCCCAGATACCACAGCTCTCTTCTGCCACAGCACTGTCTCCTGTTCTCCACCGCCCTGCCCTGCCTATGACTTGCTCAATTTTTAAGTCTCTCTGACCTCAACAACCACATAAAACCTTCCATCGACTACCCCAGCCCACCCTTGATCTTTCCACTCAAAATGAGTTTGCCTGATCATTTTGGCTCTCAAACTCTACGTGTCCTATGTATGTAAAAAAAAAAAAAAAAAAAAACTAAAAATTTGTTTCTTTCATGTATCTGTCGCTCCCAACAGCATAAACTTCATGAATTTAGGTGTTGCCTCTCCGACTTCAGCAGCAGCTCTGTGATGAGGACACCTACATCCACTCTAAGAAAGGTTCACAGAATTGAACAAACTTTCAGCTGTAACTTAAACACTTTGCTGTGATTTAGGAATAATTTTGCTTGCTCATATGCTCAAAATAGATACCATATCAAATCATTTAGTACAAAGAATGCTTTCAGGAAGATTTTTATAATGATGGGAAATGATGGTATTCAGAAATGGGACTGAATTGGTTCTTTGCAAAACAACTTTGGAACATAATAATCCTCCTACAAATTTGTTGAACAAAGCATACACATCTAGCATATATAGATATTTCTGGGGGGAAATAAATTTAGGGTCCAAATGAGAGAATAGAGACAGAGACTGAGTTGTACACTTAATAGAGAAAAACCTTACAAAGTGCAAAACAAGAAAATAGAGAAAGAAATCATCTTCATGTCACAATAGGCCATAAATTGAATATAAGAATACTTTTAGAGTAAATATGACTTTGGAGTAGAATGAATAAGACATAAAATACTAATGAACAGGAATCAGAAAACAAAATAAATTTTGATGAAGGGCTCATATACAGGTTTATCTTTAAATAGTAAGTTTCTTCAGTTTCCTGAAATGAACTTAAAATCAATTTGCTAACGTAGTTTATGCATATCTCAAGACTACATCTATTAAGTCCTTGTGAGCACAAAGATACATTCTTTATGTCTTATTGCAATTGATTAATCTTTAAGATATCGCATTTTCACTTGGGAACCTCATCCAGAGGTATGGAGAAATTAAAATTAAAAAGCAAATGAAATAAAGACTAAAAAAAAAGCAAAGGTTAAACATTTTTTAAGCATGATGTTATCTATACAACTACTACGAATATTTTTTATGTATATATAAGTCAAAATGTGACCATTATATATTTAGAAATAGAGAGATAAATACCAGAAGAAACAGCTAAAAATGTTTGAAAATAGTACCTCTGTGGAAAGGAAATGGAGATAGAATAGGATAGGGAAGAGGGCCTCCTTTTTAAAAAAATTATGTGTTGTAATACTAATAGATTTTTTAAAACTATGCATATATTACTTTGAAAAAAACTAAAATCAAGTTTTTAAAAAGTGTGAGAGGCTAAGGAGCTGAACGGAAGCCCCGCGGTCCTAGATGGAGTTTCGCAGCTGGTGAACTTCACTCTGGGTGATCGGGTCGACCATGGGGGCCAGAGGTTTGTGACCGTAAGTAAACGGAGTTCTTTTCTCTGGGGCTGTTTTCCTGACGTAAGTTAATGGTGTCTACGGTCGATCAACCAAAATTTCAGTATAAGTGTATTTTTAGAGATGTGGAGATTATCACCAGAATTAAACAGACTTTTCTTCTAAGAAGAAGGAGCAATGGTGAGGAGGAGAGAAGAGCAAATCGTCACTTTCTATTTTCAAGCCTACTGGGAACACTTAAAAAATTCAAAGCTTGGTGTGTGCCACGAAGGGCGGGAGGAAGAGAATGGGATGGTGGTAGACCCTGCCTCAGGTCTCCGTGCACCCTTGGCTTCTCTGCTGTGACTGACGCCTACCCGCACTGTGCCCTTCCACTTTTAAACGAGTAAAAGCTTTTTTGCTGCAATCCGTTATGAATCATTTTCAGTATGTAAGTAATCACTTTCCATAGGAATTGTGCCATTTCTATATTTGTTTCTTTCACATCACTGAGTCCTGTGCTCTACATACACTAAGTAATCAACAGGTATTGAATGAATCAATGAGCCTGGCTCTACAGTCTGCTGCATATTCTCCGTATCTTTCAGTTGGCTTTCAGTTGGCTCAGCTATTGGGAAGCCCTTCCAGGAGATCTGATTATGGGAAGAGTAAGAGGTCCAGGTATTTGCCCCATCAACTCTTTCTCCCTCCTTCTCTCTCTACTAGGTCACAGTTTGGCAGTGGCTGTGTTCCCCCACCCAACTTCACAGCTTTTGCTAGGCGACCTTTCTCCTACAACCTCAGCTCTTGCCAGATTCCAGCAGCCACACCCTCTCCTCGTCTCTTCAGACCCCAAGAAGGTGACGGCTTCCTGCTCTTTCTAGTCCCTACGCACTTCACCACCTTCCCTTAACCCACACCTTTGTAAATAGTCCTTTCTTCAAATTTCTTCCATTTCTCTCTGGATCCTTTGTCTTCTTGATTTCTCTCCTATTTCCTCCTCAAGCCTTATCAGATTTAACACGTATGTAATATACTTAGTCCAATTCAATGAACCTTTAGGGTGCGAGGCATCATGCGAGGCAATATAGGGGACACAAAGATTCAGTCTTGCCTTTCAGTTTTTCAACCCAGTAAGGAAAAATGAGAAGATATACAAATAATTACATAGGCAACATACAGATCAATTTTATCCGTTATAGATAAATATTAAAATAAAATAACTGGTAAACTCAGAGAAGGCAGACAGCTTTCAAATTCGCTCTGTTCCCTATTTTTTGGTAAAGAAGCTTCTTCTAGGGACAGTGACTGGGTGGGCACCTATCTGCCTTGTTCTATGTCATACGTGGGCTAGAATAATTACCTTAAGGACCTGGAACTCACTCCAGTACCTGATACGTGTTTATGACCTTTGAATGGCGATGTGGGGCAATCAGGTGTATAGCAAAGGCCCAGACCCTTTAGGATTTACGAATGTATAACCTCTTCGGTAAAGAGTGAAGAATACCAAGAG
Source organism: Mormoops blainvillei (assembly GCA_004026545.1). Taxonomy (NCBI): domain Eukaryota; kingdom Metazoa; phylum Chordata; class Mammalia; order Chiroptera; family Mormoopidae; genus Mormoops; species Mormoops blainvillei. Next base: position 295,695 of record PVJD01001011.1, on the reverse strand, counting down.
CTCAAGGATTTACAGAGTCAGGGGTTACCCAGGACAGAGGGAAGAAAATATGTTTTCCGGATCTTGTTCACTTTTGTCTACCCTCCTGAGCTTTTTCACGTGAGGTATGACGGTGTTTTGCTGGGAGAGGAACAGATTTGTAAACCAGGATTTTAAAATGGATACCACAGGCAGTATGGCTTACCCCTTCAGGGCAGATGGCTTGGGTTCAATCTTGGCTTTGCTATGTCCTTGGAGAAACCATTTAGCATCTCTGTTTTTCAGTTGTCTGGCCTGTAAAATGAGAGTAAGAGCAGTACTGATCTCATAGGATCACAATGAAAATTAGGTGAGTTAACATGCGCAAAGAATTTGCACACAGTACATGCTATGTAAGTATTAACTCTTGTTCTTCTATTTTTGGAGCTTTTAATCATTCTAAAATCCTATCTCTGAATTAAGCTTGGCCTCCCACAGTGGATTGACTTCCTTGATGTGAAGAATTCCATGTGGCCAGTAAAACTCTTAAAATCCGCCCCCCCCCCAGTAAACATTTTGTAAGAACTCTTCAAATTGTAAGTTTCAGAGGGCTCAAAGCAGGAAGAAGTGATTGCTGATTGAGAATAGGTCAGGAGACACTTTACAAAGGTGGATATTTGAGATGGAACATAAAAAAATCAGTGGGACGTAGAGGACGAGGAAAGGAAAGGTACTCTTTCCTCTCAGGAAACTATTTTTAGCTGCCAGATTGTGCTCGCCTTTTGTTTACTCCAGGGCACACTCTCTAAAAGCACTTACGCTGCCCAAGGACAGCAGTAATAGTCTCTGATGTCGTCTATTGTGGGGGAATGAAGAGAAAGATAAGTAAAGTTTATGTAACCATGTCACAGATTTAAATTCTTGTGTTCCGCTTTGCTAGAATTTCATGAAAGGCTGTGAGCGGTCAACAGGAGGCGCCGATTGTGTGTGCGTTCGTGTAATCCAGATTCCGGCCTTCTCTCCTCTCTTCTGTCAAGTTTTTCTAGTATTTTCAGGGAAAAGGAGGCTTTGTCTCATACCTGTCCTGAGTCAGTTTCATGCCACAGCTGCTTCCCTCTGTCTCTCTTCGTGTCCCCAGGGCCATCATTCACTTTGCTGCTAGTTGCTGCCAGGACGCTTGGCCCATGGCCTTCGCGAAAGCGTGTTACTACTCACTGTAGGTGCCAGCAAAGGCCAGGTGTTTTTACTGCCCCGACCTTTTATTTATCCCATCATCAGCCCCCGAGGTTGTTCTGGCAAATTAAGCTTACATCGACAGTTTAGAGTTATAGGAAGTTTTCTTCAGAACAGCACAACTTATAACTCCATATTTGATGTCCTTAGTCTTAAATGTCGTTTGGTTACACCACTATAGGGAATTTTCTTCCTTCTCCAGTCTTATTGCCGAATCTCTCTCTCCTCTCTGAATCCTCTGCCCTTCTAGATTTACCCCAGTATACAATCTCTTTATTCTTATGCATATTAATTTATCCATCTTTTAGTTTTAGCATCCCCTTTAAATATATGCCCTCAGGGTTTCTCCTTCCATCCTCATATAACTAACTAATTAAGGCATTTTCCTAAACAAAGACATTAAGACAACTCTGAAGAGAATTCTGGCATCAGGTACTACATGGTAAACATATACAATGAGATGGAGAGGGATTCTCAACAAGGAAACTGTACAGTCATGTGTCTGAGATACTGTGGGTTCCAGACCTCAGCAATAAAGCAAGTGTTGCAATAAAGCAGGTCATAGTTGTTTCGTAGGTGGAAGATCTTGCCTTCAATTTATAAAAAACTCAACATCTGTGACGTGCAATAAAGCAAAGTGAAAGAATATGAGGTGTGTCTGTAACTGAACATGAAAAGATCGACCTGGATTGTTATCTGTCCACCAATGTGCTAGCAAATCCACGGACAGTAGCAAAGTGGAGACCATCTTTGCTTTACCAGGTTAAATGTTAGATGACTGTCTTAGGTTGGATTCCCCAGAAATAGAACTGAGATGGAAATTACAGTGCAATGTTTCATTGAGAAAATGCCCACAGGGGAAACTTTTAGAGAAATGGGGGATGCAGGATGGGGTCACAGAAAAAACCAGGTAAAGATGTGTGTTCAATCAACATCCAACACTGGCGTGATCCCACAGGCAGCTCTGGAGCAAGAATAATACCACAGAGTTATCCTGACTCAAGACGAGGGGCCAGGCTGTCAACCCCACCTATCAGTCATTGACCGTGGGTCATCTGTGAGGGGAAGGTGTAAAATCCCAAGCATTGCCAGGCGAAATGTCTCTTGTTGGCCAAGGGCTGTTCTCAGAAGAAGTGCATGCCTGTAAGCTATTACCAACTAAATTGTAAAGCAGCTGGATGGCTGCACCGGCCTGATGAAGAGGCAGAGGGCAGCAACCGTGATAGCATCTACTACAACCAGCAACACCTCAGAGTAGAACTTACTGTCCTAGTGCCCGTGCATGGAGCCAACTTAGGCAGCTCCGAAGCTGGCCAACCCCAGGAGATCATACACTCTGCAGTCACTTTCTGTTGCATGACTGGAGCAAGAAAGCTTTAAACTAGAAAATTAAATTGGGTATGGGTGATCAGCTGGTATTTATGCTACATAGAATTTACACAGACCACACATGTTCACGTTCAACCACTGGGTATTATAACACAATCTGCTGTTAAGGCCAGAGGGAAGTTGATCCTGGTATAGTCTAAGGCCTGGAGGCTAATAAAGCCTTGAACAAATAAGCCTGTTACTCAGTTCACCTTAAAATACACTGAATTCTGTGGGTGGGGAAAATGAGAAAATGAAGAATACATCTGGAAGAAGTTTCAGCTTGGACGATGTCTGTCTATTCAGTGAGCCAGACAAAGTAGAAATGTCAAGGGGAAAAAGCCCATAAGTTCTCCTAAAGTCATTTTTGTTTTATGGCACTGAGGTTGAAACTGAGATGGGAGATTCTGCACTAATCAACCCTTCTCCGTCTCATTCAGCTTTCTGCAGCTCCAGAAAGGTGTCTGGCTCACAGGCCAGCTTTATGCCTTGGAGGAACAATGTTATATCGTGATATACATGGTGTGATTAGAGAGGTTTTCAGAAGGGCATGATTATTTCAAAAGGTCCCTTGCCAAAAAAAAGAAAAAAGAAAAAGACAGCAATGCCTGAAATTTTATCACTGAAGATAGAGCTATGCCCAGATGAGTTTCAAAATACGATTCCCCACTAAAAGGAAGAGCACATCTTCGAAAACATCTGATGCCAGGTCAAGGGCAGGGAAAGTTCAAGGTGAACCTCAGACATCTTGTCTCCCAAACAAAGGAAGTGCTCAAAGCCTAATTGGGTCATACCAAAAGGGGTGTAGGAATTGACTTATAGGGACTTTCATTGGTTAAATTTGGAACAATTTGAGCATTAAAAAAGAATAATGATGACAATTGATTATAACCTCCAAAGAGTCCATAGTTAAAAGAAAGAAGGACAGTTCTTCTTTATAAAAGAATGCAACTAATAAATGCAGATGAAATGATAGAGGGAAGAAATCCATGTTTTGCAGCTCTCGATATAATAATAGACTGAAACAAGGATCCTCAGTGGATTTTTCAATGATGACTGTTGTTGGTGATTTTGGTTCCTGGAATCAATATGTCCCTCTCGCTTCTACAGTTACACCAGAGTTGCTTTTGAGGGTAGGAGTCTGCAGCCCAGGCTAGTCTGTCACTGTGGAAGAATGCAGAAACTTAGACATTTTTATAAAATTTTGGACCTAACATTGGGTCCAAAAATTTTGAAGCAATTCGTACATCCAGTATTCTGTACCTTCCAAGCAATGTGTATAATTATGTATTTTCTACTTCAGTGGGAAAAAAGTATTGATTTTCATTTCTTTGTTCACTAATGAGCTTGAATTTTTTTTTCAACATGTTTATTGAATCCATGAATTTCTTCTTGTGAGAATTTGACTATCCGTGGCATTTGCTCATTTGCTTTTTTAAGGCTTACTCTTCTTTTCCCATTTATTCAATCTTCTGTAATTTATTTTGCTTTTTTTGACTGATATTGAGGATTTTTTAAACTGTGTTATAAAAGGTCTTTAAGTTATAGTAAAAGCAATAATAGAAGATCTGATAATACCACAGAGATGGATTCATTCTTCTTCAAGAGCTCTTAAAAGAAATGCTGTAATTCCTTTTTGTTTTTTATGTGCAAATGTTGTTATTTGTATCCACTCAAATCTGTCAATATTTTCTTTACTATTTTATCTATTGTTTCTAAGCTTATAATTATAAAAATACCCCTTTACAACCTTCATAACTGTTAAATTATATTCTATTCTGATTTCTAAACATTAGTATTTTATTAGTCTAACTTTTAAATACATCTGAAATGGATTTTGAGGATGAGGAAAAATAGTTTAAAATGCAAAAATGACAAAGTAAGTTTCAAAATGGACTTGCTCTTTACCTTTTATCCAGCTAAATCATTACTGTGGTGGATGGCAAACGACCATGAATACAGGCATTGCAAAGAAGATAAATACACTTGTCAAAAAAAGATTGCTCAGCCAAAAGAGAATAATGATAGAGAAGAACCTCATAAAATGTTCTTACTGAGAAACTGTTTTGGTTTTATTTTGTTGTTCCGATAGCTTGATTGTTGGGGAAGGGCTGCAAAGAGAGATGGAAAATGCTAGCTGTTTTTAACTCTTTATCTTATTGCAAAATAATGCAGGAGCAAGCTTTGAATCGCTCCAGCTGGTGCAGCCTCGCCTGGACCTCATAGAGCTTCGGGGATAAGCTGAACTGTGACTATTACACTTTGCTAAGTGGACAGTCCTTTTATCTCCCGAATTAACTCAGTAGTTTGGATTTACTTCATTTTTCTCCTGTTTTCCTTCTATTAAAGTATTAATGAATTTATAAGGTATACAGTTCTGTTCTTTAATGACCATATTGTTTACAGGTTACACTCAGCTCCTTTCGCTTTACTGAGACCTGTTGTTCGCCCCAGATGCTGACCTTTGGCCTCCAGGTGGTTTTAAACCAAGGAAAAATCACGTGGTCACTTTTTGTTAATTGCCTAGAAAAAAAAGATACCCAGATGCCAGAAATGTTCTCAGTACCCTTTCTGTGTGCATTCTCCCTGTGGAAACAATTTGGTTTATTGAATTTACACCATTCTTACCTTCAAGCTGGTGGAAGGTATTTATCAGCTGCTTTCAGACTTCACACCTGGATGATCCTGTTGCTTGAGCTCATTTTCACCTTAGTTACCAAATAACTTGAACTAAGTCCTTCTTTGTACCATAATATTTTCATTTCCAATAGCATGTAGCTCCTATCTGTAGAGGATTCAATTATTCAAAATATATTTGTATAAATATTTGAGGCTCATAATTAAATAGTATTTCATAACTGCAAAGATGTTAGAAAAGGAACCAGGAAACTCACAGTTAGTTTTAGCCTGTCAACCCTAATGGGCAGCAGTGGCTGCTAATTCTTAAACTGGTACTATCTGACCTTTGCTTTAAATATATTTGTTGTTGTTGTTGTTGTTAAATCACAGTGTCTAACATATGTAACTATCCCTTAGATGAATGAATGAAATCCAGTGATTTAAATTCGATACTCTAGAATTAACCAAAGGCTCTATGGCAGCCTAAAACCAACCCATTACATTCACAAATTTGAAGAAAGCATATCGAATCATTAGACAGATAGGCCCCTGTCTCATTTGAAAAAAATTTAATTGTCTTTTACAACTTTCAAAGCCAATACCATGAGAAGGCAATTTGCTCTGTTTTCTTATTCTATTAGAATCAGCTGATTAATATTCTTGTTGGGTGTGTGTAATTCAGATTAAATGAAGGAAAAAAACCACACTTTCATATTTCAAGTTCTTTTTCTTATATTATGAGATCTTGTTCCTATTGGCCTTTATTAGCCAGCATTAGAATTGATTTCTTAGGTGGATTTGACCCATTAAAAGCCCTTATGAAATGCTAGGTTCCCAATTTGGAGTTCTCTTATTAGCTTAGCTATCTTGTTTTCACCCCCCATGGCATATCCGAGAAAAGAGGTTCAATGTGGGTAAACTGTCAAGCAGGTGAGGGGTGAAGGGAGGCTAGGAAAAGCTGGGAGGACCCTGGGCATCTATCTAGATGGGAATGGGCAAGGGAGGGAAGAATTATAAAGGAAACAGGGAGGGATAAAAAGGATAAGGAGTACGACAATGAGATAATTTTATCCGTAATGTTCATTCAGCCTATCAGTCAGTCAACAAACATTTATTGAGTGCCTGTTGAGTGCCGGCACTGTACCAGGTTCCATGGTGCTATGCAGTTGTCATGGACATACAGCCTCTTCCTGTCTTCAAGTTTATAGTGTAGAAGTGGAGACAAGATGAAGACATAGTGATGTTAACAGAAGGTAGAATGAGATCAAGGCCATGGATTCATTCATCCCTGAATTCATTTCCTCCCATTTTCTTTTACATCCACTCTAAACAGGTCCTTACCTCCAAAACTGCTTTCCTAAAGGTCACCAAGGATCAAACACTAAATGTAATGTCCAGTTCTCAGTCCTCATCTGACTTATTAACACCATTCGCCACAACTCATCATTCTTCCTGAAATAGTCTTCTCTTGGTGTTAAGAGCGCATACTCTTGGTTTTATCCTCTCTCCCCTGTCTCTTTTTGAATCATTTGTTAGTTCATCAGCTTCTTCCATATTTCTTATGCTGATGTGTCCTCTTAACTGTTTGTCCTCCTCTCTCTGTCTACACTCACCCCCTTGATGATCTCATCTAGGCTTATGACTCTAAAAACTTTCTTGCTAATGACTCCCAAGTTTATGTCTTGAACCTAGACCTTCTCTCTGAATTTGATATTCATATATCAAACTGGGTCTTTGATATCCCAACTTGAACATCTAATAAACATCTCATGTCCTACCTGTCCAAAACTGAACTCCTAATCTCCTTCCCCTCAACACACTCACCTTCAAAAATCTACTTAACCTACAACTTTCCCGTTCTCAGTTTCTGACAACTCCATCCTTATATTTACTCAGGCTTAACACCTTGGAGTCATCTGTAGTTCCTCTCTTTCTCTTACATCTCATATGCATAATGTCAGGAAATCTTGTTGGCTCTATCTTAAAAATCCAAAATTTCTCACCATCTGCAAAGCCTGCACTCTGATCCAAGTAGCCTTATCCTGTCATGTTTTCTTTACTTCTAACTGGTCTCTCTACTTCAACGTTTGCCCTCTTTCCTTAAACTATTATTAACCTGGCTGCCAGAGTAATTGTTGTAAAACATTAAGTCAGACCAATCAGATCATGTTCAAAACTCCATAATCGCTTCCCTTTTCTATTTATCATGAAAGCCAAAGTCTCCACAAATGGCCAAAAGGACCCCAGGGACAGTAACTCTTCTACTCCTCGGTCACTTGCTCTAGACACACTGCCTCTTGCGATTCCCCCAACACACCAGGAATTCTCAGGGCCCTTGCACTGACCATCCCCCTGAAACACTCTTCCCCCAGCGGAGATGCCTGCATGGCTCACTCCCTCAGCTCCTTCAAATATTTGCTCAAAAGCCACCATTGAAAGGGGGCCCGCCCTGACCACCTTATTTAAGGTTGTAAATTGTGCACCCCCATTTCCTTCATACTTTACTTTTTCTTTTTCATTTTATTTTACCTTATCATTTTTTTCCACAGCACTTATCCCTTTCTAACACACTACGTAATGTCCTCATTTATCATGTTTATTGTCTGTCTCTCCCTGCTGGAACCTGAGTTCCATGAGGCAAGGGGTCTTGATCTTCTTTATTCACTGATACACCTCAAGTACCTAGAACACTGTCTGGGATGTTGTAGGTGCTTAGAAAAAGTTGTTGAATTTAAACTGAATTCATTCAACATCCATTTAGCAAATATATATTTAGTACCTACTATGCTCCAGGCAGTGTGCTAGAGGCTTGGTATTCAGCAATGAATAACATAGACTTGTCCTTATGTTCATGGAACTCGCAGGCCAGCAGGGATCACAGACTCTGAGCAGGTAATTGCAACATGATGACTGCCACCACGGAGAAGTAGAGAGCATTACGGGAACATGCATTAGGAATCTCACTGAGGCTTAGGAGTCAGAAAAAGCCTCCATATGGAAAAGATTTAAGTTTGACATGAATAAAATGTAAAGGGGAACTAGCTAGTAGGAAGGGCAAGGAGGGAGCTCTAGCCCTAGAAATCAGGTTGGGGTGGGGACCATAAAGGCATGTCCAGAAGGAATAGTGTACTTTCGGCCAGGGTGGTGGGGAATGGCAGTATGATTGAGATGACATTTAAAAGTAAATTGAATTAGCCAGGTAAGAAGTTAGGGATTGATCAGGGGGGTAAGGGAGAAGAAGGGACCAATCTCAGCTTAAAATTAACAGGCAGGAAAACGTAGAGCTTATATGAGTCAGTTTGCCTGCAACGTAGGGTTGGGCGCTCAAGGAAAGTGCTGAGAGAGGAGAGGCAGGTTGAGACCAGAGGCAGTGGAGAAGTCCTGGAAGATTCTGAAGCCGAGTTTAACATGACCAAAACTGCACTTGAGAGGGATTTAGTTTGGCTGCAGGATGTAGACACTAGGAGCAGGTGAAGATAGGGTGGCAGCGCCTGTAGGATAGCCTGCTATATATTACCTTCCACCGTGAAGGTCCCGGGCAAGGACTTTATTTGCACTAAGGGGTGAAAGACAAACCCTGATAATTAAAATCCACAGGAGACTAGAATGGACACAGGAATTCCAATTCATTTATTTTCTGTGAGAAATATCACTGTCTCACAGACTGGAAGTTCTCATGTGAAGAAACAGTGTGGGGGAGGTAGAAGAGGGTAAAAGGGGAATAAATGGTTATGGAAGGAGACTTGATTTTGGGTGGTGAATACATACCTGAAGCCTATATAATTTTATTAACTGATGTCACCCTAATAAATTCAATAAACATTTAAAAACCTGAATGCACTCTTTCCATAAATAGATTGGAAAATCATGACAAGAAGCTCTTTTAGAATGTGCAAGAGAATCATCACAAGAAGCTGATGTGTGAACTCTTCCTGTAGCAGAACTCCGGAAAGCAGGGGATTGCTCGGCGAACGTGGCATCAGGATGAGAGGCTGTCTGGCTTGGGGCTAATGGAAGGCATGAACCCAGGTGGCCTGCTGAGCCTGTCTTACAACTGGAACGTCGAGTTTACCAGAGGATTACAGATTTAGACTTTACCTGGACTGCGATCTCCTGGAGAGCCTTCGAAAGATACTGAAGCTAGCACGCACACACACAATGGTAACTATGTAGAGGTGGTAGATATATTAATGTATTAATTAGCTTGACTGTGGTGATCTTTTCACAGCGACTACATATATCAAAACATCGAGTTGTGCACCTTAAATATATACAGTTTTTATAAATCAAAGATAATGAAGGCTCTAAAAAAACACCAAAGAAGGGCACCACACCAGGTCATTTGAATCAGAATCTCCGCGAGTAAGGCCAGGCCTTGGGGTGACAGTGCTAGCTTCTAAGAGCACCCAGGGCTGTTACACCGGATTGGTCCCACCATGGGCTTTGGAAGACCACGTCTAACAAAGCTCCAGGAGCCTGCCTTTGCTGCCTCTGGAGATACCCAGCCTGGGCACTTCGACCCCATCCGGGTCCACACACTCTTTCTTTGGATATGTTAATTAATATTCTAATTATGTTATTTTATGTGTGGATGTGTTTAATAAATATATTATGTTTGGATATGGTGAGCCATGGTAAGGGGTTTTGGAGGAGAGCCTTCCTGCAGGCCTCGGAGCCGACCTGCTTTTAATTCATGTGTCTGTCCCCGCTCTTATTCATGCAGTGTCACAGGGCTTCTCCTAATGGGCGAAGTTTCCCTCATTTTCAAGTTCGTGGGGTGAGGAAGGCACCTCACTGGGGAATTCTAAGAACTGAAGGGAAACAAGCCTGGAATAGGAAGCCTGGCTAGAAATCTCTGCGGTCGTCCAGGCAGTAGATTGTAACTAGGATGACAACAGTGGAACAGAAAGAGATTGGAAAGGGCAGGAGAGGGGCAGAGAAAGGAATAAATGATTAAGTGCAAGTGATCCAAATTATTCTCTTTGTATCAAATTTTTAGAAAAGTTTACAGAGGAATAATTGAACTGGGAGGAGTGATTCAAGAAGCATCATGACATTAAAAATTATGTGGAAATTGATCTCCATTACATTGATTCATTGACAGGCTAACTAGAGGTTTTAATTTACCATTTGAATATTTTTTTCTGACATAACTTTAAACATTTTACCTTTTCTTGTCCCTAAATTACATGTCATATAGTGATCAGACTATTAGGTCACAGAACAGAAAACTGAGCGATCAATAAATGAATTTTGGAAGCAGTAGCAATCACTCCAGATAGGCAGACACATACAGACAGGATATTCCCGAATAACCCAAATGCTATATTCAAGATGATTTCTGATCTTCATTGCATTAAATAACTTTGTACTCCTTGGCTTTTCTTTGAATATGCAGGCAAAGGATTAAGAAACAAATACATAAAACATAAATATAATATAAATTAAAAATAACTATAATAGCTTGATGTACATCAGTGTTCCCAGGGGCGTTTAGAGGCAACACATTGTTCACCAAATCCCTCTCAGGCTTTCCCCCCCGTGTTCAGGGATATAGCACAACCACAAAAATATCTAAACAGCCATCCTGCAGAGTTAATAATAGTCAGCCCGCTATTTCATTTTAGAAGTTTCCTTTTTTCCACTAGTTGGATTCAATGGCAATTATAGCAATTACAAATTAAACCAAATTGAAAAGTTTTTGACAGAGGTAAATACGATTTCTGAAATTTTAGAAAACTGAACATTTGCCAAGCTTTGAATACAACAGCTTAACATTAGTGGGTTTTTAAAAATAAATAAATAAATAAATAAATAATAATCCTTGTGTGCTAAAATCTTTACTGAAGGCACTGAGAATTTTTCCAAAGTCATACAGCAGGCTTTGGGGGCTAAGGGCTCTTGAAACACAGAATCCTCTGGGTTCAATCGGTCTCAGTGGGATTCAGAAACAGAGTACCGACAGAAATAGAAACCCCTTGGGAACTTTACGCTATCCCTGGCAACGTCAGTCAACTTTTGCTGCAGCATTAATACACCCAAACTCTGAAGGTTTGCAGCCACAAATATGTATTTCTTACTTTCATATCTGCAGGTGGGCCATCGCTCAGCTGTTAGGCCTGACTCCGGTTGAGGCCTGTGTGTTGTGTCTCCCATTCCATGTTTTTTCATTCTGGCAGGCAGGCAGCGCAAGAGGGCAAGTGAGGACACACAATGCCTCTTGAAGTGTCCATTCAAAACTGGTGCGGTGTCCATCACCCCACGTCCCGCGGGTCAAGGCAAGTCACATGGCCCAGCCTAAAGTGAGCGAGGTGACCAAAGCAGGGAGAGGAGAACGAATGTGAAAAAGTATATGATCCACCTTCCCATTTCTCTGAAAGCTAGCACACTATTTTCCCAGGGCTAAGGCTCTGACAGAGATGCTCGTCAGTGCTGTTAGGACATAAAATCTAATTTAAAAAACCATTCCCACAATCATGATATGGCGTGTTCTTTACTCACCATTAGAAAACATGAATTGTAAAGTTGACTTACTAGACCACGTAAGGCAGGCAGCCTCTAAAATGTGCCCAGTGATTCCTGTCTCCAGGTGTTTACACCTGGGTAATTCCCTCTCTTTGGTCATGGACTGAACCTGATGACCCTCCCTAGGAAAACTACTCCTGTGTTTTCCTTTACTCATAATACTTCTGACACCAGATGTGTGGGTTTTCCATACATCACACAATTCTCTGCAGCATCCCTTGGGTGTCCTGTAATTCAATTAAATTCTGACACTAACCAAGTGCAGATCCCACAAGGGCTCAGTCCCTGAGCTGCCCCCACTTCAGATGCCAATAGCACAACCCCTCCTTGGATTCGAAAATTTACTAGAATGGCTCACAGAACTCAGGGAAGCACATTGATAGATTTGTTGTAAAGAACATAACGAAGGGTACAGGTGAACACCCAGGTGACGGGACACATAAGGTGAGGTGTATGGGAAGGGCACAGAGCTTCCTTGCCCTCTCCAGGGAAGCCCCTCTCCCAGAACGTCCACACGTTCACAAACCTAGAAGCTCTCTGACTCCATATTTTGAGGATTTTTAAGGAGGTTTTGTCTATTAGGTATGACTAATAAATAATTCAGTCGCCATTTCCTCTCCTCTTCCCAGAGGATGCAGGGTGGAATGGAAAGTCCAAACTCCTAATCATGGCTTGGTCTTTCTGTTGACCAGCCCTCATCCTGACTATCCAGTTATCCCACCCAGAGTCGCCCCATTAGAACAAAAAATATTCCCATCACCCAGGAAATCCTAGTAGATTTAGTAACTCCATGTAAGGAACTAGGGTCGAAGACCAAATATTAGAACAAAAGATACTCCTAGTGTTCTCATCACTTAGGAAATTACAGGATTTTAGGGACTCTGGGCGAGGAAGTGGGAGAAGACTAGATAGATAGATGATGATAGATAGATAGATAGATAGATAGATAGATATAGATAGATACAGATATTTTTCTGTTATTTCACAGAATCCTTTCTAATAAATAAAAGATGGCAGAAGTAATGGAATGTCACTTCTGAGATTAGCTACAAAAAGACTGTTGCTCTCATCCTGGGGAAAGCGAGTTGGCATGTTGTGAAATGCCGACGTGTCAAAGAGCGAACGTGTCCATCCCACAGCCAACACAGCCGGTCAGCAGCCATGCTGAGTGAGCTGGGAAGCTCGGAGAGCCTTAAGACGACTGTAGCCTAACCGAGACCTTGATTATGGCCTTCCCAGAAACCCCCAGGCACAGGCACCCAGCTGCACTGCACTTGGATTCTGACCCATAGAAACGTTGAGATAAATGTTACTTAAGCTGTTAAAACAGCTCTGAGGTAATCTGCTACGCAGTAATAAATAAGTACACCATATGAAAACATGAATACTTAAATTGGCTAACCTCGTTGGTAATTTTCTGACTTACGAAGATAAATGCTGTTATTAAAAATTGTTACTTGAATCTAAAGAAAAAAGAAAAGCAAATACCTAAATCAATCTACCTAAGTGAAATTCCTAAGAATGACATTATTTTGTTCCATAGTCGGACATACCTGAAATAAATTTTGTTTTGTAAGAATGTAATGAGGCAACAAGTAGCTATTTAATGAGGGATAAGAGACTTATGATTATAAAAGACAGGGTGCCACAACAGCGTTAAGAAAATTGCACACATTCTTATAGTTTAGCTAGAATGTATCATATATAAACTTTTGGGTAAATTTCATTTCTATTTATTTGAAGTTCATGAGTTCTGAAATTGGGTACACAGGGATCCAACTCTATAGTAGTCATTTCTCAGTTTGCATACTTATATATATTACTATCCAGTTAAATTTGTTTTAGGATTGCAAATATCACCAGTTTAAGAATCAAACTCTTCACCAGAAGTTGTTAGAGGCACTTTGCTTTTATTTTTTAATGTTTTTAAAAAAATTTTCATTGAATTTTTGGGGTGACACGGGTTAACAAAATCATACAGGTTTCAGGTTCACAATTTCACAACACATTATTTGTACATAGTATTGTGTGTTCACGACCCTGAGTTAAGCCTCTCTCCGTCACCATGTATCCCTTCCATGCCCTCATCCACCTCTTCCCACCTCCTTTCCTCTGGCAATCACCACACTGTTGTCTGTGTTCATGAGTTTTTTCTCTTTTCTTTCTTTTTTGTCCAATCTTTCCAACCGGCTCCCAGCTCCTCAACACCATCCCCCGACCACTGTCAGCTGTGAGTCTATCTCTGTTTTGCTGTTGGTTCATTTTATTAGATCCCACATATGAGTGAAATCATATGATACTTGTCTTTCTCTGACTGGCTTATTTCACGTAGCATAATGTTCTCCATGTCTATCCATGCTGTCACAAAGGTTAAGGTTTCCTTCTTTTTTATGACTGATAGTATTCCACTGTGTAAATGTACAACAGCTATCTTTTTTTATTACTGTTGACACCATTACAGATGTCCCTTATTTTCCCTCTCTTTGCCCACCTTCACCCAGTGTCTGCCCCGCCCTTCACCTGGCCTTCGCCACACTATTTTGTACTACAATTTTTTATCCACTCATCTACTGATAAACACTTGGGCTGCTTCCAAATCTTGGCTATTTGGAACATAGGAGTGCGTATATTTTTTCAAATTAATGTTTAAGGTTTCTTCAAATAAGTTCCCAGATGTGGAATTGCTGGGTCATAAAGCAGTTCCTTTTTAATTTTTTGGGTAACTCTTCACTGTTTTCCCCAGTGGCTGCACCAGTCTGTGTTCCAACAAACAGTGCACTAGAGTTCCCTTTTCTCCACATCCTTGCCTTGTTGTCTTGTTGATTTATGATGACAGCCATCCTGACAGGTGTGAGGTGATATCTCATTGTGATTTTCATTTGTATTTGTCTGATGATTAGTGATAATTGATCATCTTTGCATATGCTTATGGGCCATGTTTGTATGTCCTCTTTGGAGGAGTATCTACTGAGGTCCTTTACTCATTTTTTAATTAAATTGTTTGGGATTTGTGTGTGTGTGTGGGGGGGGGGTTGTTTTGATTTTTATAAGTCCTTTATAAATTTTGGTATTAACCCCTTATCAGGCATCAGGTATATCGGAGAATTCTCCCATTCAGTGGATTGTTTTTCCATTTTGTTGATGGTTTCCTTTGCTGTGCAAAAACTTTTTAGTTTGCTGTAGCCCCATTTGTTTATTTTTTTTTTCTTTTGTTTCCCTTATCCAAGGAGATATATCAGAAAATATATTGCTACAAGAAATGTCCAAGATTTTACTGCCTATGTTTTCTTCTAGGCATTTTATGGTCGTGAGTCTAACATTTAAGTCTTTAATCCATTTTGAGTTTATTCTTCTGTATGGTGAAAACAGACAGCCTTTCTTTCTTTTTTTCTTTCTTTCTTTTTTTTTTTTTTGTTCTTTGTATCTGTCCAATTTTCCCAACACCGTTTATTGAAGAGACCATGCTTACCCCATTGTATGTTTTGCTTCCTTTGTCAAACATTAATTGATTATAGGGTACTTCTGTCTTGGCAAAAAATGATTCAAGGCCAAATCTGTACAATACCAATTATCCACAGTAACAATGTTTATAGGATATGCATGAAGTTTGGCTTTTTTTTTTCTCCCCAGCGAAACAGTTGAGTAGAGTTTTAGAAAGAACAAGCATGCACAGATTCAGATGAAACTATATTTTCAAGGGTAAATGGCCCCGTACACATAGGAACAAACTGCTTAAGATACTACAGGCATTGCTCTAGTCAATGTGAACTCATACCAGAAAGCTTTACTGCTCTAACCACACAGTTCAAGCATCAGCATTAAAAAAGGTCAGGTCCAGTGTAAAGGAGACCCATGCAAAGAAGACATGGGCCAATCGGGCCAAAGACCAGATCTTTCATGAATCTCCATATTACTTTAGGTTTATGCATTTGCATAAACAGAAGGCTAATTCCTGTTCATTTTTTTATTCATTCCTTTATTTCTCCCCTTTCTATCTTGGGCTATACAGGCTGTGACTGGCACATTGTTCGTCTCTGACAAATACTTGTTAAATGAATTACTGAAAAAATGACTGAAGAAGCTGCAGTTGAGAGATGGCAGGGCAAACTGATGCAGCATGCTAGTCAAAAAAATGATCATCATTTTTCTTTTTAGAAACATACTCCTCGGGTTCCCTGAACCATGTAAACTCTAAAAGTTGAACTATGACTATGGGATGTTTTTCTAAATAATACTCAACAACCCTCCGTGGCCGAGGTCTCAGTGTGTTTGCTTCCTGTTCTGACATCCTGTGTACGTTATGAAGTTCATTTAATCAGCCTTCTCTGATAATGCTTTCCCTGGTTCGTGCCACTCTTATTCCTGTACCTACTGGCACTTTCTTGGAATTGCCTTCGGTGAAAGTCATTCTTGTGAGACAGCTAGTTTTCTTTAAAAAACAAAATTATGTCTTCAGCAATCAAAAGGCCAGTGACGATGGTATATAGTATTGTTATCATCAGCTAGCTTCTATAATGCATAGAAAAAGGGGAGGGACCACCAGGCTAGGTGAGCTATGAGGTACTTTATTACTCGGCCCCTTTTACAAAGCAACTCTCCATTTCTAGCGCATACCAATATCTGTCAGACTTCATGCCAAGAAAACAGTTCCCTTTGCCTGAATGCCGGTCCTCAAGCCCCATTACCTTGCCAGTTCCTGCTCCTTTTTCTAGGTCCAAGCCAAGGGACACTTTCTCTCAGATACTCAGTCACCCACCTCCCACCACCCAGGTGGAGCTAGAGCCCTTGAGCCCAGCCCCATGGTATCTATCAGAGCACGCTAGTGTTTGCTGACACGGTTTTCTCCTCTCAAGATCAAGAACTTTTTAAGGAGAAAGGCTCTACCTCATACGACTCTGGATCCCCAGTGCCAATTGTGGTGCTCAGCATAAGGGTGTTAAGTGAATGACCAACTAACTTTCTCCGTATTGTTAAGAGTTCAAAATCTTCCACCAAATGTTCTCATTGAGGGAAAATCTTTATTATATAAATAGCCAAAGAAGAAAAGAAATGTTATTATATAAGCACTTTATAAATGTTTAACAGCCAGGTAAGCCCCTTTGAACTTATGAGATCATTGCAGTAAAAGCTGAAGCAAGGTAGCAGCTTTGTCAAGGAGGCCCAAGTGAGGCTTCTTCCTCTCCCTCAGTTCTGTCATCTGTGCCGTTTTATCCTTTTTCTCCTCACAAAGCCAAAGGCAGAATATTGCCACAACAGGGAGAGGAAAAGTCCTCCCACTGCCTCCCCCACCTGCCCCTCCAGGCTCCCTTGCCTGTGACTGAGGCCCTAGGCTGGAGCCGGCATGGAGGCGGGAGGAGGGCGAGCAGAAAAACAGCCAAGCTTCACCTCAGCCTCCCACAGGGAGACTGGCCTGGACCCTCTGCGTTCCCAGTGGCATGGATCCAGAAACTAGAACGCGAAGAAGACGCGTCACCCGTAAGCACCAACCTGTGACCTCAAGGGACCTTACCCCACCAATCAAAAATAGCCCCAGTAAATATCAAAGCTGATCAATCAGGTTATCAACCTTCACCCATAGGCAAGAGCCAATAAAGGGAGTAAGGGGTTTAAAAAAAAGAGGTCTGCAAGTTTTATCCCAAAATTCTTCTCTGATGATGCATCAGTCAGGAAGCACACTGGGGCAGTTACGAGTGTAACAGTTAAGTAGGTGGGGGAGGGGCAGTACCACACATTGGAGAAACGCAGGAGAAGGATGCAGAAATGGGAAGGAGGAGTTTTTGGACCACGATGTCTGTGAAAAGAAAGGGGGAAGAAACAGAATTGTTAGGAAGACTCAGATTGCAATGCACGCCTGACAATCTCAGCCAAACCGATGGGGTGCTCTGAAGCAAAGCTCACTGTGATGGTTAATTTTAAGTGTCAATTTAGCTAGACCACAGTACCCAGATGTTTGGCCAAACATTATTTTGGATGTTCTGTGAAGGTACTTCTTTTTCCTGAGATCAGCATTCAAATTGGCAGACTTTGAGCAAAACAGACTAGCTTTCCATAACATGGGTGGCCTCGTTTAATCAGTTGAAGGCTCTAACAGAAAGAGACTCACCTCCCCAGAAGAAGAGGGAATTCCACCTGCAAAATGCCCTTAGACTTGAAACTTATTCTGGTATATGCGAAATAATATAAAATGTATATATTTGTCTCTGCCCCAGCTCCTAGCTCAGAACTCTTAAAATCCTTACAATTTCCTAAATGATAAGAACACTAGGAGCATCTCTTGTTTTGTTGATCATATTTGGTCTGCTGACACCTTAAATTCAGGTTGCTATGAGTGAATAAACTTCTGTGAATTAAGATACCCAGTTTGTGGTAATTTGTTACAGCAGCCACGAGAAATTGACAGAACTCTCCATCATTTCCTCAAAACTAGAGCAGTGAGTAGTTTGGTTGGGAACTTAATCCGCCTTGTATCAAAAAGATATGCTTAAGGCATTCTGGAAGCAGATAGGGACATTACCTGTGAAAGAACAAAGATAAGAAAATCAGAGGTTTTCATCTGTCCTTTTTTTTTTTTTTTGGAGTGAAAATTTATTTGGAAAGTCACAAAGGTAGGGAAGGTGAGCCAGCGGGGCGAGGGTTGAGGAAACAAGCTACAGAGGCAAAAGAAGGGCCCTTGAAGTCCAGGAGAAAGAAAGCAGTGTACGTTTGAAAAGAAGACCCGATCCGGTGTGCAGCAGAGAGTGAGAGCGTGCCCCATCTGTCTATTCTTAAAATTGTAAGGTAACTATTTCTTTTTCTTAATCTTCACCCAAAGATGTGCTCATTGATTTTAGAGAGAGGGGAAAGGAGGGAGAGGGAGAGGGAGAGAAACGTCAACGGGAGTGAGAAACATGGATCCGCTGCCTCTTGTCTGTGCCAGACCAGGAACCAAACCCCTGCCCTTTCAGTCTACCAATCGAACTTCCAACCAACTGAATTGCACTGGCCAGGACAGTTGAATTATTTCTATCTTCATTACCTACAATTAGCCTTTAACAGTAAACAGGTCCTTAACGTATAATATATGCATTGGGGTTATCATTTCACAAATGAAATCCTGTGGTTTTGTCCGTTAAGATATATGATTTCCTCTTATTTTAGTATTGTTTAGCTTTTTATCTTGTTGGACCCTTCTGTTCTCCTAATTAATGTTATTGAGGATTTAAAAAGTCCCTGTTATTGATTCATTTTTCTGGTTTATTTGTTGGATGGGATAGAAGACCGTTTTAAACTTTATTTTAACCATATATTTATGAGAGATGGACTTTCTCCAAACCGTGTTTCTTAGTTTACGATTTTCATTATACTGCATACAAGATTTCATTTCTTACTACGTTTTTATATGCATGGCTTCTCACTACAGTGTATTTTCTATATTTATTTAAAGCCACAGTTTATTAAGTTAGGAGCAGAAATGTGGCTGTGTCTTTTATTTCCAGCATGTATGTATACCACAAATACCACTCATTACAGAAGGGCCTTTTATGTTTTTCTATTCTGGAGGTGTTTTGTTGTTTGTTTTAATCCCTAATTCCTTTGGAAATTATTCCTATAAGAGTAACTTCTGTAGAAAATGGAACATTTATGAGAATTATTTTCACTGTTGTATATGTCCATATTATTTCTCAGATTTTCATACATTTTACATAATAATTAGGAAGTTCAAACTTGACAGTTTCTATATTTGCATTATTTTATTCATTGCCACCGAGTTGAATGTTCTCTGTAGCCTTTTTACTGTGTTTTTTTCATCTCTAATATGAAAAATAAATTTAAATTATTTTATATACACACATAGACCTACCCTGTTTATTTCATTAGAAAGCTAGTGTTCACTTTTTGCATGTGAGGGTAATTTTTTTACCCTCACATGCAGAAAGCTTTATTGAGATACAATTCATGTGAGCATTTTGATGTGAGGGTAACTTTTTACAGCTTTATTGAGATACAATTCACATACCATACAATTCACCCATTTAAAGTGTATATTTCAATGGCTTTGGAGTGTGTTTTTTGTTCATGATTAATTCCTTATGTAAGACTCCCTATGAAACATGGTCATTTCAATGGAAAGTGCACAGAGGATTGGAGAAGAAGCTAAACGAAGTAGAACCTAGGGCTTTCAGAGGGGCTACAACCAGAGGTGAGGGAAACCACGGCCTCTCTGGAGGCACAGGTACTCGGGAGCCTGGCACAGGCTGGCACAGGTTGGCACAGGACTCAACATACCCAGCACCTGGAGGAGGAGATATGGGTCTGAAAACAGCAATTGAGTAATAATCCTAATTGTCTTATTGGTGGGATACTAGCTCCCTTTACCCAACCCTGGAATACCAGCAGCCAGGATCACACATACATGGACAGGAAATTAGTGAATTCTTTTCTGGAGAAACTGAGTGCCCCAGAAAAAAAGGACTTGCACAAATAATACTTAGCAGTTTCCCAATACAAATCTGGCAAACCCACGCGACTCACAGAGCTTCTGTTCAGAATTTTAGTGCTTCGCATTTCAATGTGAAGAGAGTCAAAAACCACTAAACACTTAAGGGATGTTCTAATATGAGAGAGAGACTAAGAGACCCACACACACACAGGCAGATGCACACCCGCATACATCTGGCATTTGCAGGAAATGGAAGAGACAGGCAATCTCTTGGGGGCAAAAGAACTTCAAAGAGAACAAAACATTGTATAAGAGAGATGCATAATCATATTAGATGATTTGCCTTAGAAAAGTTATCAAAAAGCAGCAAAACTGACAGCTAAGTTAATTTCAAGTGATGACCTCCAGGTGGTGAGATTCTATTAGGGAGGGGATGGAGGTAGACAGGGAGGAAACCCATTAAGGGACTACCGTTTTCGATGATAAGCCTTTCAGTACTGTTTGAATTTTTATCTGTATGTATTACTTTGATAAAGAGAAAAATTCAATTTAAAACAAAATATCCAAGTATAGTATTTTATTTGGCATTGTTTGGAGTGCTGTCTGAATTTTCAAAGGGAGAGGGCAAAAACTTTTGCACTGATAGCTATGTAAATTGACTAACCTTCCTAATATTTTTAAGTAAACCATTACATCCTTAGACAATCCCTCAGGGAAAAAAATTTTAGTAATTTCTTAAGAAAATAAACTTTGAAGTTTAAAAAAGAAGACAAGCATAATTTCTACTGCAAGAGGGAAATAAAAACTTAGAGGTGTGGTAATAATGATAATTTTTTTAGATGTGTATCCGTGGCCTTGATGGCCTGAGGACGTTGAGAGCCAGGTGACTCTGCCTCCTCACTCCTAGTTCCTCACCCTCTTCTACATTTTCTGCCTCCCCCCCCTCACGCTGTGTTTACAAGCACCAGCCGTAATATGATCTGAAAGATTTCTCTTTTTAGTTATACTTCATTGAATAAATAAGTGACAAGTGAAATGGTAAAAATTTCTGCTTAAACAAAAATGATTTTCTAAAAGTCCACAAACATACCCTGGCTGGTGTAGCTCAGAGGACTGAGCATTGGCCTGTGAACCAAAGGGTTGCTGGTTCGATTCCCAGTCAGGGCACATGCCTGGGTTGTGGGCCAGGTCCCCAGTAGGAGGTGTGTGAGAGGCGACCACACATTGATGTTTCTCTCCCTCTCCTTCTCCCTCCCTTCTCCTCTGTCTAAAAATAAAATAAATAAAATCTTTTTTTTTTTAAAAAGTCCACAAACACCAAACAAACTATATACATTTTTCACTTGCTTCAGAATGCTGACTTGGGTGGAGGTGTCAGTGATACCTCATAATAAAAGATGATTTGCCATCCCTGATATAAAAGAAGAAAAATGCACAGGCAAGCTTTCCATCAGGCTGTGACTTATGGATACATAGTTTAAGAGCTTTAATGGACTGACAGAGACTCCTTCGACTCGCTGCTCTTCTCCTGAGCATAGTGCCTCCAAATTCAAACTTGATCCCTGAAGATAGAATGTTTTCCATCTGATGGTCTCTCAGGTGGGAGTCAAACCTTCAGATCTCTACCCTTGACTTTTCAAAACTGTCTGTGGCATTGTGCCATCTCACCGATGACTCCATTTGTGTTTTGCCTTGCAGAGAACAAAACTTCCCAATAGTTTAAAATGTTAGCATTTAATCTCTGCAATTCTGGAGAAACATTTATGACCATTTAACCTGGGAAGTGTGAAGCTAATTGAATGTCAAGGTACTTGCTTTTCTTAGTGTTTGACAACTAATTAATCTCCATACTGAAAAGAGAGTGATGAATAAATTTTATTTTAATATACATTTTTTAAAAATCTTCTAATATTTAAAATAACTTCATCTGACATTTTATTTACTTACTTTCCTCCCTCCCTCCATTCTGAGAATTCCAGGATTTAGAGAATCATTAGGATGTCCTTCCTTTCTCCCCTCTTCTCCCACCTCCTGTCCATGTTTGGGCTCAGCATGACATCAGTCTTATTGCTCCCCCTCTGGGCTTGTACAGAGGGTGTACTTGCTGGCACTTTCAAGTAAGCTTGTATCTGGCTGAACATGGAGGACTTTGCCTTCTGCCGTGTAGCCCCATATACCCAGTTTCAGAGTAGATAGCTACAGAGAAACTCTAACAACGCTGGTAATCAAGGAGGTGGCTGTTGCTAAGCAACAGAAAGGCAAGCAGGATGCCTTGTGCTTCAGTCTTGACAGTGTACTAGGAATAGCGAAGACTTGCCAATCTTTTCTTGTCCTCAGGGAACCATTTAAAGTGCAGGTGCAGTGTTGGCTGAAAATTTGAAGATTCAGCACTAGCATCTGGGCTGCTCTCTGAGGCCCTAGTTTGCTCATCACTATTTATTCTTTTCCCCCCAATACCTTCCCCTTTCCCTTCTTGATACATTTTCGTTCCAAGGACCAGACTTCTCACTGTTCCTTGTTGGAGATTCTGGAGATCCTGCTTAGGGTCCTCAATCTTAGCCCCAGCCTGGGACAAATGCCTTGGTAATGACAATTGTAGCTTCTGGCTCATATTGCCTGCCCCCTCTTCAACACCATGGAGTACCCCACCTGTTATGGGGCTTCCTCTATCCTCCTGGCCCATGACTGACGATAACCACTTCCCAGCTCCTTCCTGGGTACCGCCCAAGTTTTTGCCCTACCTGGCTAGAAGGGTCTAATACCAGGCCCCAGCCCTCACTCTCCCTTCCAACTGCAATCCTTTGCCCACAAAACACCCCAAGTTCCAGCATCTAGGCCTCTTAATAAATCCTGAGGTATGATGCTACTATCTGTTTGTGCTTTGGTTTGATGTCCTCATGTTGAACCTTTGTTCTGATCACAGAGGCCCACACTGTGCTTTTGACACAGGTTAGAGTGCACAGTCCAGACTATTTATGATGTATCAGAGGGCATCTAATTTACAAATGGGTTTTGTTCCCCAGAAAAGTCTATTCCTAAGACAACAATCGAGTGTATAGGAACAGATGTTTCAGAGTTGGCATTTAATTGTAGTTGGCCTTTGATGGCCGCTTTTAAAAGGCCTACTTGATACAAAATGAGCCAGAGTTAAGAGGTGCTGCACCCAAGCCTTATTTCAGCTCTGAAAAAAACTGTCACAGTGGGGAAATGGAGTTTGGATTTTAACTAGCATTTCCAGGTTCAAGCCCCTGAACTGTGGCAGGAACTTTACTGGTTTCTGACGAGGGCAGGTGGAGCCAGAAAGGCGCTGGAATACAAAGGGTTTATTATAGCTGGAGTAGGGGTAACAGGCGGGAGCAGCCTGACCTTGGTTATGGCCGCAGGAGCTGAGGGGCGGGGAGCTCAGCTGGTGGTGAAGGGGAGGAACAGAAGACAATACCTGTTGAGAGCCCCCGTGCCTGGGCTGTCAGTGTCACTGGTAGAGAGACGGTGAACTAACATGACCCAAGATGGTGACAGGGAGCCTTGCAGTATCAAATCTGGGACAGGACAAATCTGGGACCGAACCAGGGTTAGGAAGAAGAGGGATATGAGGAGTGGTAAAATCCTATGGGAATTTGTGCCCAGAATCTCCTTTGAAAAAGCTGTTCCCTGCTCCCCAGCCCTCCCCACAGCCGTGTCATTCCAGACAAATGCTAGACCTTTCACACCCCCAGGAACTGGATTTTAAGATCAGAAGGACTGAGGTATTCTCAGTTTATCTGGATGTAAAATACAAAACTTCAAGGATTACATGTTGGTATGTTCTGCCATGTGGCCATGGAACAGAGAAAATTGGTGTGCAGTAGAGAGGAATTAAATAATTTGTTCATTCACTCATTCATTCAGTGAAGAGGAAAAGGAAAGACAAGAAGGAAACTAATGTTTCACTAGAGCTTATTGTGTGCTAAACAGGAGATTAAACAGAGGCTACAGAGAAAATCAGGCAATGGTTCAAGAATGGGTGGTGTATTCAGTAATTTGGTTGTGATGATTAAATAGAATTCAGAATGCAAGGACAGACCTTGGCTGTTTGCAGTATCTTCCCAGGGCTCCCCAACCTACCATTAAAGGGAATTTTTCTTCTCTTGCTGAATGTAGCAGACTTAAGACACTCCATAGATAACTTCTGAGAATCAGTAACTTATTTTCTATATGCACATAAGGAAAACTAACAACCTGGTTTGAATAGCCAGCGTTGCAAAGCAAAACAGAGGGCACTGTGAGGATGAGAGCATCCTGAGACAATCCCTAACAGTCTGCAGGGTGAGTGGAGCACTTTGCATAACATTATGCACCATTGAATGCTCAGTCAATATCAACACTTAATGGTATAACTGATAAAATCCTATCTTACACAAATGGGATCTTTTGTCATCCTTAAAGAAACACCATCACCCACCTTATACACAATAACTCATTATACTGATAAAACTATGGAACAATAATAAAATCAGTGGTAAACACTACCATGTCCCACAAAAATGAAGCCAAATTATAATTAAGAAACTCAGTGACTCAAGTGGATATATTTCTAAGTGTGTGTGATTTAAGAGCACTGCAAATGCAATTGTTTTTACTTCTCTAAATTGATAGTACTCACAACAATTTCTGTTTCAATGCAATTCCATGGTACCCTTGACTAATGTGGCAAGATAACCCAAGAGAAAATTTAACTGTGTTCCATGTTTCTCCAGTCTCAAAACAAAACAATGAGATAGATTACTCCAAATCCCCTGTCCCCATCCTGACCTATCTCCTTTTAATGATACACACAAAAAGGAAAGTTGAGCTTTCCCTGCACGAGGGCTCTGTTACATAAATTTTATTTTTAAAAACCCAAGCAACAAGCAGAATTGTCCGGGAAGGTAAGTATGACGAGTGGAGAGGAAGAGGGGCGTGACCTGACCTAACACCAAAACAAGGAGTGAATGACAGTTACAGCGGCCCCCACATTGCCTATAGCAAAGCTGCAAGTCGCTGTTTTATTGACGGGTAGTACAGAAACACCCAGGAGCCACGGAGACTGCCCCAGTGACCGTGGCTGGCAGGCCTGCCACCCTTAAACAGATGCCACTGCCCAGAACAGTGGTCCTCTAATGGGCTGGACATCAGAGAAGGGTCATAGCCAGCACAGTTGACACCATGAGCTAGTCTTTACCTCCATCAGCCAAAATTTTTAAAGAACTAATCATATAATAATAACTATGTTCTTGAATTGTTCCTTAGTTTTAAAAGAATTAGTATGAAATACGAATTTTCAATTTAGAAGTTATTTGCGAACTCAATAGGATATTTTATTGGAGAACTAAAAGATACCAATCAAACAAGAATATTATTAACTGCAATTTACATTCTGATTCACCGCTTTAAATTATAAACACAAATAAAATTTACAAATTGTCATAGAACTGGGAGAACTGAAGCAGCTGAAGTTCTATTTCTTCATCTATGTAAGGAGTGTGTTATCTTTACTTCTTTTGGGTTGAATCCACTCTTTAGATGCAGGACTATGTAGCACACAGGGATTCACTCAAATGATTCCTAATCTTTAGAAATTTACAGCTAAACAAATGTGTATGACTGATGGATCCATGGCAGAGGTCAGGGTGAGAGGTGGAGAAGAACTGAATAACTGATGGTTCTTCTAACTGAAGTCCGTGTAGAATAAAATATTTTTAAAGGATAAATAAGAAAAAGTGCTAACTTATAGTTTACATATATTATTAAAACTCAACAATATTCACAGCAATTGTTTAATATTTATAGCCACAAAATTTATTTTTCACAATGGACTATTACTGTTTAAAACTGCCAGTGTGTGGTGATAATAAAAAGCAGAGCAACTTTTTAATCAGCATTATTATCATACTTAATTACTTAGAAAAATGCACCTCCTTATGGCCCATACATAAGAAAGACTGTTCCTACCGTCCCACCCCTGGTACTTACAAACTGTTTGAAATTGTGTAATCTCTCCCGGACATTTGCACTGCTAGAGGAATAGCGAAAGGCCTCTCAATATGTAGCCGAGATTAAATCCCCTATCAGTTACACTGGTGTTTGCATCAGATTCCATTTGATTTTAAGAAATGATTTTCACCTGAGTGTTGTAAGGTAAATTTGTATGAGTTATAATAACATAGTATAATAAATATTGCCATAACATAACTAATATCAGTAATGTAATGCATGATTAAACATTTGATTTTTCTAAGTAAAAATTCTAAGTATTCTTAGGTGGTTTATTTTTCCTGGTAAAATATAGGAAGTGAGCAAGTTTTCAAAATTTATAAAATACATCAATCATACAATTTAGTAACAATTTTTTCTAGATAATTCTATACTAGACAACCTTATATGGTATGGTAAAAAAATTTTTTTTGGTTTTTTCCCCTCTCCAAGTTGGTAGTCATTGAAAGTGTTCCAGGCTTGAAAATCCCTCAGCCTGTGTTTTCCTAGGTTGCACCGTTCCAGAAGTAAAGTGATGTCATATAAATAGAAATGAAAAGCACTTTTTTGCTTCAGTTCCACCCACTATTTCAGCACTTCTAGTGACTTTTCACCTCCCAGTTACCTGCATTTATTTATAAGTGAGAGACCTCTGATCAAGAGGGTGGCAGGTAAACATGGCTTGCCTCCTTACACACTACACCAAATTATACATAAAATATAGAACAACTACCACTCAAAACTGTCAGAAATCAAGTTGAGTGGAAGTCTGACAACTACGGAATTAAAGCAACCACGCCCATCCGGACTAGCAGGAGGCACAGAGACGTGGAATGAGCTGGACCACATCCACACATGGTGAATAAAAATTCAGGAGAGATATCTTGGGAGTGAGGAGTCCCAGCCCCATATCAGGCATCCCAGCCTGGGAAGTTCCAGTGTCAGGAAAATAAGTCCCCATAACTTCTAGCTGCAAAAACCAGCTGGGATTGCGCTGGTGGAAGAAAGTATTGGAGTCCCAAGCAGCTCGTCTTAGAGAACCCACACACAGCCTTACTCAGACTCACTCCCTCTGAGCTCCAGCACCAGGGTAGCAGCTTGAAAGGCACCAGTAGCATACAAGGAAGAACTGAAGTGCCTGGCATCAAGGTGAGGGCTGGGGGACAGCTTTCTCCCACCAAAGTCAGGCAGGGGCCATTGTCCCTTTTCTGAGCCCTCTCCTGACACAGCCACAGAGCCAACAGGCAGGTGCCATATCTGGGACTCCACTGACCTGGCTAACACTATTTGCCATGCCCTAGAGATTCCCTAGAGACTCTGTCCCACACAACTTATGGGTCTACCTAAACTGTTAACTGTGACCTTTCCATATGAATAGCTGGTATTGACTCATGCTTCACATCTTCCTAAATCCTATCTAACAAGCAATAGCCAGCCTCATTAAGCCCCCAGTCCCTGTACCTCTTGCTAAGTGGCCCTAACATGGCACAAGCAACCGCCAGCCTAGATTCAGAGCTTGGCTTCGCCTGGGATCTCCAAGCCCAGCATAAGTGGCAGCCATTTCAGATTGCTTTATAGCTCATGCAGGTGGCCAGGGAAGAACACAGGAGGGGGCTGACCTTGGCTTGTACCACCTGGGAAACCCCAGAGCCGGCACACCCAGTGGACAGCTGCAGACCACATTGGAGCACCACCACCCTCCTGCTGTACAGCAGATCCTCCGTGGAAGGTGGAGGTTGGTGGTCAGTGGACATAACCAGTCCTTGCAGGGGTCATAGCCAGTCCTTGAAGTCCTTGCCTGGGAAAATCCCTCCCATTGACCTGCTAACAGCAATCAAGATTCAACTACCAGAGGGAGGAGTACTCAGCCCACACAAAGGGCACACCTCGAGTACCCAGCTTGGGTGATAGTGGAGGCTGTGCCACTAGACCCTACAGGACACCTACTACATTAGGCCACACCACCAAGACATGGAGTCAAATACATAGACTCTACCTAATACATAGAAACAAACACAAGGAAGCTGCCAAAATGAGGGGGGAAAGAAACATGGCCCAAATGAAAGAACAGACCAAAACTGCAGAAAAAAAAATAAACAAAATGGAGATAAGAAATCCATCAGATGCAGAGTTCAAAACACTGGTTATAAGGTTGCTCAAGGAAATAAGTGAGGACCTCAATAGCATAAAAAAGATCCAGTAAGAAACAAAGGATACACTAATTGAAATAAAGAACAACTTACAAGGAAACAACAGTAGAGTGGATAAAGCCAAGAATCAAACCAATGAGTTAGAACATAAGGAAGCAAAAAACAACCAATCAGAACAACAAGAAGAAAAAAGAATCCAAGAAACTAAGGACAGTGTAAGCAGCCTCTGGGACAACTTCAAGAGGTCCAACATTCTCATCATAGGCATGCCAGAAGGAAAAGAGAGAGAGCAGGTAATTGGAAATCTATCTGAAAATATAGTGAAAGAAAACTTCCCTAATTTGGTGAAGGAAATAGACATGCAAGTCCAGGAAGCACACAGAGTCCCAACCAAGATGATGCAAAGAGGCTCACTCCAAAACACATCATAATTAAAATGCCAAAGATTAAAGACAAAGAGAGAATCTTAAAAAGCAGCAAGAGAAAAGCAGAGAGCTTACCTACAGGGGAGTTCCCATAAGACTGTCAGTTGATTTCTCAAAAGAAACTTTGCAGGCTAGAAGGGATTGGCAAGAAATAGTCAAAGTCATGAAAAGCAGAGACCTACAGCCAAGATTGCTCTACCCAGCAAAGCCATGATTTAGAATCCAAGGGCAGATAAAGAGCTTCCCTGACAAGGAGAAACTAAAGGAGTTCATCATCACCAAACCATCATTATATGAATGTTAAAGGAACTGAACTGATTTAAGAAAAAGAAGATCAAAACCATGAACAATGAAATGGCAATAAATATGTATCTATCAACAATTAAATCAAAAAAACAAATTAAGCAAACAAGAAGAAGAGAGACAGAATCGTGGAGAGCATTTTGACAGTTACCAGATGGGAATGGGTGAAGAGGTGAGGGGATTAAGAAGTACAAATAGGTAGTTACAGGATTGCTGTAGGGGTGTATAGTACAGTATAAGAAACGGAGCAGCCAAAGAGCTTACGTGCGTGCCCATGGACATGAACAACGGTGTAGGGATTGCCTGAGGGAGTAGGGGTGCTGGGCGGAAGGGAGCAAAGGGAACAATCTGGGACAAGTGTAACAGCATAATCAATAAAATATAATTTTAAAAGAAAAGGGTGGGGGAAGCCATATAAGATGGCAACTGCAGAAGTAAAGTACTCTAAAGAATTAGTTTAACAATAAATATGCAATAAATTCTGCATAAATATGCAGAAACTGTGTAAACTCAGAGTTACAAAAGAAGACAAGAAAATAAAGAGACATCATGCTTGTGGTAAGACTCAGTGAAAAATAATAAGTGAATTCAGAAGGCTAGCTAAGTTTTGCTGGTGTGGCCAGGTCTTCATTAGCGCAGGGACCTCTACTGACCTGCCCCCCAAAGCTTTGGAGCCTTCTAAGGCCACCTATGCGAGCACAATGTCCCT
This sequence comes from Mormoops blainvillei, assembly GCA_004026545.1. Lineage (NCBI taxonomy): Eukaryota > Metazoa > Chordata > Mammalia > Chiroptera > Mormoopidae > Mormoops > Mormoops blainvillei. The sequence goes on along the minus strand of PVJD01001011.1, from coordinate 265,995 downwards.
TTGCTTCCACTGAGCACACCCATGTTGCCTCCACAAAGCTGTTGCTGTCACCGATGATGCCATAGCCAGTACTGGAGCAGTGCCCTGGCTTAGACTTGACCCCACAATCATTTGAATATTGGTGGCAGCACTTGAAATTACAACCGAAGTTAAGAGGATGGACAAGAAGATAAAAAAAGAAAGAACGTTCTTCAGAAGGCATGAGGAGCTTGAGATGGAAGGGGCAGCCACAGGTCCCAGCACAAAGAAACAAGGTCATTTTTCCTGGTAGGAGCACCCCTCCCCAAGGTACCCGGACTTTCAGACCAGCAGGGCCCATCCCCATCCTTGTTTCCCAGACCTACGTAACCTAGCAGAGAGGCAGAATCTTTGAGTAAAAGCTGGTTTTCATTAGCTTCTCCAGCCATACATATCAAAAAACACCTTGGTAAACTGACTATCAATTTTGTCTTTAGGGACTACTATTCCATGGACCAAAGCCAAAGATACAGATGTATTAGGCTTTCCCACTTCTGTCACTCTATGGGACTCACTGCCCCTGGACCACCCATTCTCATCATACTTAACAGCCTCAACCAAGACAATGCCTCTACCCTCCTGGGGTTACTGACCCCAAGAACATAAACGATTTTCACTTTAATCTGGGAAAAGGACGAGTTACTCATTATAGCAATACCTGATTCATAGTGAATGCTAAGTGAATGAGAACCTTTTCACTTTCTTGGAGTGGAGAGGGCAGCTTAAGCAGTGACTATTAAAAGTAAGTTAATACTGATCCAGTGTAGGTTACAGGGAAAACCCTTTAAAAATTAAAAAATAATATACTGACAAATGAAATGCTAATTAAACTGCCTCCTCAAATGAAGAAGAGGCTCTTTACCTTTCCTCACATCTTGAGATGTCCAGGGAAAGAGGAGGATCAGAAATCAGTCACTTGGCTGTGTTATTATAAAGTAACCTTGTTTCATCTCTGCCCTACCCCAAGGACCAAAGGAAGATGGGGTCCCGGGTCCCGTACGAGCTGGGAAAGACCCTTCTCTCAGCTTGAGTCATGAGTGTTACATGGTGTAACCTGCTTGCGATGAAATATTTGTATCATTCGTTGGTCCCAGGCACCACTTCCCAATGAAGTGCTATTTGTCTTCAGTCACTGGGTGGCTCCCCCAACTCTGCACTGTCTAGTCATGCTCTCCAAAGAGGGCACAAACTCTTCGAATGTCTAGACAGAGTGACGCCCATCCTGAAGAAGTGTGTAAATCAGCTGTGTTCACTGGGCCCTGAGCCCTTTTAGCTTATTTATGGGTCAGAATGTTCACCACGTACATTCAGATCTTGGATCAAATGTGACACCTCTCTCCATCAGACTGAATTCCAGGCATGCCTGCTGCTTTTACCCACAGCTTCTTCAGGAGGGGAGCGTCCTCTTGGGCTGGGTACCCTTCTTCCACCAGCAGCTGAGGCTGAAGGTCCCAGGGTAGATCCCAGCCTCTTAGGGGAGGGGATACTCTGAGGATTCTTTGACAAAAACCCAATAATATAAATATAAAAAGTAAATAATATATAATTTTACACATTAAAATTTATTTTATGCAATAAAATATACATGAATAGTATAGATGCACATGCAAAATACATAATTTAAAAGTATAAAGATGAATATCCTTTCACAAATCATTGCAGGGGCCCTCAATGGAAGGAAAAGGAAGCACGGTGTGCAGTATAGGGCTTAAGAAACCAGAGTAGAACTGCAGTGGCAACTCCCCACTCTGCCTCTTACCAGCCATCGGACCGGCCTCTCTGTGCCTCAGCGTCCTGGCCTCTTAAGAGGAGATACCCATAGTTTCTACCTCCAAGCACATCCTTAGAATTAAGTGAGACAGTGTATGTGAAGTGTTCATGACAGCACCTGGCACATAAAAAAGGATCAATAAATGATGATAACCGCTAGCACTCATTTTGTTTGTGTTTGGGATTCTCTGGTGGGAAGGAAAAGAGGGTCACACTGCTATTCTCTGGTAACGAAGGGGTGTTGTAAGGCCGCACATGGAAGTAAGGACAGCGAGTGTTGGAGAACTTCCTTAACCATGTTGCTGCTCTCCCCCCAGTGTATTTGGGGTTTGCAGGCATCCCCATGGTGCGTATTACTGAGGCTCCACAGCCTGCTGCCTGGGAATGCTGTTGTCGCTGACTTCTGTGTGCCAGCTATAAAATTAATCCCGTGGCTTTGAATCTAACGTGTGGTTTGTAAAGACACTGCTGTTGGCTGTAGTCATTTGCAGTGGAAGCTTCTCTAGGATTCATTTATAGCACAGGGGTCAAATCAGCTTCTAAACCACCCTATGGCCAGAGAGCAGGGTGCTCACCAATTGCCCCAACTGGTAAAGTGTTCCTCTTCTTTCTGGAGCTCATCCAAGAATGAGTGTCAAAGGGGGCCCAGTGTTTGTTAGGATACTTCAGGTTGTAACAGAAAACCCAACTCAAAGAGATTTAAACAATAAAGGCAATTAATGGGCTCATGGAACAAAAAACTCACAGGGTTGGCTGATCCAGGGACTCAGGGTGGGGAGAGAACTCAGTTTCTTTCTGCCTCTCAGCCCTGGCACCTGCAGTGACCCCTTCATCCTAAGGCAGACTGTCATCATGATTCTGGGATGGTGACTGCCAGGTGCACCAGGCCTGCGCTTTCTGACACAGCCAGGAGGAGATGGACAGCTTGTCCCAGCATTTCACGCAAGAGTTTAAAACCCACCCAGACTTAACATATTTAGGACCTATGCTTAACCCTTGAACCAATGAGTGCAGCTAATCAGTCAGGGGTTGTCACTGGTGCTGGGGTAGGGTCAGCCAATTCTGAAGCTCAGAGGCTGTGTGGAGAATCTAATATATGGATAACATTAGAAAGGAGGAAGGAAAGGATGGATATGGGTAGACAGCAGCAAATATCCTTTATAGGCATGATGTGGTTTAGAAATTATGGGGAGATGCACATCTGGGGATTTTCTGACCTTATCTCTGTGTTCCAAAGGAGGAAATGACAGCTCTCCCGTGGAGTATATTAAGGAGGATTCCCATCCCAACCATGGGCACTCACAGGCTTCCAGGAATATCCAGCTCTCCTGGAGATGGGTCACCTGAAGAATACAGCACACCCTGGGGACAGGGTTTGTTGTTAACCCTTCAGCAGCAAGATTGATTAACTCCAATCACCACCACCATTATGATCACTCAGTAACTCTCTCTGCCTCTCACCTCCTTTTATTGTTGACAAATCATTTTACTCCTTTTGGTCTTCCATATGTGCATTGTGCTGTCTTATAGATTGTAAACCAAGATTTCAGCTTCTCAATGACCCTGTTTCCTCATGACCTCTTCCTGTGTATCTTTTCAGATTCTCCTCCACCTAGTAATTGCTCAATTCTATCAGTCTGAGGGATGTTCCAGGGCGCCTCATGATGAGACAATCCTGTGGGTGGGTTTTGAAAACTGACAAAGATTTGGAGTGAAAGAAGAAAGTCATGATCTTTCTTGGACAGAAAAACATAACATGAAGATATTTCTGGGGCGGGAGGGAGAATGCCTGGCCAGAGCAGGAGAGCATGCTAGAGATGATCAGGGATCAATCAAGTTGGAAAGGTGAAGTGGCACCGATTACAGAAGGTTTGGAAATAGGGATTTATTGAATGAAGGTTTTGAGCAGAGCATTCCTCTGGCCTCTTCATTATTTCTACAGCCACGTCAGCTTTGTTTGAACCCTTATTTTGCTTTTACCCTATAACCAGATATTTCTGGTTCCTAACTCCTCTCCATTTGTTCTAGCATGCCAGTTTTTGGTGAACCCTGTTGGGCTAGTGATAAGAGACGAGGGGCAGCACTCAGCTATGAGGACACCATTTGCCATTGTCCTGTGGTTAAGGTATATCAGCAGTTCTCAAAACGATCAGACTCAATGTTCATTTTTTAAAGGAAGATTTCTATAATTCTTGTTTTACTATCTTGAAATAAAATTCATCCATAATATGATGGATCTACATACCTAATTGTGTGTGATGCACGGTATCCCCTCAAATTCATATCATAAATTCCTCCCCCTAGTATGTTAGAATATGTCTGTACTTGGAGACAGAGGTAATTAAGTTAAAATGAGGACATTTGGGTGAGCCATGAATCATGATGACTGGTCCTCATAGGAAGAGAGGACATGTGGACACAAACACATAGGAAAGGACGCAAACACATAGGGAAGGATGCAAACACATAGGGAGGGAAGACAATGTGAAGACACAGGGAGAAGACGACCATCTATAAGCCAAGAAGAAAGACTTGGAACAGATTCTTCCTTCACAGCCCTCCGAAAATAGCAACCTTGTGGACACCTTGATCTCAGGCTTCTCACTTACCTTACTGGGAGAAAATAAATCTCTGTTCTTTAAGCCTCCAGTCTGCAGTTGTGGCAATCCTAGGAAAGTAGCACATTAATGATAAATAATGGCTTTACAGTAATGTAAAAAAGAAATAATGGAATGTAATTTACAACAGAATAGGAATTTCCATTTTTTTAATGCTTGAATACAACTCTTCTGAAAGATAACATTTACACAAACACTGTGTGTGCAACCAGCTATAAATCACGATGGAGTGACAGCACAAATGCAGGCTGAAACAGGTGGCTTGCCCTACTGGCAACTCAAATACAAAATCTTGAGCAACATTACCATTGGTACATCATTTGCTGAGAGAGTATAAAACTCTTGGTAAAGTGCCAAACAAAACAAAGAACAATCTTCCTTAAATTTAAATGGTAGTTACAGTCCTGGAAAATTCAAGAACTACGTTGTATTTATTTGCAACACAGGAACAGGTGCTAGGCAAAGATAATTATAAATACCTTTTTAAACTATTACACGAATGCCCCGTGGAACATTCGAAAGTCACAGCCAGTTCTTCATTCTTCTGTGCATGTTGCAGGATGTCAGATGTTTCGCATCCCTGGTCCACTTCCATGTCAATCATCATGACAACAAAAAATGTACCCTAATTTCCAAAATATTCCCTAAGTGTTCCCTAAAGGGGAGTACTACTTTTGTTTAGAAACAGCGAGATACAAGAAAAATAAAAGATGCAGTTAACAGGTTTTGTTTTGTTTTGTTTTGGTTTGGTTTGGTTTGGCTTGGTTTGGTCTACCTTCAGTCCCATTCCCTGCCAGAACCATTCCTGCCTAGAGGCAAAGACCTGGGGACTTGGTGACATGAGACCACACAGGAGGCAAGTTAATTAAGTGGTGTGCATCTTCTGAACCGGCATTGTCGAAAGCCAGTCTTGACATTGGCCTGAAGCCTCATGCCGTAAAAGTCTCTTTGTTTGCTTAGACTTCAGAGACCTCAGGTACTTGAAGCTTGGTAGAGTCTAGCAGCTGTGGGCCTGCCTTTCTCCTTGTGTGTTTTTGTTTTTGTTTGTATTTGGGGTTTGGAAAGGGCTAGGGGTGCTGCTGTGATTGCAGAAGCAGTAGTGGGCCAGAGCACAGCCCCAGCAAAGCATCCTGACACATCCTGCTGCCATTTTTCTGCCCCTGTTCCTGGACTGTTGACCGTTCATTGCTGGAGAAAATCACATGAACCAAGACAAGAAGTCGGTTCCATCAGAAAGCTATGGTTATAACAGGGCCCTGAACGGTGCACCCAATCCTTTGTTCTGCTTAGCCTGTCTCCCGGGCATGTTCCTGACTTACTCTCAGCCGTTCCATTCTCTCTTCAAGCACTCAAATTCCACCTTTCGTTGTCATGCTCTTTAGAAGACTTTTATATATTTTACTGAGACAGTCAACATTATTGTCCTGAAGGACTTCCCTTCTTTTAATCTCAAAACTTCTTTTCCCCTTGCACAAGAGGAAGCCAAGTCCACTTTTTTGCCTGTTGCTTGAACTGCCTGTTTCTCCCCCTTTCGATAAAGCATGCTCCGTTTATTAAAGAGCTTCAATTTCCCCCTTTCAACTACCTTCTCCTCTCACCTTTGCCTGAAGGTGTACTAGATGAATCAGAACCCTTTGGGTGCAGGCAGTAGAATTCAACTTCAAAGCACTTCAGCCAGAGAAAGGGGACTTTATTCTACGGAATCAAGGATGTCTCAGAAAACCAAGGGTAGGGATGCCATGGTGTCAGTAAAGGACTTGAATATGAACTGCGAAGCTATCAGCACTCGTTCCCTACCTTCTTTTCTGCTCCTCTTGGCTGCTTCATTTTTATTTCTCATACACTCGCTTCTTGTGGCTTTATGTCCAAGAGGTAGAATCCCAATTCCAGGAGAGAGAACCTTACTTGCCTAGCTTGGATCAGGTGCAGTCCCCTGGAAAGTCCAGCTTAAATTGCGTAAAAGGAACTGGAGTTACCCTCCTGCCTGAAACAAGTAAATACACAAAATAGATAAGCAATGGGTTTTGAACATGGATAGTAGGAGGCACAGGACAGCAATCCCCAGGAGCGGACACAGATGAAGTGTGTCCTGCCTTGTTGCCTGGAGAGTTCCCAGGCTGCAGCACAAGATGAGAGAAACCAAGAGGAGCAAAACAGTCTCCCTGACTTGAGAAGACAGAGCTGGGTGTCCAGTGAAGACACCGTAGCTAGAGGTAGCAGGACAGAGTACCAGAGGGAAGAGAGGTGGAGAGAAGGGGAGTGAGGGGGGTTTCACTGCATCTTCAGCTGAGCACGGATTAGTATATTTTTGTAAAGAAACCACTGGAACCCAAGAAAAGAGCCACCCAGAAGGAGCAGAGGGAACACTCCGTGGAGCTCTCAGAGGGCCTGAACCGGTTTGTTTCCGCTGGTCAGAAAGGCAAGTCTTGTCATTCACAAGGTATCCAATGGAATACTCAAAAGGGTATCATCCCAGCCGTGGGAAAACATTTAGTCTTCGAGTCTGCTCTGGCCCTGCCTAACAGGTTTAAACAAAACCTGAAAGAATCTGGCTGTCTCTGAGTATCTTAACTGCCTCCCAGAACAAATTTACAGATTATTTATAGGAACAAAAAAATACCCAGCACCCAAAGTAAAACTCATGGTTCTGGGATCCAATCAACCTACTGGCCAAGGGAAGAAAGCAGAAAATGAAGAGAAAGAAACAATGCTCAACCTATCCCAGAAATTCCCTGAAGGTTATATAAAATGTAGCCTCCTCCCCCATTATAAGGCTATTATTATTTTCTTATTCAAACACCGAAGTATTGTTTGACTTATTACAATGAACCTCCATGGCTACTGTTATTTAAAAAGACTTTGTGAGCAAAAGAATTACAAAAAAGAGAACACAAAACAAAAAGAGGACAAGAGAATTTTCGGCAGCGCTTTAAAACTGACCAACTTCTCTTTCTCCCTGTTTCCTTCACTGCCTGCCTCTGCAGAAAGTCCTCTCCCTTTCTTAACTGAATCTTAGCTTTTCTTCCCTTCCCAGGTTGTTGAACTGAAAACAGAACGTGTGGCTCATTTTCGGAGAAAATTTAATTTCTTTTCTGGTTTTCACATTGGCAGATTTTAATGTTTCACGTGTACTTCTCAACACGCCCTCGCTAGCAGGTAGTTCGGTCCCTTTTGTTCTGCCCACTCCCCCACTCCCTGGGCCAATGGCCCGTGGCAGGTGAAGGCTCCCCTGCCCAGCTCCATTTGCCTGGAACCCACCGGCCCTGCAAGCAAGCAGAACTGCAACTTTGGTTCATTTACCCACATGGCAAACGTGTCTTTCACCTCCCCTTTTTCCTCAGGTGAAACCGTTCTGGCATGGAGTGGGGACAGGCTGTTGATGAAATGAGGGAAAGCGGAGAGGTGTCAGGAGAGCGGGAAGAAAGCAGATGAAGAGAGCGGGACAAGAGGTACAGGGCTGGTGACCCGCCAATGAAAGGACCAATCGCTCAGGAGTGAGAGGGAGAAGCGTGAGTAAAGCGACCAGACATCAAGCGGACGGGGGAAGAGAGAGAGCAGAGGAGACGCGCGAAGGCCGAACTCCCAGCAGCCAGACCCCAGATCCGAAGAGGGGAGCCCGGGTGGAGGGGGTCAGTGGGCACTGGTCGCGGAGCACGCGTGCTGTCCGAGGGCAGATCCGGGGCCTGGCGTGGCCCGGCCCGCAGCCAGCTGTGATGGGCGAGGCGAGCCGGGTGTGCTCGGGCTACTACAGCCTCAACCAGAGCTTCGTGGAGCCCTTCCAGTGTCCCCGGCGCGGCGAGGCGGCCACCCTCCTCTACTGCTGCGGCTTCGCAGACCTCAAGTACTGCTGCAGCGAGCCGGGCAGCTACTTTCCCTACAAGCACAGCTACATGTGGAGCCTCAGGTGGGCAGGGCAGGTGGCTGGCGGGCCGGGGTCCCGGGAGGCAACGGGCAGTGCTACAGCTGGAGGGGGAAAGTCGCCCGTGTTCCCACCACCCGCTCAGGTCAGGTCCCTCCCGAAGGGGCACGGAGGTATCGAGGGCGTGGGAGGGCCCTGCGGAGAAACTCCCGCAGGCTAGTTGATGCCCCGGGAGCCAGGACTTCTCAGGCGAGGGGCGGGCCATTGCCACTATGAATGTGAATCCTCTCGGGACCGCAGGCGAGGCGCGCGCGGGAGGAGCGCAGGCACTGTGCCTAAGGCGCACCCAGCCCGCCCCTGCTGGCCAGGCTCAGTTCCCCACCAGCCTGGCCTGAACGGATTGCTCTTCACTCTCTCTAGGGACCAGTCCCAGGAAGGCGACTGAGCTGGCAGAGACAAAATACGCAGATAACTTAAGGGGGTTTTAATTCTCTTTTTGATTAGCTTGGGCATTTGGTGTATTTGAATATAAGAGGGTTCCTTTGGGACCCATTGTAAGGCATTAGCCGAGAATCAGAGTTTTTTAAACCCCTTTGGAATTGAAAAGGAATTGGCTGTATTCTTTAAAATATCAAAAAGTTAGTGGGGGGGTGTGTGTGCGCGCGCATGCGCGCGCAAGCCAGCCCGCAAGCACGCAAGGGGGCTTTATATTTTACCCTTTCCAGATGATCTTACACTGACCCCAAACCGAACTGGAGACCCAAAGAGACAGAGAAAGGTATAGTTTGAGGTGCTAGAATTACGCACTCTGTGGAACCCTTCCAGGACACCCTTTTTCTAACCGGGGTGATCACTGCTGAAAAGTGAAGGCTTTCTCAGGTGGGGTCTTTCTTGCCTCTTTTTCCTATGATGGGAATTTTACTTATTCCAACTGGTATTTATGCAGATATTTTTCATTATGAAGTGCTTTTTCTCCCCTTACACTCCAGAGGTTTGCAAACTTTGAACTTGATGTTTTCCTTTTGCCTAGAGAATGAATGGGGTATCAGGATGACAGAAAACAACTCACACCCAACTTAAATCGTGTTTTACAAACCGGAGAGGGAGGGAAGGAGCGGGGGTGGAGGTGGGGCGCGGAGAGAGAGAGAGAGAGCGCGAGCAACCAAGAGGAAGAATAAAGGGTGAGGGAAAAGTAGGTTTACAGCCCAGGAATGGAGCTAGAAGAGGGGATGCCCTTGTGGTGGCTGAGAAGCTTCCAGTAGAGCTGAGGCAGCTCCTTCACAAAATAATTGATGGCACTTGTGGCGGAACTTATCCTCTCTACCAGGATTATCTGAGTGTTTGGATTCCACGGAATGGATACATGTGCTGGAAGATATTACCAAATTTTTCAAAGCTGTAGTTGGTGAGAGCGTAGGGCGTAGTATTGGATTGTATCCTCTCACAGACATGTACTGAAATATTTTGTTTGCATTCTATGTTCCAATGCCTATTGGTTACCTGGTATTCACAGTATCCAACTTTGGGTATCCAACTGGGTTTTGTGTCTAAGCATTTGGAACTTTTGTAAAAAGTGCATCCCATTACTTATGTACCTTTACTAACTTTCTTTACAAAACAGAAGTAGAAAAGCCAGTATATCTTTACCACAAGGAAGGTATAATTTATGTATTTCAATAGTTTTAATGAATAATCTCAGTCTATCAAAAAAAGAAAAGCTGTAGTTGGTGAAGGTTATCTGATGATGTGATATCTTAGCAATTGAATCAACTGAAGTAATTTCATCAAGAAGTGATCATGAAATGCTTGAAAAGTAGGAACAGTGAAATGAAGCAGAGTCTGTTGGAAGAAAGATTTGATATTTCCTCTGCACAGCTAAGGATTTTGATTGACAGTTAAAGCTTGCACTTTCCAGAGATAAGATTGCCACATTACAAATGCTACTTTTAAACCTTCATCTAGATGCAAAGGAAAATGGTGAAATCAAACCCTGTTTTCTTGAAATAAGTAAAAAAGAGCTGTAGAATCTAAAAAATTCCTTGGAAGGCACTAATAAGGTCATCCTGCAGTTGAAATAACTGGAAATGAGGAATACCAAGATTGTCAGATTCCACTGCTACATCTGATATGACCGAGTGAATACTGTGTGTTTAAAAAAAGCTAAGATACACTATTATGTCAAGCTGAGAAAGCAGCAGTGTTGAGATTATAAAGATAAAAATTTATCAGCTTCTTTAAAGAACAGGAAATTACATGGTTGACAGGAAGTACATAAAAAATTAAAGATAAATAGCTATAATAGCAGTTTAGATTTTTATAATCTGCTTCATTTATTAAATATTTGAGAAATCTTTATAGATACAGAGTTTTACTGAAAACTAAAAATAGGCTCTAAAGTAGTGCAAACATGCAAAGCACAGATAAACTTGAATCTTGCTTTAAAAAGTATGTGAACAGCAAGGATGCATATTATGGTTATATATGACTAATTTGTGATTTAAAAAAAGATAACTTAAGGAATGTATAAGCTGCATATGTAACTTAGGAGATTCCATGCCTTTCTCATATTTCAAAGGAAAGATTAAAATGTAAAATTTCTTAGAGGAAGGAGCTCTTCAGACATGAACAAGAAAAACAGCTAAATCTATGTGAACAACTTTGAGTTTATGAATTCTAGAAACTAAAATCTTGTACTGGAACATAGGAAAAATGCAATAACCCCTGCTACTTTTGTGTTTCTAGGTCTGATTGGGGGAGTATGTGCTGATAAAAGGGTATATTCCATTTCAGAGTGTATATATTACTATCAAATATCAGCTAAGACCCTGTATATACCCATTTTTGTTATAAACTTTTACTATTGAATTTAACAGTTTTGGATGTTTATTGGCAAACAGATAATTTTTAATTTCGGTTAAGTTTAAAGATAAACATTCTGAACAAATAAAAACTACTATTTTATTTTAAAAAGTATGTTTACAGTGTGAGTACTCAAAACACAGGGTTTATTCTGGTATTATTGTTTATTAATTATGGCGTCATTTTCCATATGAACAACCGTAAACCGACTTTTGCCCCTCCCTCTATTGTTGCTCCCAGTCTCCTAGGATGATCCAGAACTTGGCACACACGCCAAGTCTACAGCAAATGACTTTAAATGTTATTTCCTGAAGCAGTAAAAATACTTTTATTATGTGTTATAAACTTCAAAAGAATCTCAAAAGGAGTGCCCACTTATGAATGGATTCAACTAACAAAGTTATATTGTGTCAGAGTGGGGCAAAATTCTCAAAATATAATGACAGCTTATTCTTATTATTTGGAGAAGCAATCTATTGCCCTGGCATATTATCTGGCCTTCTGGAACATAACACAGTTACCCAGCTCTGAGTCTTTGGAGGTGTTAATAATGGTAGCAGTGCCTCCAACAGAGACTGGCAACTCTTAAGTCAAACTCAATTGTTTGACTTAAATCCCAAAAGTACCTGGGATTCTCATATCTCTGATTCACTGCAAAAAGACAAGCAGCAGAAGCTAAAACTCTTCCTAAGATTTATGAGGGCACAAAGGAATGAACAGCTTGCCTGGGTCTTGGTTCAGCACTAACAAAATGGACAGTGCTCTTCAGTTTCTGGGAAATCAAAAGTCTTTACAACTGATGGCATCAGTTGACAGTGTTGAAACTGGGTATCTGGTTAGTTATTAAGTTCTGGGGGCACACTGGGCAGGTAAAAATTTAGAGCTTTATTTCCCTCATATTCTTTGCTCTAATTTAAAAAATTTAGAGCTTTATTTCCCTCATATTCTTTGCTCTAATTCTTTGCGACAAATAGTCCAGAAATCACTAATATCTGTTCTGAGATTCTGCAGCTGCTGGAGAAAGGCACAGGTAAGTGAAGTTGCTAAGTAGGAGAATTGCCCTATTAATATGATGACAGCCTCGGATGCTTTCTCAGGGACTGGCGCACAGTGCTGTAATGAAAGAATAATCCTTCCTTTTCTGTGTCCGGTCACGCCCATCTTTTCTGCACTTATAAATCCCTAACCTCTTAGGTTCGCCTCTGGTAGCTTTCTTCAGGATCTAGGAAAATGCCGCCTATTCCACAGAGTGATGTGTGAGTTCAGTAAGTGTTTGTTGAAAAGAATATTTTAGGAGATTCCTCGAGCTCTATCTTTTTCTAGAGGTTCGCATGCACAAAGCAATGTTTCTGTGAAGTGGAACTCTGACATTAAAACAGCTTGTCAAGATTGTGAGGAACCTCCTTTTAAAACAGAAAGCAGAAATAGCATGCTCTGCTTTTGTGTTTCCTTCAAATCATGTGGACTGGTTTTTCAAATGTACACATTAAAAGCCTACAATATGTATGTCGAGTTTAAGTAAGTTGACAATTTTACTTTAAGATTGACTAAATTATGTTTTTACTTTGAAGATAAAAAAACAAAACAAAACTAGGTTCTCATGTCAGGAATCTTTCCAGATGTCTGGCCTCCTACCTGCCTTGTGCAGCAGATAATATTAATGAAGTGGATTATGTTGCCATGTGTCTGTGTAGAGGCCTAACCCTCCCTGACCTGTAAAAACTATGGAAGTCAGCTTTGGTGCCAACAAGCAAGCAAGAGGAGCTGCCAAAGCTGGGAGTCTACCCCTTGGAGTGCACCAAGTGAGGGCAAACTCCAAGTTGAATATATAACTATATCCTGACTCCAACCACAGAATTACCCAGCCTTCACCTGTGTGCAAGGCTAGGGGAACTGAGCCGACGTTAATACACCAGGCACAAGAATCTCTGGAAGTCTGCCTCTGTATCTGTGGCTCAGGAGGCAACCTCTAAATTGCAGGAGTGTTTTACTTCCTGAAAACAAGGACAAGTTGGATGAGCTCAGCCCCTTACTTTTAATTCTGTCCTCCTTACTCCCGAAGCAGTGGCGCACCTAGCATCACTGCTCAAAGCCTCCCTTCCCTCCCGTTTGGTACATGCCATACCTGTCAAGGCCCTAATCTCTGGGAAATAGCAGAAGCCTACAGGCAAGCCAGGAAGATAAGGAAGAGAAAGATCTTTACTTTTCAATGATGATGACTTTTCAATCGCAAGAGAACCAGTCACCAGTAAATTATTATTTACTTCCATCTGTGGAACATTTACTACAAGCTAAGTACCCTATAAACACTTTTACTAAGTGTGCACAACACTACGGCAAAGTCAACAGAAGTATCTACCTTGAGAAGCTTAAAATCTAATTATATGTACTTATATACCCACACAGACCTATGGTTTGTGAAAGGACATATATTTGTGTTAGTCTTTCAAAATCTTTTTTCAAGCTCCATGTAAATTATGCTAGTTCTCAAATGATTAGCCTTATAGATAACTCTATCGGAAGGAATTATTACAAATTTGGTGCATAGCAAATAATATCTCGGATATACCCTTTATTTTTAGAGGAAAGTACAAGGGCTTCTTCCTCAATGCTAGAAGCCATGGGTGCTGTGCTCTTTTAGAAAGGAAAAACTCAGACCGAACATGAACTTTATATAAATTTTGTAATTATTGCTCTCCTTTAATTAAGTCTTCCTTTGCTTTGCTACCTTTGCAGAGGTAAATACTTTTATATTCATCTTTACTGGTGAACCCAATCGTTGCTCCTAGAATATATTAATAACAGGGGCTCAACTGAGATGTTTTTGAACTATCTCTAGAGAATCATGTAATCTTTTCCCTATCATATGAATTCACAGGATATTCTATGCTAATATTAACATATACGAGGGGGCCACCCAAAAAATAGAATTTATTTACAAAAATTGTGTATTTATTCTCAGATGTTTAAACTTTAGTCACCTTCAAAGTAGTCTCCATTTGATGCAATACACCTATCAAGATGTTTTTTCCACTACTCAAAACAGTTTTTGAACTCGTCAATTTTGATGCCTTTTAGTGCTTCTGTCGTTTTTTGCTTCCCCTCTTCTACATCGGCAAAATGTTTCCCTTTGAGGACTTTTTTCATCCAGGGAAACAAAAAAAATTTTGCCTGGGGCGAGATCAGGTGAATAAGGAGGGTGGGGTATGGGGGTCATGCCATTTTTGGTTAAAAACTGCTGAATACTCTCTGCCGTGTGGGCAGGTGTGCTCGTAAATCACCCAACATGAATTGTGGAAACACACTGAAAGAGTCTTCAAAAAAATTCACAGAAGCCTAATGCAGCCTCTCAAACAAATGTCAGCTGGTGCACTGATGCAGATGGGTTCCCAAGAACACTCGCCTCACGGGGGAAGCCTGTACTGCAAGGGGCCTGTCTTCCAGAAGATAATGCCAGTTTCTGGGGGGTCACCCCTCGTACATGTATACAGAAAATATAATAAGAATTTGACGGTAGAAAAAGGTGAGCTGTAGATTTCAATCATATACTCTTCAAACTAAACCGTAATGATTATGAATAACTGAAGCAAGAATTAGCAATGTTTAAACCTCCTCTTCAGTTCCTATGCAAACCAGTCTCTGTGACGGTCACAGTGTTTTCTCTTTTCCTCAGCATTGGTGCCCTGACTGGATTGGGAATCGCTGCCCTTGTTCTACTTGCCTTTGTCATCAGCGTCTGTGTCCTTTGCTATTTATTTCTGTATACAAAGCCTCAAAGATTAGACACCGGCCTGAAACTTCAACAGCTAGAGGCTCCTTCTGCTCAAGAAGGTAATCCGTATCCATTATTTGTGGCCAATTACCTGTACTCTGTTCAAAAGAATAACCTGTACCTGGGTAACAGATCACAATGTTAATGAATGCTTTTCAAAAATGCAATTCATTATGTGTCTTTGTGAAAATTCACATTAAATTAGGTCTTAATGATGAAATACTTTGGAGAAATTGTGCCCAAGGAGAAATAGCAGCAGGATGCAGATGTTCTTGTGAAAAATAATACATTGAGCCAATAAATCCACTTTAATATATTTATGACTTTCAGTTATAAAGGTTTTATCTTCTTGGAATTTTTAGATTTTGTTTTTGATGGAGTCATAGAAGTCAAATAAATAGAGAAACAAAATACTTGGTAATGATGCTCAGTGCCGCGTTGCTCCAGGTTGGTTAGTCAATGGTTAGTTAAGCATTTACCTCTGCTCCTATTATGCACAGAATTTGGGGGAGGCCTGTCAAATAATTCAGAGGCATACAAAGGGAACAGAAAAATAGATAGAAGATCGTCTCTGTTCTTGCATAGATTAAGAACTAGTTAACATATAGTGGTGGGTGCGGTGTGACTATAGAGATGCTACACAAATGCTAATTGTTATCATTAAGAAACTCAGAAAGAATTGTTAATATTTTGTGAATATAAATGTCTATGAGTGGATTTGAAAAGTAGTAATAATGAATTTTATTTTGATATATTTAGAATATATTTTAACAAAAATTTAGAATCTATGTATTTAGAATAAGACACAAGTGTTCACTTCCATTCAGAAAGAAAAATTTAAAAGTTGTTTTAAAAAATCTAGAAAATTCTCTGCTCCTATGCTCTATTTTAGCTGAATCCTGAAACTTACATTTACGGAGCACATGCTCTGTGACCTTTCAGATACACGCACACTGCTGCTGCAGGATTGCATTAGCTCTGGCTTCCTTCTCTGCAGGGAGCCCTCTTGGAGGGTATCCTGTGTGACAGCGCAAGAGGCCAAGATCCCTCGGAGGTCTCTTTCTGAAGGACTTTCTGAAGTTTGGAGATTGCATGTCAGAATTGATAGGTTGTTGTGGGTTAGACACTCTTTTTCCACAGGAAAAATGAGACAGTGGACTAGTGATTATGAAATAATCAGATGTATAAAATCGACTTTTGTCTCCATTGCTTAGATAATTTCAGGTAGCAGTCCTTAAATTTTACTGTGCATAAGAATCACCTAGGGAGCTTGTTAAACCTGCAAACTCCAGGCTCTGCCTTTTAAAGCAAATAGTTCCTCTTCCTCCACTGCCCTTGCTCCCCTGCTGTCTGCTCTCCAAAGAACAGCCAGGGTAAGCCTGTCAAAATCCAAGTCGCGTCCTGTCACTTCTGCTCAAAACCCTCATCACCTTCCGCCTCTCTCCATAGATAAGACATCTTCACTGTGACCTCCAGGGCTTTTCTTGTCTGCTCTCTTCACCTTGATTTCTCTCATCCCCTTATGCGCAGCCACATTCGCCTCTTTGCTGTGCTGTGAAACTCCTACCTCAGGACATTTGTACCTGCTGTCACCATTGTCTAGAATGCTTTGCCTTTAGGTAGCTGCATGACTTGCACTTTCACTTTCTTTAAATCTTCACTAAAAACCTCCCTCCCAGAGAGTTCTTCCCAGGTCACTCTATCTACATTGTAACTACCCTTCTACAATTCCTGCTTTATTTTTCTTCTAAGCAGTTACCACTATTACACAATATATTTTAGGTATCTATTGTCTTAACTTTTCGCCACTCCAGCTAGAAAGTAAGTTCTAGGAAAGTAGTAATTTTTGTCTTGTTTTCTCACTACTATATTCCTAGTGCCTCAGAACAGCTAATGTTTGCTGAATGAATCGAATGGAGTAGCACTGCACCTCTGCTGTCAGCAAATTAATTCAATAACCTTTCTTGAGGGCTCGCTGCTGGTAAGGCAGGGTTCTACGCAATCACTGCCTTCTTGCTGCTTTCAAATGAGGTGATTTTGGTCCTTTGGGGTGATTTTAACCAAATCAGACAGAGTGGAGAGCCCAAAACAATATAAATAATCCAAATGTCACTGGAATAGGGAGAGAAAATGGTTTCTATTTGAAAGTGACCCTTTGAAGTGATCAATAAAAACCATTGTTGTACCTATTGTTAAAAATCCATGTTCCACTCCAATGGTTCTGCCCTCTAGGAATAGATGCCAGGGTTCTAGCTATTGAGAAAACAAGTCTTTATTTAAGAAATGCCTTAAGGTTAGGAACGTGATCAAATGTTTGTGCAACAATCAAACAAGTAAACATGTATCAGAGGAAATTTGGTTTCACCAGTTAGCACTCCTTTTCTTCAAAACTCTGTTCTTAAGAGGCACCTTTCCTTTATTTTAAACTAATTTTCATAATTGAGACTGTTTTCATTACAGGTAATTTGAATGTCCTCAGGGGAGACATGTTTTTGTGCACACCTAAAACTAACTTAGGGCACTAGAGGTGTTTTCTCTTTTTGTCTCTATAAATGACTCTAAGTTTAAAATAGTCTAATCTTAAACAAATTTGTGAAGTTTTTCCTTCCTGTATTTTTTTTTTTTTACTGGGCTTCATTCTATATAATGTATACAGTTTAAGGCTTTATATGTTTTGAATTGATCCTGAAGCAGCAGCTCTCTGGCAGTGACTATAGGGTTTAATAGAGCCACCTCCAAGGCCCACTTGGGACAGAGGTCCTATTGCTAAGCCATTTATTGGCCTTTAAGTTGTGTGTCATAACCATTTTCTTCCTTTTTAACTTTGGTGTTTTGAGTTACTCATGTTTCAAATGCCAACATTTAAAAGAATAACACAGTTTGTAAATTGTACTGTTTAAGACAAACCGTTCTGGGCAGAAGACAGCTGTGGGAAGGACGTCTTTCTGAGTAGACACTCCTGAGGGTAAGGGCTCATTTCAAAAGATGTGGAAGAATTAATGGCTAACAGAAGAGCAGCGAAAGGGGTGAGAGTCTTAGATTCCTGCTTCTTAAATTTTTCCATTGGGGAACCCTTAAAGGGAGATTAAGAAAGGACTTTGTGCCTTCAGAATTTCAAGGGCTAGAGTGGAAAGGCCTGCCTTAGGAGCTTTCAATTATTTCAAGTTGCCCATTTTATTTTTTAAATTTGTGGGAATTTTCAATTTGACTGCACAGTGTAATGGCTTGCTTTACTTTAACGATATCTTCTTTTCATACATGAGCAAAATTGATGCTCCAGAACAATAAGGCATATTCATCCTGTGATTTTGAATATCCATTGACCCCCTGCAGTTGTAGAGTGGTGTGAAGGATACAGGAGAGGTGTTAGAAGCAGAGTTTTTGATGAAAATTAGAAGGCAGATAATAGCCTAGCTGCCTGGCACACATAAATGATATAGCTGTGCGGGAATAATAGACAACTCCAAGCCTGTATTTGGTGAGTTCTTTTTGTAAAGGCAGGTGATGTAAATGACAAAGGGTAAGCAAATCAACAGTAATACATACTTGTCTGGGAGAAAAACATAAATTATATCTGGAATATTGAGAATGAAAGCAAATTGAAGATCACAGAATCGTTTATTCTGCCTATGAGCATGGTAGGACTTGGATGGATTCAGAATGGTCTGGTATTTTTCTGCTTCTTTTCACTCCTGAGTTAAAAATGAGAACAAAAAGCAAAACGTTCAATTCACTTTCATAGGAGGAGAATTAGAAAATGTAGAGAAACAAACAAATAACAACATTCATGATCCCACCACACAATGGTAATAGATATTAACACATGGTGAATAGTCATGGATTTTTTTCTGTGCATCTATAGATACATGTATATAACAATGGGGAAAATGACTTTTAATAATAACACTTTTTTTTTCCACTGAGGAATACTGATGTCTTTGTTTGCTAGGAAATAAATACCTTTGCCATGATTTTTAATGGTTCCATTTTACTACCATGATGGAGTGCTATGAGTTTTTAATTCTTTTGTTTTGGTATAATTTCACAATTCCAGAAAAGTTGCAAAAAGAAGCTACGGAGAAGATTGTATATATCATCTCAGATTTACTAATTGTTAATATTTTACCTCATTTTCACCATTAACTTTCTCTTGAGATATATTTTCTGAACTATTTGAAAATAACTTGCAGATGTCATATCTTTTAATCATAAACATTTCAGTATGCTTTTTCTTAAAAAACAAGGATTTTTTCTAATGTAATTATAGTATATTTATCAAAGTCAGGATATGTAATATTGATATAGGAGTATTATCAAATCTGCTCTCATATTCAAAATTTGCCAATATCCTTAATAGCTATTTTTTTCTTATCTCAGAGCTAGTCCAGAATTACACCTTGTAATTAGCTGTCATATTTCTTTAGTCTTCTTTAATCATCAGTCTTTCTTTGTCTTTCATGATCTTGACATTTTTGAAAAGTAAAAGCCAGTTATTTTGTATGTGTCCCTCAACTTAAATTTGTCTGATGTTTTCTCATGATTGGAGAGAGATTATACATTTTGAAAGGAATACCACAGAAGTTATATTTTAAGGGCATCATAACAGGAAGCACATAATATTGATTTGTTCCGTTATTGGTGATGTTAACTTGTATTCTGGATTCTTTGGTTAAGGCCATATTTGCTGGGTTAATCCATCGTAAAGTCACTGCTTGTCCCTTTTTTATCACTAAGTAGTTAGTGGGGGGTTACTTTGAAACTGAAGATACTGTGTTCCTCCTCAAACTGGCAACCCACTAATTAATGGTTCTTAATTGCATTTTTTCATTCAGAATTTGAAAATAATTTCAGGATTATTATTACGATAGGTGTAAAATGGTGGTTTTCTAAACTCATCATTCCTTCTACATTTATTAGTAGAATGTAAACTCTACATTCCTTCTACATTCAGCTACAGGAAGAGCTTCCCCTTCTTCCCTATTTACCTGTTAATTTATTAAGATCAGTATGGACTCAGATTCCTTATCCTAAAATATTCTATTATGACTATTATTTATTTTGATCCTTGAATTGCTTCAGATTCAGCCTGTGGGAGACACTTTAAAACAGGTCCAGCATCCTTTAGAAATGTGTCCATTATTTTTGAGCCCTTTTTGCTTAGTCACAAGATGTTCCAGGGTGTCCTGTACTATCCTTGTTCCAGCCCTGGAACCTGCCATTTCTCCAAGAAGCCTGGTTCATTTTAGTTGTGAATGGTGTTTAGAAACCAAAGTCTGGGCATACCACATTTTATTAAATTATTGACTTTGAACTAGCTTCCATTTTTTTTCTATGACACACATAAATCGGACATTAAATGAAGTTGCTAACCAAAGGATGGGCACCTATTAAAGTCTTTGGATACCAAGTTGCTAACTGCCCTCCAGAAAGATACTATTTCATGGGTGTTGTATCAAAAGGTATACATCTTACTAATTTCATTCAGAGGAATAATTTAGTGTTTTGTTTTATCTAACTTTTGTTTTTGTTTTAATGTTTGTCATTATTTTTTGTGGCATGTTTTTGCTTGTGTCTTGCACACATTTTTCTATGACAGTATTCTGTTTTCATTGCTTTATAAGAACTTTGCTTACAATAACTGAAGTCTTTTTAACATATATTGCAAATGTTTTTCATAGTTGTTTCCTTTTTAATTTTATATGTGACCGTTTTTTAATTGGTTTCACCTTTTGTGATTTCTCTTTAGCTTCATACTTAGAAAGTTCTCACCTTACCATAAGATATAAAATAGTCACCTATATTTTCTTCTAATACATTTATTTACTTGTTTTTAACATTTAAATCTTCAATAAACTTGGAATTTTAACTTTGGTATAAAGTATGAGGTAGATATCTGCCTTCATTTTTATTTTGCAAGTAAGAAGCCAATTGTCCACATATTTATTGGAAAAGCCATCTTTCTCCTGCCAATTTAAAATATCACCTTTGTCATAAATTAAATTTGTATATATACATGGATCTGTTTTTAGATTTTCTATCCCTTCAAATTTATCAGTCAGTTTATTCTTAAGCTCGTAATATATTTTTAAAGTTATTGTAGCTATACAGTTTAATATCTGATTAGGCAAGACTTTCTCTTCTCTCCCACTATGCTTCCTTTTCAAAGTTTCTTGGCTAGTCTTATAAGGGAAGGTTTTCAGATAAACTTATGAATCATACAGTCAAAATTTTAAAAACCAAGTGTTATTTTGATGGTTTTTGTACTCAATTTACAGATAACTTTGGGAGCTATTTTTCTCAGTAAGCTTAACACCTCTCCAGCAAAACTCTGCTTAAAACTCATTAATTAGGCTGCCAGATTATTTTGTAATGCCATTCTTTGATTCGGAAAGGCTTTAAGAGTTCATTAAGATCTTAGTAGAAGATGGAGTAATTTGAACTCAATGGCAGAAAAGGCCACTTGTGTCTCCTAAAGGGAACTTTCTACTTAAAATAATGAGCCTGGAATTTCCTATGGTGGTTTTTGTTCCTAAAATGAAGAAAATCAAATTGCTCAGCCAAGCTACTGCTACATTTAGCATTTTGTGAGTCCTCCTCAGGGCACAGCATTAGATAATCCTGGTTGATGTTGGAGCCAACAAGCAAAAGAGAAGCCAGTCTCTCCTTGTGAAAATTCATTTAAAGGACGTAAAACATCAGCTGAATTCTTTTGTTAGTTATGTTAATCATCAATGGATGAAAAATTTAACAATGCAGAAAATGTAAAGAAAAAAAAGACCAACTGTGGAATAAAATAGGGTAGGAAAACATTTCTGGATCAAACTGCCTTTACTCATTGACAGATGGACAAAAACAAAAGGGCAAGTCTAATATTTGAACTTTCGCAATGAATTTTTAACTACAGTTTCTGAGATATACCTATATATCTTTGAGGAGGCAGAGCATCGAAGAATGAAGAAGTCAATAATTTTGCTCATTTCACCATTTACTTCCTATCCAGGTCTGTGCATCCTATTAAACTTGAAGAGGAACCATCTTCTTGTAAACAAAAAACACCCTATTAGGGTGCAAATTTAAGACTGCTTCTTTCCACTAGAAGGCACTGTGGGATGAATAGAATGTGTAGATTTTCTACTCAATAAGAAAGTGAGTCAGCTGATGAGTAATTAGGAGCTGCTAATATGGGACTGCAGAGTGGTACACAGATGCCAGGGAACAGGCAGACACTGGCAGAAGAGTTTAATTACCGTTCTGCCAGGTAGCCAGGGGATGGAGACTAGCGGAGATCCCTAGCATTTTTTTTTTTTTTGATATTTTGAAATGGCAGGCAAAAGCAGTGTTCATAAACAGTAAAATACATAAAAGAAAACATAGGTACTGAACTCGAGGACCTCTCAGAGAGGTTTTTGTAAACTTGTCCCTAACGTCAAGGGAAGTAAAAGCAAAAATAAATGAATTAGACTACACCACACTAAAAAACTTCTATACAGCAAAAGAAATAATCAATAAAACAAAAAGGCAATGAGCCAATTGGGAGCAAATATTTGCAAATGGTATATCCAATAAAGGGCTAATATCCAAAACATATAAAGAACTCATACAACACAACAACAAAACAAACAATCCAATTAAAAAATGGGTGGAGAACCAGGACACTTTTCCCAAGACGGCATACAGATGGCCAAAATATATATTCAAAAATGCTCAACTTCCCTATCTATAAGGGAAATGCAAATCAAAACCCCAATAAGATATGCCTCATATCAATCAGAATGGCTGTTATCAATAAAACAAGAAATAAAAAAGAAACCTCATACACTGTTGATAACAATGTAAATTGGTTCAACCACTATGGAAGACAGTATGGAGTTTCCTCAGAAAAATTAAGAATAGAGTTACCATATGATCCAGCAATCCCTGTTCTGAATATCTACCCCCAAAATCTGAAAACATTTATTTGTAAAGATATATGTATTCCTTTGTTCACTGCAGCATTATTCATGGTGGCCAAGCCATGAAAACCACCTGAGTGCCCTTCAACAGGTGATTGATATAAAGATGTGGTAAATACGTACAGTGGAATACTACTCAGCCATAAGAAAGGATGAAATACTGCCCACTGCCCCCGGGACAACGTGCACAGATCTTGAGAGCATCATGCTATGTGAAATAAGTCAGATAGAAAAGGACAAGGGCAATACTATTTCACTCAAATGTGGGATATCCAACAGAAGGAAACAAACAAAACAAATTCATAGACACAGACAACAGTATGGTAGTTAACAGAGGGAAAGGTGGGTGGGGGAAAGATGAAGAGGGTAAAGGGGGTCAAATACAAGGTGACAGAAGAAGACTGGAGTTTGGGTGCTGAGCACACAATGCAATGCATAGAAGATGTAATATAGAATTGTACAGCTAAAACTTACATAATGTTCTTGACCAGTGTTACTCCAACCAATTTAATTTTTAAAAAGAAGAGTTCATAGAAAAGTTACGGGATAAATGGATCCCTGAGGAATGGTTCTGAAAATGAATCCAAACTTTAACTCTTATCAGAAAAAAATATATTAGCCTAGTTTGTGATGAAGATAGGTAAGATTATTTGATGAATGTGATTTGAATGATGAATTGTATTCGTTTGATGAATTGCATTTAAATGTTGGCAAAGGTTAAAGCTTTAATTTAAATACCGGTCTGAGAAGTATAGGAATAAAGGAAGGTTGAGATTTACATATGATGACCAGATGAAAAAAGAAAAAAAAATGAAAATGGGAAGCCAGCAGCAGAAAGCAACTCATGTCAACCCAGCAAAGCACAGCGATGCTGGAGCTTCTTCTTGCAATCTGTACTCAGGTAAAGAAAAAGGAGGAATTAAATAAGAAAAACCCTTTATGTGGAACAAATCCCTTGGGCACTCAATGGAATTACAGATTTCTTAATAGAAATCAAATCCATATTATAATTTTTTGATGGAAAAGAGGCAGCTGGTTTTATCCCTATTTTGTTTGTTAAGAAATTAGCTTCTATTTATTAAAGCAAAGTAGACTTTTCCTTCTTTCTCTTTT
This sequence comes from Mormoops blainvillei, assembly GCA_004026545.1. NCBI lineage: Eukaryota > Metazoa > Chordata > Mammalia > Chiroptera > Mormoopidae > Mormoops > Mormoops blainvillei. Next base: position 242,034 of record PVJD01001011.1, on the reverse strand, counting down.
AAAATCCTTTCAAAGGGATGTGGTTAGCTGGACTCTGTTATCACTACAGCTCCACTCATTACAATTGTTTTTCCACATGTCCAATTACACTAACTTACCCGAGGGAAGTGCATTGAAGGCACCCTTGGATTTTATAAGCTGCAGGGAGAGAACATTAGGGGTGTTAACTTGCTAACTGAAGCTCCTGCTTCAAATAATGTTGGTAAGATGTTTATAACAAACCTTTTCTTGTTCGTGTAGTAAACTGTGTTAGGGGAACTGCTTTACCTTAAGAGGCCAATCTAAGAAATGATCTCTGTACCTACACTGGTTAGAAGAATCCAGTCAGTAGCCAAGGAAACAATGAGTCAGGGTTGGAGGAAGGGGGACTTCACAAGTCCTCAATGAAGAAAAATCTATAGTACTGAAATGGACTTCTGAGCCTTTAAATCTCAGAGGGCTGTCGTTGCCTGAAAAACGCATAATGGAAACTAGAGCTGTCAGAATGTAGATGACTGAGAGAGAACCCCAAACTAAGTCTGAAAATAATTTCCTGTTTATTTATCATAAAAAAGACGAACACGAAAGCTGTACGTGACAAGGCAGACAATAACACTTTGCAAATCTGATTAAAATATTATGAATTTAAGTATGTAAAAAGCTTGGGAAACATGAAGGGCTTGAATTAAACATTAGTTTTCAGATTTCCAAAAATTCCAGTAAAATATTCAAATTTTAGGTGTTTAAAGACATGCTTACAGAAGATAATAAGTTCTACCCAGATAATATGAAACTTTGTCTTTTGTCTTTACCTGCTATGATACTGAAGAATACAAATAATGCTAAAATAATGGAAAATAAACCACATTCTGTTTTTCAAATGTTATAAGAAGAAAACAACTTCAAGGGCCCTCATATAGAATATATCCCATTATTTAAGTGTTTAAATAGTAGTTAAATTTGAACTAAACATTTTATAATGTTTACTTTGCAAATAACAGTCAAGAACTTACCAGCTGATCAAATTTTCATGCCAGCTTCCCTTCCTACATTTATCTTAAACAGCCTTTACTTGCTGTTTGGGCAGAGGCCCACTTGCCAGGTCAGAAAATGTTGTGCCTTCAACAAATTAGCTTTTACAAATCAAACTAAATGACTGAAACATTATGGCTGGATGGTCAGAAGAAGTTCTCTACTCTTGTGCACTCTCGACTCATATTTACATCTGAGTGAACGAGATTGTGGAACAAATGTGTTCCTTTCAAAAATTACATCTAAATTGACTAGGATGGTAAAGCCTTAAAAGTGTTGCAAATTACTGTGATTGGCTTCAGTGTAGTTTTGTTTGCTTTATGAATAGGGACAGTCACCTTTTTATTAAGCAACTCAGAAATCATGGCCTTCTCATCAAGTGCGTAGTTATCTCCACGGAAGCATGGAGAAAAGCAAGCATGTGCAATAAAAACCTTACTTCTGTGACCGACCATTTCCCTTATTGGACTTTCAGGAGGAAATACTCAAAAACAACTTTGAAATGATTCCGTTCTCATTTACTCACATAGTGTTTTCAGGACATCATATTTTCAATATTGCTATAAAATTTACTTTTTAAGCAAAAATGTTTAAAATTCAAATTTTATGTCATCATTTCACATAATTATTTCATTCTGTTTTGTGTATTTGCAGGCAGCTCAAATAGGAAAATCAAAGCCCCCAATTCAAACACAGCATCAAATTCAATAAATGAAACAACCTATGAAGCCGATGATATAATTCAAGAAAAAACAATGGATACAGCACAAATTAACATCGCATATTAAAAATCTCATGTTGTAAAAGCTCGCTGGAGATATGGAACAACAAAATTAAAGAGTGCATTTCAAATACAGTTCATAAAAATAATATTCAAAAATTTGCCACTCACGAAGAAACAGCACATTTTTGATCATACAATCGTTTTATTAAATACACAAAAAGGTTTTGATTTTCATGTGTATGAGTTTACTTTTATTTGCTAATTAAAACGTTTGTACATTACAGAAAATTATGCTAATACTTCAAGCAAAATTAAAGAATTTAATAGAATTTAAAGAATTACACAGACAAGCAAACCTATCTCACTGAGGTACAATGAGAAATGTATGTCACGTTACCAGCATTTCTTTTTTTTTTCTTTTTCTTTTTGGTACTTAGAGGCAGTTATTTTTTATAAGAAATTAGAAATCAGCAGCAAGAGGAAAGTAAGGAAACCCACAAATATTTGGAGATTACACAATACTAAAAAATGATTGGGTCAAAGAATAAATAAAAGGTGAGATCAGAATATATATAAAGACAAGTGAGAAGACAAGTGAGAATGACATATCCAAACTTCTGGGCTGCAGCAAAAGCAGTAACAAGAGGGAGGTTTATATCATTATATGCCTGTCTCAAGAAACAAGCAAAATCCTAAGTAAACAACCTAACAGTACATCTTAAAAGAACTTGAAAACAAAGAACAAAGCAACCCAGAAGTCAGCAGAAATAATAAAAATTAGAGCAAAATTGAATTAAATAGAGAACAAAAAGACTGCTCAAAAATTAATACAACAAAGAGGTGGTTCTTTGAAAAGATTAATAAAATTGGCAAACCCCTTGCTAGGCTCACTGAGAAAGAGAAAAGACTCATATAAACAAAATCAGAAATGAAAGAGAACTTACCACAGACGTCAGAAACATACAAAGGAACCTACAAGAATACTGTGAAAAACTATATGCCACCAAATTCCATAACCTAGAAGAAATAGATAAGTTCCTAGGAACATAACCTTCCTAGACTGAATCATGAAGAACTGGAAGATCTAAATAGGCCAATTGAAAGTAAGGAAATTGGAACGACCATCAAAAACCTCCCACAAAATAAAAGTCAGGGACCAGATAGCTTCACTAGTGAATTCTACCAAACATTCAAAGACGGTTTAATATCTATCCTTCTCAAATTCTTCCCCAAAGATTGAAGAAGAGGTAATTCTTCCTAACACATTTTATGAGGCCAACATAACCCTGATATCAAAGCCTGGCAAGGATAGCACACAAAAAAGAAAACTACAGACTAATATATCTGATGAATACAGAAGCAAAAATCCTAAACAAAATACTAGCAAATCAAATACAAGAATACATTAAAAAAATAATACCTCACAATCAAGTGGGGTTCATTCTAGGAGCACAAGGATGGTTCAACATATGCACATCAATCACTGTAATATACCATATTAACAAAACAAAGGCTAAAAATCCTATTACCTTATCAACAGATGCAGAAAAAGAATGTGATAACCTACTAAGCTATAACATTCATTTATGATTAAAACATTCAACACAATGGGTATTTAAGGAAAGCACCTCTACATAATGAAGGCCATGTATGACAAATCCCTCAGCCAATATCACACTCAGTGGTGAAAAACTGAAAGCTTTTCCTCTAAAATCAGGAAAAAGACAAGAATACCCACTATCACCATTCTTATTCAGCATAGTTCTGGAAGTCCTAGCCACAGCAATCAGACAAGAGGAAGGAACAAAAGGCATCCAGATTGGGAAGGAAGAAGTAAAAGTGTCACTTTTTGCAGATTATATTATTCTGTATATAGAAAACCCTAAAGACTCCACTGAAATTCTGTTAGAAACAATAAACAAATACAGTAAAGTTGCAGGACACAAAACTAATGTACAAAAATCCACTGCTTTCCTATATACTTACAATTAAATTTCAGAAAGAGAAATAAAAAGTTTCTTTTGCAGTTGCAACCAAAATAATAAAACATCTATGAATAAACTTAATGACGGCTGTGGAGGATCTATATACTGAAAACTACAAAGTATTATTAAAAGAGACTGAAAAAGACACAACAAAATTGAAAGATATTCCACGTTCATGGAATAGAAGAATCAACATAGTTTAAAAAAAGATGTGAAGGGCCTATATTCTGAAAACCATAAAGCATTATCAAAAGAGACTGAAAAAATGGAGAGATATTCTGGTTCATGGACCAGAAGAATCAACATAATTAAAATGGCCATACAATATACAGATTTAATGCTATCCCCATCAAAATCTCAATGATGTTTTTAAAAGAAATAGAAAAAAAAAAGATCATCGGATTTGTATGGAGCCACAAAAGATCCCACAGAGCCAAATTAAGCCTGGGGGGAAAAAAAAGAACAAAGCCAGAGGTATCACATAACCTGACTTCAAATATACTACAGTGGTATGATAATCAAAACAGCATGGAATTGACCAAAACACAGACACACAAACTGGAACAGATTTGAGAGCCCAGAAATAAAACCACATGTATATTGACAAATAATTTTTGATAAAGGAGCCAAAACACATAATGGAGAAAAGAAAGCCTCTTCAATAAATGTTGCTGGAAAAATTGGAAAGCCACATGCTAAAGAATAAAACTAGACTACAGTTTGCCCTCGTGTACAAAAAATAATTCAAAATGGATTAAAGAGCTAAATATAAGATCTGAAACAATAACATGTAGAAGAAAACATAGGTATTAAACCTATGGACCTTGGCTGCAGAGAACATTTTATGAATTTGACCACGAAGACAAAGGATGTAAAGGCAAAAATAAATGAACAGGGCTACATCAAAATCTTCTACACAGCAAAAGAAACTGATAACAAAACAAAAAAGCAGCCAGCTGAATGGGAGATATTTGCAAATAACAGCACCTACAAGGGGTCAATATCCAAAATATGTAAAGAACTCATACAACTGAACACCAAACATACGATCCAATTAAAAAATGGGCAGAGGACCTGAACTGACACCTCTCCCAAGAAGACATACAAAAGACCAACAGATATGAAAAGAGGCTCAACTGCACTAGTTATTGGGAAGTGCAAATCAAAACTACAATGAGATACGACCTCATATCTGTTAGAATGACTATGACGAACAAGACAAGTAATAGCAAGTGCTGGTGAGGATGTGGAGAAAAAGGAACTTTCATTCACTGCTGGTGAGAATGTAGACTGGTACAGCCACTGTGGAAAACAGCCTAGTGGTTTCTCAAAAAATTAAGAATAGAGTTACCATATGACTCAGCAATCCCTCACCTGGGTATCTACCCAAAAAACTTGAAGCCATTTATCACAAAGATATATGCATCCCTATGTTCACTGCAGCATTATTCACGGTGGCCAAGACATGGGGACAACCCAAGTGTCCTTCAATAGAAGATTGGATAAAGACGATATATTATGTATCTACAACAGAATACTACTCAGCCATAAGAAAAGATGAAATACAGCCATTTGTGATAACATGGACTTTGAGAATATCATGCTTAAGTGAAATAGATCAGAAAAAGCTAAGAACCATATGATTTCACTCGTATGTGGGATATAAAACTGAAACCCATAGACACGGACAACAGTATGGTAGTTACCAGAGGGAATGGGGTGGGTGAGTGTAGGGGGATGAAGGGGATCAAATATATGGTGACGGAAGATGGTTTGACTTTGGGTGGTGGGCACACAATGCAATATTCAGATCATGTATCATAAAAATGTACACTTGAAACCTATATGACCCTATTAACCAATGTCACCCCAATAAATTTAATTTAAAAAAGAGAGATGGCATGAATAGATTTCCAGGAGAATGGTCTTATAAACTGGGTGGAATGGTCTTAAGTCTCTTAGAAATCAACCCATGCTTTTTTTAGAGGATTTGCTGGAGACACTAACAATATATTACCTTTATAAAAGCTAACATTCAAGAACAAAATGTATTACAATGTATAATCTACATAATACATATTTTCTTCACGCCAAAGGATAACCATAACAAAAATTCTTCACTGATAAAGTTCCTAAGGAATTTCTACAATGAATGTTATAAAACAAACTCTTTGGTCCCACCTAAGGCTAATGCAGTAATATCACTTAGAAATCTAGAAATAAAACTGCAGTTTCTGTAAATTATAATTATCTTAAAAGATTTTTTTCTTAAGTATAAATTCTACTATAAGAACACAGACCTCATTTTTATAATAGAATGGAGTAGGAAAAAAAAGGATTAATTTTAAGCTGGCTCTGCTGAATACATGCATCCCCGTCTTGTCTAAAGTTTCTGTAGTTGGGAGACTAGTCTTTCAAATGTGAATGTAGCTTCTCTGGTCTGACAGAGGAAAAAAAGGAATGGTTTCTAGCTCTCAGGCATACAAAGCTCAGGGATAGAAACTTTTGATCATTAGGTGGTCAAAATTTCTATCAAGCACTGGGGATATCTTCTAAATGAGCTCTGTGCAGTAGAAGTTTGAGAAGATGGGAATGCTCTTTCTATACACGCATGGTCTGGCAGGGTAGCCACTACCCACAATGCAGTAACTGGGCACTCAAAATGTGGCCAGAGCAACTGAATATATTTTTATTTTTTTAGTTAATTTAATTTAAATAGCCACATGTGGTTATACTGACATCCTAGTCCCAGGTCCTTATTAGTGTAACATTCTACTGCCTATTATATTTCACATTCAAAAAGAGCAGAATTTTGTCAATGTTTAGATATTAAAATTGCTTGCAGTGCATGGGAGGTTTGGAAATTAAAACATTACCATTAAAAAAATGACTTAAGTGGTCACAAAAGCAAAGAATTTTCATTTCTCTTTGTGAAGTATGTATAGCATTTGTGGTACTTGATCTTTTATCTAGCTTGATTAAAAAAAAATCCCAGAAAATCTGCTGTCTTTAATACCTAGATATTAATCATTATTATATTACTCATTAGACGTCGTCTCAGGTGAAAATCTAGGCTAAGTTTAATTAAGGCACTGGCACAGTTCTACTTTTGCTGCTCAAGGGGAAGGGCACAGGTCATAAATGAAGTAGGAAACTTAGACTAAGTCCAGCAAAATGCTCATGGCCTCCAGACTCCTAACCTGTGGGACAGGCATGGGCATGGCTGGGTGGGCCACGCGTGTGCTCTGAGAGACACATCCCAGTTCTCTGGCACTGCATAGTTCGAGGTGCTGGGAGAAGGCAAATGAGATCAGAAGAACCTGGGCTCTGCTAGTGAGATTAGCATCATGCTGGCCTAAGAAACCTTCTATTCGTGAATGCCAACTGCTCCAGAAGATTGAATCCCAGCACTAGTACCAGGTGGAGTTCTTGAAGCAATTCCTGTCAAGTGAGGTTACCTGAGAACCACAGGGCTCACCCCGTGGACCAACAGGTACGTGTCTCTGTCACTTTGAAGCAGTTGTGCTTCATAGATTGAGACAAAATATTAAAAGCAAGAAGCCTTATCAAATTACAGCACAGTGTATACATTGAAAGATGTATTTTAAATGATTTATTTGGACATAACAAATACTAACACAGTAACAATATGTCAGTCAAAAATAATATAAAATTTAAAACAAAGCACATTTCAAAGTATGTACATATGTATGTCATTCTGGGGATGGGACTGATAAAGAATACAATAGGTTTGTATGTTTTTAGGAGACAAGTCACTATAATTTTCAGTAATAATCAGATCTTAGAAAAGTGGGACTAAAGAAGAGTACAAATAATAGGACAAAAAGATTCAAATTATTTTCTAATGTGGCCTTCTAATGAGAGCAATTTCACCTTCTAAAACTTGTGCAATTATGAAATGAATGAAACCAAACCCAAATTAAAACCTTCTTTCCCTCAAAACTCTCTCATAGTGTCTCCCTGTTTACACCAACTCCCTAATACAGAGCCTAAGACCTCCTTTTGCTCCTGAGAACCTAAAATGGGTGTCTAAAATCTTTTTTATAATTTGTTATTTTTTAATTTAATCTTTAATTTCTTCCATCACCATTTAGTGTTCTTCTATCCCCTCCCGCCTGCCCCCAGCAATTACCACACTGTTGTCCATGTCTATGAGTCCTTTTTCCTTTTTGCCCACTCCTTCCACCCCTTCACCTCCCCCAAATCTTATTGCTTGTTAATTCTTGATACACATACCCAACAGCCTCTATTGTGGTCTTTGTTCACAGCATACCCACTCTGTCAGAAACTGCCAAAACTGCCACACTCATCCTCAACCAAAATGCGCTTCAGCCCTGGCTGGTGTGGGTCAGTTGGTGGGGGTGTCATCCTGCAAAGTGAAAGGTTGCCAGTTTGATACCCAGTCAGGGCACATGCTTGGGTTGCAGGTTCAGTCCCAGGTCAGGACTGAGAGACAACTGGTTGATATTTCTCTCTCACACTGAGATGTTTTTTACTCTCGCTCCTTCTCTGCCCCTCTCTCTAAAATACACAAAATCTTTTTTAAAAAATGAACTTCAGGTACTACTTCCATTAGGAAGCCTCTTCTAACTTCTCCAGACTAGGTTAAGTACCTCCATGTATTTCTATAAACCCATGTTCTGGTCAACTACTGCACTGACATGATGTGTTTTGCTGTTTCTCCTAGCAACTAAATGAACATCTTCAGAGGGGAAAAATGAGTCTTTTTAATCTCTGTATCTTCAGTACTTAGCAGAGTGTTTGCCATACTAGGCACTCAATAAATGTTTGTTGAAGAAAGGACACAATGGCATTCTTAAGAACACTATTAATAACTCTTCAACCTAGTTTCACTGGGAGTGGCACAGGATTCCATAATTTGAGAGTAGTAAATCTAGACACATACAGTTGTTTCACTGCTTACTTACTGATGGTTTGGCCTCAGAGAACCACAGACAGGTATGTATTAAGTGTGAAGCACTGGGGATCCAAGAGATTTTAGCTGACAGATGATATGGAGAAAACAGGGAAATGTGTGGGGAGTTAGGTCCATCACCGCCAAAACAATTGCCTCAAAGTATTCAGATAATGAGGTGACACACACAGTTCTGAACAAAAATTCTGTCTGCATCTAGTAAAAATGACATACATTGGACAGTGAAGAGGTAAACCAAATATTAATTATCTGCTTACAGAAGTTGAATGTGTTTAACAGTAGTATTAATAAATTCAACCTTTACTATTACAGATTGCTACTGTTTATCTGTAATCATTTCTAAAATGAATACCATCACTTGAATTTTAATAAAATAGCAATACTCATATATATTAAGGACTGGAAGTGATCTTAGAGATAACTTGGTACAGTATTTTATAGATGAAAAACACCAAGACCCAGAGAAACTAAATGGCTTTGCTGAAGGTCACATAGGTAGTTAGAATGGCCAGGACTTTTTGGATTTTCACTATTAAATTGAATTTTCCTTTTGCTACAAACTGCTTGAGAGGAAATTTTACTAATTTTTTTCCTAAAATATACTAGTGAGATTTGCATCCAAGCCCAATAATAATAATATCACTTTAGATGAAAACTACTTTAGTAAAAGTAAATTTATTTTATTCAGATGAGATATTTCATAAACTACTCTCATATGATAAAAAATTTACTTAAGAATAATTCCAAGATTGTTTCAGGGGGAAATAATTATTTTGAGCATTAATATCTTTTAATTTGCATACCATATAGTTAATTAGGGCTGAATTTTATGTAACTCTTCTGAACCATTATTAATCATGTCACCATTCAGAAAAAATTTAATGAGCCAAATTATAACCTCTACAATGAACAGAAATAAAACTTACAAAGAACTAAATTAACTCTGTTCACTAAAATGTCATATTTAACCATATTACACACTCAGTAGGATGGGGCCATCCTTATGCACGGAACATTTTCCAATCATTAAAAAAAAATTTTTTTACTATTTTTTCCATTTTGATAGCCAAAGAACTCTATTTTCAGAAAATACAGATTTCAAAAACACATAAAATAAAGCAATGGCAAAATAAGCCCTTAAAAACCTAATAGTTCTGTGTTTCTCTCCAAACAATTGACTATACTTAATTTAAACAAAATCATTTCTTTTTGTGGCCCTAGGACTAAATTAGGCTACGGAAAAGCTGTAAGTGTGAGAGCTTCCATGGCTATAATGCTATAGGATGGGGATGTGGGTGTAGCATCCCTGTAGCCTGAGCATGGTAAGCACAGGTTAAGTGGAGCTCTGAGGCTCCCCCAGGCTTACTGAGGTCATGCCAGGGAGCGGTGCCGGGTGAAGAAAGAATGAGCACACCTTTCCAGCCTGTGCAGTTATGTGCACTTACCTGATTTCACCATAATGAATTCAACTGAAGCCATGTCTGTAGGTTATCAATTTGAAAATTTATTACTGCACCACAATGAGGTACCTGCAATCTTTGGTGCTGTGCATTGATAACAGATTGACATGTGATGCTGCTACAATAAAAAGTATTTAAGTTTTGGGGCATAAGGGATAGATATCTGAATGTTAAGCAAAGTAACTAACACTGATCATTGTGAAATTTAAAATGTAAGACACATTTATATCTACTAATACATGTTTGAAAATTCTTACCCATATAAAATTTCCACTGTTATATAAAGACTTTCATGATGTAACTCCCTGGCCCTTAAGTTTTAAAAAGTACAGAATAAAATTCTTAATCCTAATTTTTTATCACTGCTCCTGAGGTTTATGACTGAAAGAAAACAGAGAAACATTCTAAACTGGTGATTTATAAAACCATAAATTCAGTGTGAAACCTGCTTCAAAACTACAAATTATTTCAGAGAAATAAATATGTTCACATTTATAAAAATTTTCCACATTATTCATAGAAACAAGTTTCATAAAATTTACATACTGAATACAACAAAAGTCAGTTCTAATGAAGATTTAGCTGTCATCTTTCTAAATAAAAATTTCTGTTTGAGGTATCACTTTGAGATGTGCCAATACGGCACATCTGTAAAACAACCCAGGAGTCTATATACTAAAAATCCTGCCCAACACAACGTTACCTCTGTGAGACTTACTAATAGGCTGAATAAGACTTGTCTTTTTAAACAGGAAGAAATATTTTAAGTTACTAAAACAAAGGAGGCAGGTACTAGCTGCATATCATAGAACAATGAAACTTTGTTATAAACATTTTCATTATCCTCATCCTGTTAATAGCACTCATTTAAAAAGTCCTAGTCGAGATCAATAAATCAGCTTCATCTTCTATGACATTCAAAAAAAAAAAAGCCAGAGATTAAAAAAACGACAGTGAAGAATATTACTGTCTTTATACATTATTGTAGGATATAAAAATCTATTAAGTTTATCAGTGTCAAGAGCAAAGCATTATCCCCTACCTCACAGTGTCACTGGAAGGTAGACACGTGATTCAGCAATACTCATTAACAGCCAGGTAGATGACCCGCGTTGACTTTAGGAAAGCCATTTACAATCACCTTATCAAGTAAAAAACACTAGTCAAACATACAGAGACACGAATACCAAAAATGATGTGTTACATATGTGTAGATAACCATACTTGGGACATGACTATCAAGTAGTAAGACCAATTCAATACTTTATAATCAAAGTACATTAAAAATATATTGCCAAAGGATAATGGCCCTATATATGAAAAAAAATGTCTATATGGACAAAGCTGTGATTTATTGCAAAGCAAAATTATATAGCAAATTCCAAGAAAGGTGAAATGATTTTCAAAAACCAAAGTTTAAATGTAATGGCTTAAGCCATAGTTTCAGTTACTTTCTGGAGATTTCAGAAACAGTAGGAGTGGAAGAATGCTTTTCCTTTTTTCTCTTCTTTTTTTCCTTTTTGTGATGTTTCCCCTTTTTTGACTTATTCTTTTTTTCTTTTTTCTTTTCTTTCTTCTGATATTTTTGTTTCTTTTGTTTTGAAGTGTCCTCTTCAGCAGAACTGGATGAGTAAGACCTATGGGTAATAACATATTCTGACCGATAATTGCATTTATAGCTGAGAGGTAAATTTAAATGGATTTGATCTGCCTTAAATGCTTTTTGGAGTAAGGTGAGGGTATAACCTAAGAAACTTAAAATGTGCTTTGTACACTTGTATTTTCTTAAAATGCTAAATTTAGAAATTTTGCTACTTGGTCACAGAAACTGACAAAACAAATATCTCCATTCTGCTCAACTCTAGTTATATAAGTTATATAGTTATATTTTCTATAGTTACATAATTTTTGAATTTGGTAAGAATGAAAATTATTTTTATGGTTTTCAGTTTTTCATCCTATCATATCCTTCGAAACCTAATTAGGCAAACGAAGTTGCATTTATGAAGCCTCATTATATACATAATTCATTTGTATATGCAATAGCTTGTTAGCATATTCTAGCAATTTGAACCTTTTTCATCTCATAGCACACATAAACTAATTACTAAAATTGTGTGGCACACCAAAATATATACTTTTGCTGATCTGACAAAAAAATAGATATAATTTTAATTCATTCATAATGGACAGTTATCGCTGTGTTGGCTGTTGTCATTTTTTATTTGACAATTTAAGGTAAAAGAGGTCAGTGCCCCTGACTAAATAGTCAGGTAATGTATGTTTTAAAAATCTGTGGTATATTGGTTGAAAATCATTGGCATTTTCTCTTAGAGGAGTCACAAAAGGGTGTAATTATATAAAAAGGGTTATAATTATATACCTCTGTATAAATGAATAAAAGCTGAAAATTAGCAAAATAAAAGCACTTTTGTTAATTCTTTTGATTTTCCAAGTTAAAGTACTAGATTTCTCCAGATGCAGAGTATCCCAGATGAACACTTTCATTCCAAAATAATTTTTACTAGTTGTAGAAAAGATACATTTAAATGAATACTCTATATAGATGAATGAGGATGATTTATCATTAAACTTTGCTAATATTACTGAAACACTAAGTTGAGAAAGAAAAGCTGTAGAAGTCCTTCCTCTAATATTAAAAGAAAAAAAAAAACCCCAGAAAAGCCATCTCTTAAGACTGTATGAAGTGTAACAAGGTACTCATACTCAAACCCCAAATATGGATGACAAGACAGAAACTGAGGTAATTTAAAATAAAACAGTCATCTCAAGAGCTAGTTCGGTGATCTAGACATCAGAACTTAAAACCCAAACTGAAAAAACCTGACAGGCACAAAGAGGAGAAGAAGTAAACGCGTGAGGGTATAAGGCTGTATCTGCAGAGTGGCTTGCGTGAGCCCCCTGACTGCTCATTCTGGAACCCCGAGTGTTCCCGTTTCCGGGGGGGTCACATTCCTTTCTCCTCCTTGTCTACTTACTTAAGACTTTTGGCCATTTCAGGAGCTTATTTTTCATGTATTCTCTTGCTCCATTTCAACTCTATTATTTTCAGCTCTTCTTTGTTTTCCTGTTTTAAATACCCAGTTTGACCTTTGGATACTGACTAGAGTTTCTTTTCTGCCTACACATTTTTTTCCTTTGGGTTTTTGGTTCTGGATTCTCATTTTTAAGGCAAAATGTTAGACTTTGGTGCAGTAGCTCTATTAGGTGGTATTATCTCTGTTAAGTGTGCCTAGAAAAGCTCATGTAATTTCAGGCTCTCTTTGAGGTTTGTAGGCCCAAGATAGAAAGGCTTGAATAAATAGTCTGTTAATGTAAAACAAGAATATTAGATTTGAAAGAAAAGAGATAATCTAACTTTTCCTATAAGCAACCCACTTCGCTGTGGTAATGCCAACAATTCCACAACATACCAGTCAGACTATGTAATACACTGAGTTCTACCTTCCTATTAGCTTTTATATTAAAGATTATTATTTGAATCCTAGCACTTGAAAGTAAGCTAACTATTCCAATTTATAAAGTAGCAGAGGTGTTAAAATGTGGATATTAAATGCTCTATAAACACTACACAGTGACAACACCTGATTTGCAGAATCTACTGTCAAAGCCAAATTGGTATTTGCCAAGTGCCATAAATAATGTTTGTACGTATAGGTCTGTTGTAGTATGAATGAAAGTGCATTCACTAACCATTACTAAAGTTGCCGATAAATTCTTTTAATCTGTTTCTTTAACCACATAATTGTTGAAAGAGTTAATAAAAAAATTTACAGGTGGCTGATGAAGGTTTTGAAAGACCCGAAGGAATTTTTAGCATGATACGTGAGCACATAAATCCAATTAACAAATTAATTTTTTAGATAAGGCAATGATATTTTGAAAATACAAATATTTAAGCTTCAACTTCATACAGATGAGTACAAATATGTATGCGAAGAATTTAGACATATATTCCATTAAAAGATTTGCTGATGTTCTAAAACTTAAAATTCCAGAATATATAAAAGAAAGGGAGGGGTGTTATTTATTTATTTATTTGCTCCAAAAAGAAAATTTAAGGTGGCTCAATGCTGACTTTATTTTTGATTCCTGAAATGAAGGACTTCTGTATTTTACTAAAACAAGTGAGCATCTAACTCCTATTGAGAAAAAAAAAAGTTAAACTGGGCTACACTGGGAAAAAAATATTATCCATCCTGGATTCACAGTCTTGATTTTTAAAAAAATGATGTTAAAAAAATACCTTTTCCTTTTTTTTTTCAACTTGATTTTCTCTTTGCTTTTTGCTTTTTTCTTCTCCTCCTCTTCATTTATTCCTGTGTGTTGAAGGGAAAGAATCAGGTCACCATGGGTCTACATACTAATATAGTATGTATACATTTTTTTATTTTGGTTGATGATTTCCTCTGGTTAGGATATTGCACATTCTTTGTAACAATTTTCACTGTCTTGATTTTTTTTAAAAATTGAAGTATAACTGACATGTAACATGATATTAGTTTCAGGTGTACAACATACTGATTCAATATTTGACTATATTGATCACTACAATAAATCTAGTTTACATTTGCCATCATACATAGTTACAAAAATATTGTTTTTCTTTTGATAAAAACATTTAAAATATACTATCCTATCAGCTTTCAAATATATAATACAGTAATATTAACTATAATCACCATGCTGTATATTATATCCTCATTCCTTATTTATTTTATAAACTGACAGTTTGTACGTTTTGACCCCCTTAACCTATTTTATCCCCACCCCAACCCTGCCTCTGGCAACCATCAATCTGTTCTCAGGATCTATGAGCTTAGCTTTCTGCTTTTTTTTCCTTTAGATCACATACACAAGTGGTATCATATGGTATTTGTATTTTTCTGACTTAGTGCACTTAGCATAATGTCTTCGAGGTCTATTGATTATTTTTATTATATGCTTTATATAAAAATTTCAAATACTAGTAAGTACACTGAGTAAAAAATTATAGTACTTTTATGTTAATTCCTATAGCAAATCAATTTTTGGTGGATACCATTCCAGGCCTTAAAAAACAAAACAATATAATCAAGTACAGTTTTTTAATTTTCTTTTTCAAACAAAATTGGGGTCATGGGATCCAAGGATCAGGATTATAGGGGTAGGGTACAATAACAACAGTTAACATTTATGCGACTGGTGTCCTGGAAGGAGAGGATACATACTGTTCTCTAACTTGCTTTTTAAATAGTGTTTGGTGTGTATTCTCCTAGAGTTTCCCTCTATATAATCAAATACACACATACGATCACTTATACAGATTTTGTTGCATAAAGTGCTGTGTTTTTTTGAGGTTTGAGGAAAAGCTAAATAAACCCAAAGCCAGCAGAAGAAAATAAAAAATAAAAAGAATTAATGAAATTGAAAACAAGAAAAGAGATGACACCAATTACCAATATCAGGAATAAAACAGGAGCTCTCACTACAGACTCTATAGACATCAAAAGGATAAGTGAATACTATAAGCAACTCTACAAACATAAAGTTGACAACTTAGGCAAAATAAAAACCTTTCTCAGAAAACACAAATTGCCACTACTCATCTAATATTTAGTAGATAATTTCAATTACCCTTTAACCAATAAGGAACTTGAAATTGTAATTAAAAACTACCAAAGAAGAAACCTTCAGGC
Organism: Mormoops blainvillei; assembly: GCA_004026545.1. Classification (NCBI taxonomy): domain Eukaryota; kingdom Metazoa; phylum Chordata; class Mammalia; order Chiroptera; family Mormoopidae; genus Mormoops; species Mormoops blainvillei. Next base: position 226,198 of record PVJD01001011.1, on the reverse strand, counting down.
CAAGATAACTTCACTGAAGAAGACTACCAAACATTTACAAATAAATTAACACCAATTTTACAAAATCTTCTCCAAAAAAATAGAAGAAAACTCTTATTACTTAATATTTTAAGAAACTAATATTACTCTGATACTAAAATCAGACTAAAATAATACAAAACAAGAAAACTACAGACCAATATCTCCCATGAATATAAATGCAAAATTACTTAAGAAAATATTAGCAAGTAAAATTCAGATTATATATCTCCTTATTGCATGGCTAGACTCTCCACTACGATGTTGAATAGAAGTGATAAGAGTACTATCTTTGCTTTGCTCCTTATGTTATGGAAACATTCAGTCTTTTATTGTTAAATGTGATGTGATCTGTCAGTTTTTTTATAGACATCCTTTATTAGGTTGATGAAGCTCCCTAGTTTTGTGCAAATTCTGGGCAAAGACAAATGAGAATCTCAAGAAAAATGAGAAAATATGAGAAAATTCTCAAATTAATATTCTAAGCTTCCATCTCAAGAACCTAGGGGGGGAAAGCCAAATAAACCCAAAGCCAGTAGAAGACAATAATAAAAAACAAAAATTAATGAAATTGAAAACAAGAAAAGAGATGATACCAATTACCAGTATCTTGGTAGATGTTCTGCATGCACTTTAAAAAGAATTCCTAGCAAATTCTGTTTGCTAAGAATTTGTATCAGAAATGGACAACAGACTTCCTCAAATAATTTCTGAAAATATTGTAATTATCATATAGGTGTTTTTAGTCTGTTAAAAATGCAGAATTATATTGACTGGTGTTTGAAAGTGAAACTATCATATTCCTGGGATACACTATATGTGGTCATAACATATTATCATTTTTATATATTGTTGGATTTGACTTGCTCAAATCCTTTTCATTGGTTAAAATTTACAACAGCCAAGTGTTGGAAGCAACCTAGGTGCCCATCAGTAAATGAGTGGATCAAAAACCTGTGGTACATTTACACAATGGAATACTACGCAGCAGAAAGAGAGACGGAGCTCCTACCCTTCACAACAGCATGGATGGATCTGGAGAGCACTATGCTAAGTGAAATAAGCCAGCCAGTAAAAGACAAATACCATAGGATCTCACCTATATGTGGAGACTAATCCATGGAACAAACAAACAAGTTAAATGTAACTGGAGACACTGAAGTGAAGAACAAACTTACAGTGAACAGAGGAGAGAAGAGGAAGATGGGTGGAAACGGGGAAACGGTGGTCAAGGAATATATATGGGGGACTCAGGGACAAAGTCAAGGGGGAGTGGGGGAGGGGGGGCTGGCTGGGGAAAAATGGACAAAACTGTACTTGAACAATAAAAGAATTTTTTAAAATTTCTCTTTGTATCTGTATTTATGGGAGTCTAGTCTTCTTGCAGTGTCTTTGTATGATTTTATCAGGGTAATGCTGGTCTTAAAAGTTGAGCTGAAAATTATTCCCCCTTCTTTAATTTTGAAAATATTTTATGTAGAAATCGTATTATTTCTCCTTTAAGTGCTTGGTAAAATTCATGAAAGAAGCCAACTGGCTATGCATATTTCTTTGCTGAAAGTTTTAAAACTGAACATTTAACTTTGATACATGCAGGCCATTTAGTTTATTTCTTTTTGAAAGTTTCGGCATTTTGTATCTTTCATGTGTCCATTTTATCTAAGTTGTTGAATTTACAGGCATGAGGTTGTTTATAATATTCTCTGATTTTAGTATCTGTATAATATGTAGTACTATCACTTCTTTAATTTCTGATATTGGTAATTAATGACTTTTTTTTTACCTGATCTGTCTGAATAACAATTTTTCAATTTTATAGATTTTCTAAAAAAATCAGCTTTGGGTTTCATTGATTTTTCTCTATTGTTTCGCTATTTTCCATTTCCTTATTTCATCTCTATTATTTCCTTTCTTCTACCTATTTTGGGATCCATTTACTCTTCTTTTTCTTGCGTGTTACAGTAGAAGCTCAAAGTCATAACTCTGAGATATTTCTTCTTCTTGCACATAGGCATTTAGTGCTGCAAGTTTGCCTCTAAGTACTGCTTTAGGGGCATTCTGTAAATGTTTTGTTGTGTTTTTATTTTCACTCAGTTTAAAATATTTTCTAATTTCCTTTTGTTCTTTTCTCTTTCACCCATGGGTTATTTAGAAGCCTGTTAAGTTACAAATATTTGGAAATTTCCAGGAAGTTATCTGTTACTGATTTTTAATTTAATTTTCTTGTGGATAGAGAACATGTGAGTAACTAGAATCATTTAAAACTTATTGAGATTTGATTTATAGCACAGAATAAGTTCATCTTGGTAGATGCTCTGCATGCACTTTAAAAAAATGTATATTCTGTTGTTTGGTGAGGTGTTCCATAAATGTTAAACAAGCCAAACTGGTTGACAATGTTATTTGAGTCTTCTGTATCTTTTCTGATACAATGTCTACTTGTTCCATCAATTACAGAGAGAGATGTGTTGAAATCTCCAACTATAATTGTAGATTTGTGTATCTACAAAAAATCTTCCCTGGTAGTTCTATCAGGGTTTGCTTCATAAATTTTGAATTTTGTTATTAGGTGCATAAACACTTAGTATTTACATGCCTTCTTGATTAACGGACACTTTTATCATTATGGAAAAAAAACCCTCTTTATCTGTAGTAATATTCTTTGTACTTGATCTGACATTAAAAGTTACTTTAGGTGTCTCGAGTAGCTGCCTTTTTTTTGTAGCTACAATAAATTCAGAACGACTAATTGTAAACATGACCAAAAAAAAAAGTTATGAGAAACTAAGCAAATGAAACAGTAGCTATAGGAATCATTTCCTTGTCCATTTAGGAATGATGCGTAAGGGGTCCACAGATAAAATTATATAGAGAAACTAGCTCTAATAAAAACAAAATAATACTAGAATTCAAGAAATATTTATTCTGAGCCACATACCCTTAGGAACTAGCAATACTGACAATAGGATATGAGAATCTAAGCACTGAAGACAAAGTGTATTTTGGAGAGTACAGTGCTTCTAACACTCTTAAAACTATCCCACCTCTATTTATTGAGGTTCTTTCTAAGACAGGATGTTAAAATGTACACAGGCATAGCAGGAAAAAGAATATGAGTTTTTGCAAAATAGTAATTTCTTGGAAAATGATACAACCAACCTTATGAGTACAAAATAGAAGGCAAGAGGGTCCCATGCACTTGAGTACTTACATTTTGTAATGATGAGCAAGAGTGGTGGTCTCTCCCACGCTCACGGGAGGCAGAAGTTAGGATCCAGTGTTTACACGTAGATTGGGATAGAATGGAAGATCCATCCTAGCAGTACAGGTAGGTTTAGCTATTCTATCTTTGTTTGCAAATCTGTCACCAGGCTTGTGGCTACTCCAGCTACTTTTAAATAGCTGTGTAGGCAGTTCCAAACCTAGATCCATTAATCTAAATTTCTTATTCCCTCTTGTATCTTCCAACTACTTAGCAACTATCTTTTATAGCTGTCTTTAAAAAAGTACATTTTGAGTCATATATAGGCTTTACTCCAATTACTGTGTGAATTCATTTAAGCCCTATCTTTATAAAGCTTGAAACCACCATTCTAAGTCATTCATTTGAATCTGATTCCAGCAGTTACTAAAGTGAAGGAGAGAGATGATTATGGCAATATGAAGATACCTGTTTTTGGTATTTTCTCCTATGCAGTTTTTAGTGTCAACAATCTTTAAATAAAATCAAGTATAAATTTAACATAAAAATCTCTTAAACAAAACAGACAAACTAAAGTAAACCAAAACCCCCATATTTGTCAAAATACAACATTTCTTTTCCAGACTAAACACAAAGAATATTATAACATATTAAGGGATGAAATATGAAGAGAGGACTATCTCCTAATATCAGGCAAAATGCTGATTAATCTTAAAACCCATACTCTTGAATTCCTTGGGTCCTTTGCAGATGCTGAAACTTATGCATACACTGTAACATAAATGGGTCTTTAGATACTTGCTACTACCATGTACAATTCTTAAGTTTCTTCAGGAAGTTCAAAACAGTATAAAACCTTAACAAGCTTCCTAAAGAACTGTGTACACACGTGCACGGGTGCGCACAGTCAGTCTGTAAGAACTTAAGATCCTTGCTATGCACTGCTTGATGGACAGTTCCCTGTTTGTAGCACCAATGAGAGCATTTTCTATGGAGGCGTGGGTTGCGGGTTGTTAGTGTGTATAGTAAGATGACAACACTTGTTCCCGTCCATGTCAAGTCTTGGTCTCACATTCTCCGATTTGCACCAGAAGTTAATATTTGTGATTTAGGCTTCTGTTTGTTTTAAGTGAAAGATATTAAAACTTTTAAATCTTTAAATGAAAGATACTATTAAATGCATTAGAAAATATGCAATATAATAGAGGCTAATATTTACATACAGGGCAAAAGAGAAAACAGAGCTTACACAAAAAGAAGTTCTGAGTCTTGTTTTTTTGTGACATTTCTCTCTCTTCCCTTTCATGACTCTATTTCATAACAGCAGAACAACTATTCACATAAGTACACTAACAATTCTTTGCTTTCTCCTGGCGCACCATTTTTATTCTGTCATTAAAACCAACCAACCAACCAACCACCCAAACAACCAAACAAACCTTACCATTTTCAAGATAGTTTTTACAAGACTTCTCTACCTCCAAGGACCAAAGGAAGGATTCAAAGAACCCCCAGGACTACCTAAGGGATGCATATGAGATGAGAACTCACACTCAACAAGTCAGTGTTTTACCCTCAGTCCTTTAGAGATCTGAGCAATATCAGAAAGTTATCAATGAACTAAGAACACAATGTCTACACTCTCTTCCTCTACGTACTTAGGAACTAATCTGTTGTTTATTTGGGTAGAGCTGGGTCACTGGGCTTGCATTAGGTGACCATGAAAGAAGTATGTATCCCTCTTAAAAAACTTCATTATTGTAATCTGCATGATATACTGAAACGAGCACTGTTCTGGGTTCAAAAACTTGGAAACAAGTCCTGAGTCTTTAATTGACTATGTGTCAGCATACCTTTTTAAGAAGAAAAAGAAAGTTAGATGGAGCCTGTCATTCTCAATGTGAGGTTAGAAGAAAGCTAATTCTAATAAGCAAGGTTTACCAACTACTTACCCTGGAGATTATATGTGAATCCCCTCCCCTTCCTCCCAGGCTGGATTTGTCCCAGGTCTTCTGATTGAAAAATCACCTCTAGAATAAACCACTCCACTATTCATGATGGGAGTGTATTTTATCCTTTAAGACTGATGTGATAAGGAAAATATAAAGGTCAAGAACCAATAGATAAACGATCTTGAAATTGGAGAGCAGCATGTTATAATGAAAGTAGTACAGGACTAGAAGTCAAGGAACCTGGAGCATGGTGCTGGCTTTGCTGTGACCAGTTAGAGATTTGGAGAAGTTACTTGTCCTTTTCTTTTTTTTATAAAACTAGGTGTTTAAACTATGTGTTCTCGAAGATCCTTCCTAATTCTGAAATATTATGCATTTATTTTTTGAAAACTAGGGCAGCACAGAAGGATGGGATAGAAACTGCCCACGTGGAATGGACATGCTTAGGCTCCCTCCCCTGGAAAGTTCTGTTCTGCTTCGTGCGGTCTGGCTGCTCCCTTTACCAGCACCCTAGGCATTCCCTCCTTATCTCTTTTATTTCCTATAGTCCATGACTTCTTTTCTGGGTCTACTCCCTGGCTTTGGTAGGAAACCTCTAGAATAAGGGTATGTGAGAGGTAAATTTTTTGAGACTTGGGTAATTTGGTTGGGTGTGTCATTCTAATTTGGATATAATTTTCCTTCGAAAATCTGAAAGCATTATTCACATCTACTGGCTTACAAGTATTACCTTAGGCAAGACACAGCTATTCTGGCTCCTGACTTTACCTACGACCTGTCTGAGCCTTGGCTCTGGAAAGTTTGAATTATATTCTCCTTGTTTCCCATGGCATGGAGTTTCATAATTTTGTGCCTTTGTGTGGGTTTATTTTTAATACTGTGTTTGGTACTTATCAAATCTTTTCATCTGGAAACTAATGTCCTTTAGTTCTTGGAAATATTTTCTGTTTTCTCTCTTTGGGACTCATTTGAATGACTAATTTCCTAGGCTGATCCTTCAATTGTCTTATCATTTTTTTCTCTCATTTTGCTAAGATTTCTTCATCTTTATCACATTTTTATGTCTCCTTTTTTAATTTCTAAAAGTTCTTTTGTTGTTTTTTTTCTTTTTATAGTATCTTATTCATGTTTCCTTGGTACTGTATCTTATCTTTCCATAAAATTGGATACTACTTCTCTTAGGTTTTCCTCTCACTTCACTGACTCTTTATTCTTCAAGTCGATTTTTGGGTTTGTTGGATTTGGTATTTGTGCATGCTGCAGTCTTTCCTCAGAAATGTAGTGCTCCTCGACTGAAAGAGCTGACTGGAAGCTTTCAGCAAGCAAAGGTTAGAAACCTGGACCGCACTGGTCATCCGTCTAGGCCATGTCCTTGAAGAGTCCTTGATGCTGGTGTCTTCATCACTTTCTTCTTAGAGGAGTCAGAGTTCCCAGAGGTGAATTTCAAATCTCATGCCTAGGCGATTTATGTCTGGGAACCAAATAGCTGAAGGTGGCTGAAGCGTTCTCGCCATTCTGTATCTAACCCGTAACTTACTGCTTTCATCTGTTTGCTATGTCCATATTTAAGGCCTTTGTCTTACCCTGTCTAGAAAATAGTCATCGCAGGTGACGGAGGGAAACCATTCGGCTTCAGAGTAGGAGAAAGGAAATGAGCATCTAACTACTTTAGGTTCTTTAACCAATCCCTCTGTTTTTAGCCTTACATAATTTCTCAATTACAAAGATATCTAAAGATACTCCTTATCAAGTCTTTCGAGGGTTTTAAAAAGCCAGCTGAGTAACTTCTCAGATATCTACACTGTTACACTGTTAAAGGATGTTTCTTTCTCAACTATGCAGTCTGTTATCACTAAAACACCTGCTTTCCAGCAAAATTTTGTTACTACTGCTTCGTATTCCATTAAAAAATAAATTCGGCTACTATCATTTCAGGGAGGTTTCAGCAGGGAGCAAAAGTGTGTGTACTCATGCACTTGTCTTTCCCCTGAAGCGTGGAAGCTGTCCACACACATGTGTAGGGCAGCCCTTGTCTGCCCTCTTTGGGAAGCCTTCCCTCTGTCCCAGTATCCGGGTAGCTAACCTCCTCACTTACCTTCACCTGATATAATATGGAAAGCTTGTCTTTTTTTGTGTGTGTTAATTGTTATCTGATTATCTAAAATGAGTTTAAACTTTTTGTATTTCTCTCATCCCATGCCTATACCCTTATTCACATAAATTGCATCCTGCTTTTGTGTGACACCTACCATATGGAATTTTGTAGTTTACACAGTATTTTCACATACAGCATCACATTTTTATCCCTAAAAACCCCATTGCAAAGACAGGCCATTTTCTACACAAGATGGATAAGAAATGGCTAAACAGTTCTCTAATCTCTCTTCTCAATGGTGAGGGCGGGGCGCTGCACAGGGAGAGCACGAATGCCCACAGGAAAGAAATTTCTTTATAGAAGTACTAACGACAGACCTCCTGGAAACAAATACATGGTATTTGCTAGCTAGAGAACCCTTTTTGGGAGGGGGGATGAGAGTGAAATTTATTTTCTCACAGTTCTGAAGGCTAGAAATCAAGCTGCTGGCAAGAGAATCCTTACTTACAGACTTCTTATAGCAGAATGTCTCTGGTTTCTCTACGATAGCTTATGGTTAACAATCCTAGAATCTATGGATTTACGGGGCACGGTTCCCTGGAAAATGTTAACTATCCAGATATAAAATTGAGATGTTTCATGATTAATGGAATACTACACAGCAGAAAGAAAGAAGGAGCTCCTATCCTTGCGACAGCATGGATGGAGCTGGAGAGCATTACGCTAACTGAAATAAGCCAGGTGGTGAAAGGCAGATGTTGTATGATCTCACCTATAAGTGGAACCTAATCAACGGAACAAGCAAGCAAAATATAACCAGAGACGCTGAAAAAAAGAACAAACTGACAGTAACCAGAGGCGAGAAGAGAGGGGATAACAGGAGGAAACAGGGGAAGGGTAATCAAGAAACATGCATAAAGGACATATAGACAAAACCAAAGGGGGGTACGATCGAGGGTGGGAGGTGGAGATGGGAGGGGCGGGGGGAGTGGTGGGTGGAAAATGGACCAAACTGTACTTGAACAACAATAAAAAAAAGCACTAATCCCCCCACCCCAAACCCTACTTTCTTCTGTGTAGGTAGAAACTCCGCATATTAATCCTGGCTAGAGTGGGCTCTGAAGTAGAAAGAAAATACCTGGAAGCCGCACTGGCCATCCCAGGACTCTGCTGTGTGCCTGTGCCTCGTCATCATTTGTATGTTTATATTATCAGCAAAGCCTGATCCTGGCTAAGATCTCTGATTCAATTCAGTGCGATTTAACCACGCAGTCTTTTGTGTTACTCCACAAGGAAACTGAGGTTTAGAGTGACTAAGTGACTTGCTGAAAGTCACATGCTAAAAAACGGCCAAACAGGGCTAGAAACCAAGTTCAGCCGGACTCTTTGTCCCATGGGACACATCACAGTGTGATGGAAAACAACAACAACTCCTGGGTTCGGGAATCAAAACCAGGTTTGCTCCTGTTTCTGTAACTGATCAGCCGTTTGATTTTGGGAAATTACTTACACCATTCAAAGACTATTTCCTTACCTGTGCAGTGCTTACATAAAACAGAAAATGATAAATACAATAGAAAAGTAGATGAATATGACATAATAGAGCGGGACATTTAGAAACATTCTTAAAGGATGAAAAGAAAAAAAATGCACTGCTTACTTTTTTCTTGTAATGCCTGCAATTTATTCAGTTCCTCATTCTCTTCATCACTCTCCTCACTGCTCGTGCTGCTGACATCCAAAACTATGTCCCTTTTGGGGTCTACTCGGAGAAAATTGCGGCATTCAAAAGTCAGGTGACCAGCTAAGTAAAACAAAAAATGTGAAGGACAAAATGATAGACACAGTTTATGTATATTTTTGTTTTGTTGCCTCATGGCAAGCAACAAGGTACAAGTTTAATAATACAATGCTTAGTTTTAACTTCTATTCAGTGGGCAGTAGTTTGCTTTCCCTGACTACAACCAGAGAACTTTTCCTTTCTTCACCAGGGCTTCTAATTCAATAAGCATTTTTTCTTAGTACTGAATCACTGTATTTCCCCTTTTTATGTAATGTATTTTCCCTTTCTATGTACTAAAGAAAATATTCTGATATTTATAATTTTATACTTAATTCCTTTCACATACCTTTTTCTTTTCAGCTTTATTACTATACTCACACAATGGGATAGCTTTCATATAAAGGTACCATAAAAACAAAACTAAAAGTGTTCTTTTAAAAAACACCTTAACATTTAATTCTGACATCATTCACCCCCTAAAGATTCCTTCTCTAAGAAAACCACAACAGTAATCTACTTATAGCATGATGCTATTTCTTAAAAAATCAAATATGCCACGGATGGTATAGCTCAGTGGATTGAGAGTCAGTCTATGAACCAAAGAGTTGCCAGTTTGATTCCCCAGTCAGGGCAGATGCCTGGGTTGCGGGCCAGGTCCCAAGTGCGGGGTGCACGAGAGGCAACCACACACTGATGTTTCTCTCCTTCTCTTTCTCCCTCCCTTCCCCTCTGTATAAAAATAAAATAAAACCTAAAAAAATAAAAAAAGAAGAAGGTCACAAGGTGTTTAAAAAAAACCCAAATATTACAAACACCAGAAAAGTATAGGAAATAACATAACCAATACCCAAGTGCCTAGCACCCTCACGCTAACATTTTGTCATATCACCTACAATTTTTTTTAAGAGAAAAGCTTGCATGGCCGGGGCACACACCACAAAGTTGGAGAGCGTATCCCATCCTATGGAACTCTGGCTTAATCCTATTCCATTCTTTCTGTTTTCAGTAGTTTGTATACAGAAGCTGGTGTCTATCTTTACCAAATGCCATATTGTATTATTATTTTTTAAAACATAAACTCAATTATACTTACTTATCACTCTGCAACTTGTTTCTGCCGCTTAATATTACATTTTGTGATTTATTTATGTTAACAGTAGATGAAATTATTTCACTTTACTCAATGAATAATGTTTCCTTGTATAAAAATAATATTTATTTATCCTTTCTACTACTGATAGAATATTAGGGTGCTGCCAGTCTTTTGCTCTTATAAGTAATGCCGAAATGAGCAGCAGTTCATGTCTCTTTGTGCACATATAGCACTTTCTCTAAAGCAGCAGCTTTCAATTTTTTTGACTATGATTGAATGATGGTAAAAAATAACAATGCAACCAAGTATACTCATGTACACCTTTATATACATATACACACTACAACACAATAGTCAAAACAAGTTACATGAAACATTACTATATTTGATATTCAAAAAAACCAATGCTGTCAGTAACCACATAATTGATTTCATCACCCATAGATGATAGATGATTCACCGCAACTCTGCACTAGGGTTTATTTCTAGCTCTCTCTTTATTTGAGGATGAAGTCCTTTGGAAATGTTCCAGATTTATACAAGAGCATCTCCTATTAGAGTCCCAATATTGGGCAGCGCCTTGAGCCTAGTTTTTAATCCCCAGCATCCTGTCATTTCATGAAAATAGAAGTTCAAGAACCCTGGGTTCAGCAAATACCCCCCAGGCTTACCACGTGTACTTTCTGCTTTCCTTTGGTTGTTGCCCCTGAGTATTCTTTATTTTCTTCCTAGCATGCTAGTATACCTAAAATATGTACTGCACATTTTATCCAAGTTTCTTAGTCATTTACAGGAGGGTCCAATCTTTTGTACTGCTGGAAAGAAGTTTCTTCTGCCGTGACCTTCCAAATGAATCATTCGGAAGTATTCTTTTTAGATTCCAAACATAGGAAGTTTCAGACTATGCTTTTGTTGATTTCTAAATTTATTTCACTGTTATCAGAAAATGAGGTGGTCTGATATAAGTTTGTTGGTATTTGCTGACATTTATTTTGTGGTCCACCACGTAGTGCATTTAGAAAGAGATTTGATATGTGTTGTAAAGGAATATATATCACCATTTGTTGAATAGGGTTCTATGTTTATTTTGTTCTTCAAATCTTCTCCATCTTATTTTTTTTTCACTTAATAACTTCTGACAGTGAAATTTTAAGTACCTCTATCATAGATTTGTCCATTTCTCCTTGTGACAGTTTTTGCTATACATATTTTGAGATTATAGTAAGTACATTCAAAATCATTAATCTTCTCAGTTGATTGTTATTGAATCTCTCTTTATCCCTGGTACTGCTCTTGCCTCAAAAATCTGTATTAAAATTGTCCTATTAGTACATTTTTTATTATTATTTGAATCACATGAAGTTACAATTTTTATGAGTAAAATAGCCTAATATCTACCCGTTCTTCCCCCATCCCTTTATATGAAAATTTCTATGTTTTTAGTTTTCTATGTAGTTTTATTAATATGACATGTGGCGAGACTTGAGTTTTTTAATTAATGTGATACCAGACCAATTTTTAAAGTTAATTTCCTTACTTGGGAAAATAGTTTGTGCCTCACTGGGTGGTACCCTCGTAAATGGGATTAATGCCTTATAAAGAGACTTCCCCTGTGTGAGGATAAGACAAAAAGTCTGTGACCTGGAAGACAGCCCTCAGTGGATCATGCTGGCACCAGATCTCAGACTTGCAGCTCCTCGCTCTGTGAGCAGACTTTCTGTCGTTTACAAGCTACCCAGTTGGTGGTATTTTGTTATAGCAGCCCCCCACGAACTAAGACAGTGGCGTACTTTTCTCATGTAAATTTCTTGTAAACAGAGGCATCACGGACTCTCTACTTTTTTTTTTATTTTTCACTGTTCAGGCCTGAATCTACATAGTTTGTTTCATGACCCACAACTCTACTTATAATAATCTTGCTAAAGTCAGCAAGCATCCTACCTGGCGAATCCAATGAACATTTCTCAGTCCGTTTCTTACAAATGTTATCTGTCACCTGACAATGCCCCACAATTTAAAAACAAAAACAAAAACTTTACTTCTTTGGCGTCTGTGCTGCTGCCCACTCCTGCTCCTCCTGGCATTGTACTTTCTTGGTCATGCTCCCCCTGCTGATGTCTGTATACTTCACTCCATGTGTTGATACTGTACTCCACGAGGAGCCGGTTATTTGTTGTTCCAAAATGTGCTTATATAACATCACAGAGGCCAAAAAATATAAGTGTGGGGAAAAAAAAATGAGTGGCTATTTCTATAAAACAAAGTTGTACTTTTGGAAAGACCTGAAGAAATGAATTGCTTTTCAAAAGCAGTTTTCAAAACAGGTGCTGGCAAGAAGATTGTAAAAGATGGGGGGAAAATCTAGAATGATGAGAAAACATTCCTGTTTTTCAAAGGAGGTGCCATTGGTATTTTGGGGCAGACAATTCTTCATTGTCCAGGAAAGTCCGTCCTACACATTGTAAGACATTTATAATGTCTGGACCCTACATACTAAATGGCATAATGCTCCCCACTCCTATGGACAACTTAAAAAAAAAAATCCTCCATAGATTTCTAGAAGGCAATATCACTCCTAGTTGAGACCTAATGATAGAAGAACTTTGCACTCAGGTTTCTTTACAAGTATCTTAGCTGCCTCCCTTTCTTGAAGAAACAAGCTATGCAAGAGGAAAATGCATCTCAGATATGATTTGCACTCAAAAGACTAGGTGTAACACCGACTAGCAGACCCACAGACAAAGAAAAGGTCATGGCTATGTATCAGTAGATTCGCATTTTAAGTTAAATAAAATGTTAAGGGTATTTAGGCATGTTTTCATTTCCTGCTTCTGTGATCGAATGCTCAACTAGAGTCTACGGTACTGAACTTTTAAATATATTTTCGGAGACCTATCATAATTTGAGACACGTGTTCCACATCATTCTTCTAACTTTCTTGAGGAAACGCTGCCATGAAAAAGTGAGATCGATGTCATTTAGTAACACTTTCATCCTTAACTTGAACCGCTCTAAAACAATATGACTACTTTGAAATATACTGACCAAATCTGGAGTATTAACAACAATTCAGGCTTTTTTGCATGGTCTCCAAACACCTTAAAAACAGCAAATACTACTACAGCTGTTATCAAAGTCTTAGGAATTGTCACATTTAACTAGAGAAATATTTGTTTATAGTACATAATTACAAATTTTGGGTATATAATTGCACACGTTAAAGTTTACTTTCCATTCCATTAATCATAATGGAGATTAATAATCATTTAAATCAAATTTTGTCAGCGTGCGGAAATTCTGGGTCTAATTTCACCCTTATAGGGAGTCAATTCAATAAATAGGGAAATGCTACACAAATAGTTTTCATTGCTTTTCCCTCTTCGCCTCGTATCTGGAAGGATAAGAAGAATAAGTATGTAGGTATTTTTGGGGGGGCATATACTTTCTCCAGACGCCTGGATTACTCCACTTGTGCTTCATGATATCTTTGCTACTCACTAGCTATACAGCCCCCTGTCACTTAGTCTGTAGCAGGGAAAAAAGTGAATATTTAGGACTGACAGATAAAGGCCTAAATCATCTCAAACATGAGCTAAATAACAGGACTAAAGGACTATTTATGCCCAGGGCCCTGAAATGTGGATGCTAAATCACACTGCCAATGAGGAAATGATTCACTTATACAATGTTATTTTTTAATGTACTTACGGTAGCCACATTTTTTACAGCCTGCTCGAACGCTATCCTTGTTGCAACCTAAAATACAATTGGATAACATTTTAGGAGACATATAAAGTAAAAACACAAAAATTTCATCACATGTAAAACCTAAGAAAGCTACTTGGAGAATTTATTTCGTAAAAAAAAATTAACTCGATGCAGCTCAGCAATAACACTCAATTTTTATGGTTACTAGGAATTACCGAAAAAGCCCATTTACTCAAACTACTTCCTTTGACAAATACTTTAAGGAAATATTTTTCTCTAATTCAACAAATGCAGTATCATAGTCAAGAGCTTAAACATTCCCTTGATTCTGTAACACCGAGGAAGGGTACTTCAGCCTGTTCCTCAAATGTAAAATAAATAATTTACTAGATATATATGAACATTTAGGCGAATGTATGTTTTTCTGCTTTCCCTCAGAAGAAATATGACTTTCTCTTAAAGAAACTGATGAAATTCAAGAAAAATACTTAAATTGCTAAGTATTATAATAAACATCTCAATTCAGCACTCAAATTAGCAGTAACAAGAGAAAATTAGTCATATATTCATTCTGAACAATGCTTAAAAACAGAATCTCTGTACAATTACTGGAATATGCATAGAATATAGAAGATATAAATAATAAATGAAATAAAAACTGAATTTTATTGTGATAAAATATACTGTACATAACATAAAATTTACCATCTTACCTGTTTTTAAGTGTACAATTAATTCAGTGGCATTAAATACATTCATAATGTTGTACAACAACCATCACAACCACCTATTTCCAAACTTCTTCAGCATCCCAAACAGGAACTGTACCCATTAAACAATAAGTGACTATACCTGCCCACTCCACCCCCAGCCCCTAGTAATCTCTACTCTATTTTCTGTCTTCGTGAATTTGCCTATTCTAGTTATCTCACGTGTGGAATCATATGTTTGTTCTTTGTGTCTGGCTCATTTTATTTAGCGTAATGTTTTCATTGTCCATCCATATTACAGCACATATCAGAATGTCATTACTTTTTATGGCTGAATGATATTCCACTGTACATACTTGAAACTAATTTTAACTTCCAGTAACGACTTCCATCAACCAATCAGAGGGTCAGTACAGTATTACTCTATTTTCTTATACTCTATTTTCTTAATGACGGGCATCTTACCCCTAAACCCTTTAAACAGAGATAGTATCTCAATGTAGCAATAAAGTGCATACAGTACAAATATAAAACAGTGCTTATTTTAAAAGAAAAATCATTTTTCTAAACATTTTAATGTTATAAAGTCAAAATATTAATCATTTTCCCCCAATCCCAATTTACTTTAAAATATATATCACTGAGTTGTTCTAGAAAAAGTCAGTTCTGCTACAATGCTTGTTTTAAAAATACAGATCTATTTCAATGCAACTGACATGAGAGAGCAATATGAGCATAACATGACTTTCTGTCCATGAAAAACGCCAGGTAAAGGCAGAAACCTGTGTTCAGCTGCGCGGAGCCGCACAGGAAGAAAAGCATACACAGGCCAACGCAGCTCAAGCTGTTCCTAGCGACCTCACTGCTTTTATGAGCAGTGCCCATACACACCCGTGTGATAACTTTCCATCTGATTCCACATCATCCACCCTCCTACTATTATTTCAGAACAACCCACAAGCTTCAGACTTCAGGTGTTTTAAAAGGTATAGCACCCTATTTATTATAGTGTTTATGTATCTTTTAACCAATTAACATATGCAAAATTATACTACTATTTTCATCAGGTTCCCATTATTTTTTAATGTATGACTGATGAAGTTTTTGAGTATTATGCTCAATCTTCTTTTTTTCTCATAAATGTTGTGGTTTCCATTCCATAGAACAGGAACCCATATACTGCACTGTGGCAGACATGGGGAATAAAAGTAGATTAATAATAAAATCTGAGGCTATTTCAATATGAAATAATTGCATGTTGAAAAAAAAGCTCAGAGAATCCAGGTCAATGTTAAGTATGTTTCCATAGAAACCGCAGACACTAAATAATACTGAATTAAAAAAAAAAAAGAAAACAAACCTGTGCTACATGCACCATTATCACCCCTACAACAAAAGAAAAATATAATGGACAGATCCAAAATGATCTTCTCTGAGCATGTATTAGAAATTAAATCATTTATGACTAAAGACACTGATAAAACTCATCATCCAAGTATCTCATATTTTTTAAATGAGCAAAAGATGAAAATTTTTCAGAGCAGGCCATCTTTAATAAAGTTATAAATTTTACAAGAAAGGAAAATATAAAAAGAACTCTAAATAAAGTAACTTCATATCAGCCATTTTCTCACCAGTCTTTGGTTAAATTAAGATTTCAAGCTTCATTTGTTTATAATTTTCATGACTGCCTGGCCAAAGAAATGCTTCTTCCTGCAACTTCGAACCTGATGCAACTGACACAATCCATCTGAGACAAGTAACACAATGTAGTGGGTCTGAGTGTGTTGCTGGATCTTGGTTATGAGTTTCTTTAGTGTTATCTGTCTTCTAAGCCTTATTTTCCAGCCTTTGTTTAGATTCTGTGAACTCCCTGATCTCTCCTTTACTGCTTAAATTAACCAGTCATATTTTGTTGTTTGGAATAAGAACTCTGCCAATACAACTGCACATACTTGAAGGCTACGGTCAAAATGAGTAACAAGGCTATATTGGGAGGCCTCTCCTCCGATACGAAGTTAACCATTTCCTCATCTTAGGTCTTTGCTGTTCTTTGCTCTGCTCCTCTTTAAAGTTTGCTACGGCTGCCCTGGCCAGAGTGGCTCAGTTGGCTGGAGCGTGTCCTGTAAACCAAAGTGTTGTGGGTTCAATTTTTGGTCAGGGCACATCCTACGTTGAGGATTTTGGTCCCCGAAAATGGCTGGTGGGGGTGTATAAGATGCAACTGATTGCTTCTCTTTCACACTGATGTTTCTCTCCCTCTCTCTTTCTACTTCTCTTCCCCTCCCTCTAAAATCAATAAGCATATCCTTGGGTGAGGATTATAAAGAGAAAGATTTAAAGTTTGCTAGGGCTATTCAGAGTAATAGAGCCTGCCCGCCTAAAAATGTTCTTTTATAATCATGACCTATAATCCAAAAAATGTCTTTGAATAAAAACCTATAAATTTGACTACATAAAAAAACCTGAATGACAAAGATCACCAAAAGCAAACTCAAAAGACACAAGAAAACTTGGAAAAAAATATTTGCAACTCAGAGTAAACAAAGGGCAATTATCCCTACAAATCATTAAGAGAAAGACCAACAACCAATAGAAAAAAAAAATGAGCAAAGAAACTGAACAGAAAGTTCACAGAAAAGAAACAGAAACATTTTTGAAACATGGAGAGATGCTCAGACCTCCCAATCTCACAAGAGAGTCTGCTGGAGGGGTCCATGGGGTCCTAGAATGTACACAAACCCACCTACTAGAAAGGCCCAATTCACTTGTGGGAAGCAGGGGAAGTGGGAGCCGAGCAAGTGGCATTTTCCCTCTCTGACTCCTCTCCCACATACAGCACGAGAACACAGAGAAGTGGGTTGCCTCACCCTGGCAAATACCTAAATCTCTGCCACTTAAATGTAACAGGTGCACCGAGACAAAGAAATATGGCCAAATGAAAGAACAGATCAAAATTCCAGAAAAAGAACTAGGTGGGGAGGAGATAGATGACCTATCAGATGCAGAGTTCAAAACAAGATGCTCACAGAAATGATTTAGTACCAATGCAAAATAAAGGAAGAAGTAAAGGGTATACAAAGTGAAATAAAGCAAAATATACAGGGGACCAACAGTGAAGGGAAGGAAACCAGGACTCAAATCAACGATTTGGAGAAGAAGGAAGAAATAAACATTTAACCAGAACAGAATGAAGAAACAAGAATTCAAAAAAAATGAGGAGAGGCTTAGGAATCTTCAGGACAACTTTAAATGTTCCAACATCCTACTCATGGGGTGCCAGAAGGAGAAGAGGAGGAGAAAATAATTGAAAACTTATTTGAAAAAATAACAAAGGAAAACGTCCCCCATCTGCCAAAGGAAATAGATATGCAAGTCCAGGAAGCTCAGAGAATCCCAAAGAAGTTGGACCCAAGGAGGAATACACCAGAGATTTCATAATTAAATGACCCAACATTAAAGATAAAGAGAGAATCTTCAAAGCAGCAAGAGAAAAGGAGAGGGTTACTTACAATGGAGTTCCCATAAGACTATCAGCCTATTTCTCAAAAGAAACCTCACAGGCAAGAAGGGGTTGGAAAAAGGTATTCAAAGTCACGGCAGGCAAGGACCTACATCCAAGATTATTCTATCCAGCAAAGCTATCATTTAGAATGAAAGGGCAGATAAAGTGTTTCCCAGATTAGGTTAAGTCCCTTATTAAATGAAATGTTACAGGGACTAATCTAAGAAAAAGAAGATCAAAACTGAACAGTAAAATAACAACAAACTCACAACTATCAACAACTTAAGAAACAAAAACAAAAATAAATGAAGCAAACAATTATATGAGGAACAGAATCACAGAAATGGAGATCACATGGAGGGTTATCAGCGGGGAGGGGGAAAGAATGGGGGAAAAGGTACAGGGGATAAGAAGCATAACTGTAGGTACAAAATAGACAGGGGGAAGTTAAGAATAGTATAGGAAATAGAGAAGCCAAAGGACTTATATGTATGACTCATGGACATGAATTAAGAGGGGGGGAATGCTGTAGGGAAAAGGGGTGCAGGGCAGAGGGGGATAAAAGGGAGAAAAAAATGAGACAACTGTAATAGCATAATCAATAAAGTATACTTTAATAAATAATAGAAACAAACAAAAATAATAATAAGTGTACATTGAAATCTATACTGGGATTCCATTTTCACTTATCAGAATAGGAAAGATTGAAAAGGTTGAACGGGATTTGGGGGGACATACTTCCATATATTTTTGGTAGAAGAGTAAATTAGTGCCATCTCTATGGAAAGCAAACTAACAAAATCTATCAGAACTCTAAATGTGCATACTCTTGTGACCCAGCACTTCCACATCTGGGAATTCGTCCTCTCAATTTATTTGCACAAATGCCTACTGACTTGTGTACAAAGTTATTCACTGCAGCACTGTTTACAACAGCAAAAAAGAAAAGTAGAGATAATTTAGACAAATAATGGTATGAAAAAATGAGGATGGTCTTTAATGATAGGTGATAACTTCTAAGATAAATGATAGGTGATAACTTCTAAGATAAAAGATAAAAGAGCAACATGTAGAAGAGTGATTATAGTATGTTGTCATTTGTATAAAAAAAGATTATGTATATGAGTTATATACAGATTTTAGTTAAAGACAGATATATGTAAAAAAATATCTATAAGGATATATATTGGTTATTTAAAGAAAGAACTGGGCTCTGGGGAAGAAAGGGTAAGAGGCATGTCACTACATACCTTTTGGTAACTTTATAATTTTAAACACATGAATAAATTACCTTCTCAAAAACTAAACCAAGAAACCTCACTCAAACCAAATCCCAATCCTACGCAGAGCTGCTATCATGAAAGCATTCTTTGACAAATGACAATGATTGCACCTGAAAATATTTCAGAGGAGTTATATTGCAGATTTTCAATAAAACTTTATTAACTGATGGTTTTAGGAACAAATTTTAGAGGTTTTTATTTTTTGCATTTGTTAAATGTATAAAGGGCTTAATCTGAATCTAGAATCCTGTTAAACAGCTTAAACCATAGGGAAGGGCACAGGTATTGGGGCTGGCCCTCTACTTCCCAGTAACTTATAGGAGTAAAACAGATTATCTTCCGTACATTCTGGACCATGCCAGCTCATTCTGTATACAACTCAGTGCTTGGCATAGTGTAGAGTCATTATGAGGTCTTCAACAACTATCTGTTGCTTTGAGGTTCAAACTTAAGAAAATACTTCAACAGTGGGGAATAGTTAACTTCAGTAGCTCCCAGTTGTCAGCTATGAAACTAGATAGTGTCTGCAGTGCTACTGGCCTATCTGAAGCATTATAGGCACTAGAAGAAAAGGAATATAAGATAGAAGGATAATAGAAATCAAAATAATTGCTGGGCAGGGGGAGGGTGGAAAGGCAGAGGTGCATGGGAACTTTCTGGGGTGAAGGAAATATTCAAAATCTTGTTCTTGGTAACAGGTGTATATATTTCTATATAACCTTTAAATATATACCACATATAACCTTTTCAATCTTTCCTATTCTGATAAGTGAAAATGGAATCCCAGTGTATATATATGTATGTATGTATGTGTGTCTGTGTATATGTGTATATATACTTCTTTAAGCTGTGTATTTGTGACTTGGGCGTATTAACATATAAATTATAGCTTAGCAAAGTAGTTAGCATCAAAGGGAAAAAAGTAACAGTTGCACAAAGAAAGTAGAGAAAAATTAAAGGTTAGAGAAGACCGAAAACTAGGGACACTGATTAAAGGAATGAGAAAACGTGAAAGGGATGGAGTGTCCCCCAGTTGCCTTAGGTTGTTCAGTGGCCCCCGAAGGTATGGTAAGCCGTCGTATTGACCTAAAGTTATATTCTTGAATTTTCGTATCACCTGTTTCCAAAGTCAACAATTTAGCCATTGGAATGTTTTACAGTGACACTGGAACTGAATAGTGTATTTCTTACTACTTTAGACTTTGTGGAGGGCTGTCAAAGTTTTCTTTCCCTTTTTTAAATTTAAATGTTTATTTATTGATGAGAGAGAGAAGAGGGAGAGAGAGTGGAAGTGAGGAGAGAAACATCATTTGCTTATTCATTGGTTGACTCTTGTATGTGCCCTGACCAGGACTGGAACTGGCAGCCTTGGTGTACCGGGACAATGTTTTAACCAACTGAGCTACCCAGCCAGGGCCAAAGTTTTCTTTATATTAAAATATTTTCTATAATTATTTAAATTTAAAATTAAACAGCTTAAGTAACTAAGTTTTATTTTTATTAAGTAGTTAGC
This sequence comes from Mormoops blainvillei, assembly GCA_004026545.1. Lineage (NCBI taxonomy): Eukaryota > Metazoa > Chordata > Mammalia > Chiroptera > Mormoopidae > Mormoops > Mormoops blainvillei. The sequence goes on along the minus strand of PVJD01001011.1, from coordinate 205,336 downwards.
AATTGCAATCACCTCTGCCCTTTCTTTTTAATTTGATTAGATTCCTTTTCCATTTGTAACACTTTAAGTTTTATACTTGGTCACCCCATTATAGTTTTACTTATCATAATTTGGGGACCCTTAAAGATGGTTTCAGTTTCTTCTGCTTTTAATATTCAAACTGTGATCACATTTTATAGCATATAGGTGCTAATAGCTATAAAACATGTATGTTTTGCTTAAGTTGAATGCAAAGAAAACTCCAAGTATTTAATCTCTTTTACTGCTTTATATTAAGAGTTTATAGATATAATTCTTTTGAGAATCCCCAAATATGTAATGAAGGAAGAATGGAAAGAAGAGCAGAAATTAAAAATTCTTTGTGAATTAAAAAAAAGTTAAATGAGTTGCTTGGTGTAAACATTTTGAAATCATGGATGTCCTCACTTTTAGGTTAAAAATGCCTTCATAATCTTATTTGACCATTAAAAGAAGAGATAAAACCAAATCAATCAAATAGTTGCTTATTTTAAACTGTTGACATGAGCTAACACTTGAATAAAAGTATAAAATGATTTCAATCTCTTGCCTCAGAAAATATAAGTAACCTGTGGGGGAAAAAAGTTACAGGTATCAACCTGTTTAAAACAAAAGGAGTCATGGAGATGTTTACTTCATTATATAATGAGACAGAATCCAGATTTCAGTCTAGTTCGGTCTGAGTTCTGGGTTCCTCTCAGCAGCAATTCTACTGATCAACCCTCTGAGTATTATTTACCTACCATGGGTATAACTCTGAAATGATGTTAGAGAAGCCATAAAGATGAATAAAGTTCCTACATTAAAGGAAACTATAAAATACTAGGTTATCTAGCATAATGTACATAAATTTTGAATTTTAAGAGCAGAAGAAACTGAAGTCATCTTTAAGGGCCCCCAAATTACGATAAGTAAAACTATAATGGGGTAACCAAGTATAAAACTTAAAGTGTTACAAATGGAAAAGGAATCTAATCAAATTAAAAATTATTTAGCTGTGATACATGCTAGAATGTGCCAGTATAAAAGACACATAGCTCTATTAAGAAGCAGGAAGAATTGGAAGGCAAGACTTTCCACTGAGGGATCAGGAAAACTTTCCGCAGGTAGAGTGGCACAGTGGAGGAGGAACAGTGAGAACAAGGTTGTGTATGGAGAAAAGCACGTGAGGGGTTCTGGGGACTGCTGGCCATGTCTTTAGATTGCAGAATGCAGGAGAGGAGAGGCGGGAGGAAAGGGTAGAAGGAGTGACTTGGCTATGCTCCCGAGCACGCCCTTCTTTCTCGCAGAGACGTGGAGCTTTGCATCACAAGAGATCAGAAGCGAAAGGAGGCTTAGTCATCAACCCCTTCATTACAGAGACAAGGAAATAGCCTCACAAAGGTTAAGTCGCATGAAGAGAAACGCAAAATTCACAGATGAGTCACTCCTCCCAGGAATGACAAGATCAGATATATGACTCAAGAAAATTTCAGCAGCAATGTACAGCACAGACTTGAGAGGAAAGAAATTATGTGTAGTATGGCTTAAGAGAGAGAAGAAACTGGATGCAGTGTAATTCAGAATCCTTTATTACTAAGATGCTATTGTAATGTGTCTTAAGACTTTGATTCACTTTTGATATGCCAGATGTCCTGTTAATTTGGCTATAGAAAACCCTACCTTGGCTATATAGATTTCCCTGAAGGAAAGAAAAAAAATAAGAGTTCTTGTGCCAACCACATCAGTAACACAGACTGCCACTTACACCAGGTCGATGTCAGAACTAGTTTCAATAACTGTGAATGGGAAAAGCTATTTGTAAAAGATAGTAAACTGCATTGAAACCTGTGTTTAAATGTAATTTCTTTAATCACAACTAAGAGTCTATGATTTCCCTTAGTAAGACAGTATGTACTTCATTGTTACCTACATAATGGTGTAGGCTTATACCCAATGCTGTGAAAAAACAGCTGAAGTAGACGACCATAAATAGACAAGGCTGGTTTTCATTTGTGGAAAGCAGCCTTGTTACTTTGCAGTAATGCCTTGTAATAGTCTCTAGCATGACCACCCAGGAAATGCCCTCCTAAATCCATATGAGCATTATACCTAAAAATAAAAGAGCATAACAATACTTGTCTTTTTTGAAGATTATTTCAAAGTGTTTCTGATGGAACCCTATTTTCCTTCAAATAACTATCTGGATTGATCAAAAAATTATCTTACCATTTTCTACACCTATATTTGCTAATGGCACTTGCATTATACTTTTACAGTGTGTACAGTGTAAAATCGGTGTGAGAACACCGATTATTCCTTTTTTTGGGGGGGGGGGGCTGCGATTAAACAGTTCAATTATGTCTTACCATCTAGCTTAATGGCACAATTTAAGATTATTATACTTTAACAAATTATTTTGAATTGAAAGAGGGTTACTATATCTGTAATACTGGTATAAGTTTAAGGGAATTTCAACAAGGACTTAAAAAAAAAATCATGCCCTGGCTAGTGTGGCTCAGTGGACTGAGCACCCGCCTGTGAACCAAAGGGTCATGGGTTTGATTTCCAGTGAGGGCACATGCCTGGGCTCTGGACCAGGCCCCCGGTACGGAGCACGCACAGAGGTAACTACACATTGATGTTTCTCTCCCTCTCCTTCTCCCTCCTTTCCCCTCTCTAAAAATAAACAAATAATCTTTTTAAAAAAATTTAAAAATTAAAAAAAAATCACTTCTGTCCTCTTTCTTAAGCAGCACATTTTTCATTATTAGACAAGTTTTATGAAGGCTAAGACCGGGACACTGTGTCCCCAGAGTGCCTATACCATGGCAGTGCTCAAATGTTTGCTTAAGTAATAAAACTGACAGGGGCAGCAGGTCAATTTTGGATGCAGCTGTGTGATGTGAAGATCACCGGGGCTGACTTGGCCTATCAGGATGCCCAGACTATCAATCTACTGTACACACTGGTTTTTCTCTGATGGCCCTGCATGTATTGATATTCTCCAGGCTTCCGTTATAAAGGTCTTCCCTTCACTCTCCACACACTTCACCTGAGCAAAGGCATCCACTTGCACAGACTTGGTGCTTATTACATGTGTGGATGACATCAAATTGTTGTCTTGGACTCTGGCTTCTTTCCTAAGCTACAAATTGTATCTCTTGCTGTCTATTAGATACTGCCACTCCTATGTCGGACTACAGCTCGACGAAGGCCCCAGACCAAAGTCATCATCATGGCCCTAAAACCTGCTCCTTCTCAGAGCTTGCCCCACCCAGGTACACCTCATTTCTTCTCTCACCCTCTTATGTTGAATCAATCACCGATTCCTAGTAATTCTACCACCAAAAATATATTTCCAATCTATGTGCTTCTCTCCGTTCCCACTGAGACCATACCTAAGGCAGTAACATGACATACCAGAATTACTTTTAACTGGTTACTTTGCCTACAAACTAGCTCCCCTCCAATTTATGCAGAATGAACTTTCCAAAATGTGAATTTATTTAAAAACCTTTACGTGGCTTTCTATAGTCCTTAGGGAAATATTCCGACTCTATCATAGCTTACAAGGTCCTTGATGAGTTGGCAACTACCTTGTAAATTATGCTATAACATGGGAAAATGTATAAAGCACACGGGGTCGAGGGGAGCCAGACTGATCTGTCACTTACTAGCTGTCTCATAATAGACAAGTTACTTGATTTCCCATCCCTCAGTATCCCAGAGGCGGATTAAGGTCGGTTGTGGTCCTGGGCGCAGAAGAAAACATTGGGCCCCTTAAAAAAAAGAGACAGGGAAAATAAAAATACATGCCTTCAGAAGTCGGGGCCCAAGGCGCGACACCCGGTGGGCCCGCCATTATATCCGCCTCTGCAGTATCCTCTTATAAAGTGGAAATACTAATAACTAGGTTACAGTGTGGATGTGAATGGCTGACAGTGTCTGACACATCTGACACAGAGTAAATGCTTGGTATTAGCTACTGTTATCTCTCTAGTTAATTTCTCACTTCTCTCCCATTTGCACTGAGTTCCATCCAGAGTGAAGTCTCTCATTTCTTCCTCTCACACATTTCCTCTTGCATTCTACAAGCCCAGTCGCTCTGGCTGCAACTCCCTCTCCCAGGACTCCATCCCTCCTGGGACTACTGAGGCCTCATCCTAAATTCCACATCCTCTGGAAAGTCCTTCTCTCCTGTCTCCTGTTAGATGCCCTTACTGTGAGCTCCTGAAGGTTCGTTATTTTCTCTGCCACACACCTGTCTGTATTTCTTGTACTTTTCACTGCTATTTAGCAAATTCTGTTTGAAGAACAACTGTCTTGCTCACCATTGTATTCCCAATGCCTGGCACAGTGCCTAGCACACAGTAGGCACTTAAAAAATTGTTATGTGTATGGTTGAGTGCATCTTTCCTCTCTCACAATACCCCCCTGTGCTCCTCCCCAAACTACAGTTGGTAGAAAAGTACAACCTTCCACAACAGTTATCTGTAAAATAAGGTTCAGAAAAAAGCTGCCACAGAACCAATTTGGCCATACAGTACTGGGAAGGGTAGGTTAAAACAAAGTTACAGCTTCTGAACCACAGTACTTCTCAGTCTTTTCTATGCTAAAGTGCAGTGAATTTCCAAGTTCCGCGTGTACGTGTGGGGTGCATTTCTCAAAATATCTCCTGCAAGCAGTGAGGGAGGGAGGGAGGGAAGGAGAAAGGAAGGGAGGGAGGGAGGGAGGGAGGAAGGAAGGAAGGAAGGAAGGAAGGAAGGAAGGAAGGAAGGAAGGAAGGAACCCATCGTGGCAAAACTGGCTTAAGGTGATGCTCTTCCCTACTAGAACTTCCCATGAAGTTGGTAGTTGTGGATGGAATATCACTGAAGCACTTATTTCGCAGGATTCACCGTTTTTAGGTCGGTACCCACTGGACACAGAATCTGAAGGCTGTTAATAACCACAGACATAAATTGATAAATCTTTCACAGACGCAGAAACCGAAGCCTATTGGGCAAAGCGACCAGTGCACCGCCACACAGCAACTATATACAACAGGAAGAGAGAAGCAGAACCCCAGACACCTATTCTGTCTCTGTGACTTCAACTACAGATCATGCCTCCAGCTAGTTGGGTACGCCAAGTGTTCCCACCTCAAATTTTACTCTCAAGCAATATCAAAGTCAAGTCAGTTTGTCTCAGCCACCGGCCAGCGAGGCCTAGTTACTGCCTCCTGATCCCCTACACTTTCCCTGCGATCCATCCAAAGCAGTTGGAGTTTGGCTGGGGCGGGGGATATAGTTCCTTCTTTCCATCAGGGTTCCATTTTTGGAGTGTGAACTTTCTCACGTAAACCAAACGAACCTGTTAATTTTAATGCCTCCGCCTAAATGCCCGTTGGCTCCCTATCCCAGCGCTACCCAGCCTACCCTCCCCCCTTCCTTCCTCACTCAAACCCAGCGGCCCTGCTGTTTGGTCTTCACCTGGGACTGCCATGGCGCTGATAAAAAGGATCGCAGGAGCGCTAGGCTTTCGAGTGCACGCTCACTTCCCACCGGCTGCGAGGACAACACACAGCGAGGACGGCCTTTCCGCTCAACCGCGCCGCGGCCGCTCGGGGACAGTCCGGGAGGTCCTCTTAAACTCTAGCTATGCAGAGCGGAACCAAGCGGCCGCTGATGCAGTTTCCGGAGGGAATCATATTGCAGAACACACATGGTCCGAACCATTACTACCAGTTTCGGGGGATGAATGAGTACTGCGTACGCATGTAAAGAAGTAAACAACACCAAAACTTATAAATCGTTCTTTTTAATGTTTTAATACAAATTAAAGTTATCTATATAAGAGCTTAATAATTTTTCTCGTTCCCTGGAGGTCGTTGGAATCCCCCTTCTCAATGTTAGCGGTGTTCGGGTCCGGGAGCAACATGGCGGCGTCCGTGAGGACTAGTTTTGGGAAGAGATAGTGGTTGGTGTCGTTTTCTTTCGGGATATTGACAGACTAAAGCTTTCCGCGACCACCCAACTTAAGGAAGCGTGATAGGGAGGAACTTTAGTGATCGCTCATCTGCTTTCATCCCCAGTAAGGAGCAGCGTCCAGAGCACTGACCAGCATGAGCAACATCTACATTCAGGAGCCTCCCACCAACGGGAAGGTGAGATCCTATCTAGGATACCTGGGTTTCCCAAGGTGATACCTCCCCGATTAGGGGAATTCTGGGGTCTTAGGGTTGGAGGAGATCACAGGAAGTTTTGCCCTTTCCCTTTGTCTCTGATCAGGATTGCATCGAAAACCATCTATTGGCACTTCTCAGCGTATGTATACTTTGAAAAAGTCCTCAAGTGGAGATTTTTCCATCAACCAGCTATGTGGCCCTATTTCTTGCTTCAGCCTAATTCATGCAAGCGTTTTCTAGGGTCTTAGGTAAAAACCTAAGTACATTTTAAAACTTGACTCATTTTTTGCTTGCATTGCACTCTTTTTCCATTCTTTTTTAATATTAAATTCCTGCTAGGCACCTGGCACTATACTAGATGCTGGGATACAAACACAGATGGATAAGGTCTAGTTGTTGCCCTAGAAGAGCTTATGGTTTAGTTTCGAGGCAAAGTAGGTAAAAAAAACAAAACAAAACCTTATGATGTGTCAGGTAGCCTTCTTATGGAGAGAGGAGCATATTGTTTATGGTAGTACTGAGAAGTGAGCAACTGGGAAAGTTAGGAAAAGCTTCATGGAGGCGGTATCTTTGAGCTGGTCTTAAACATGAGATGATTGTCAGTCAGAGAAAGTGGAACATGGGAAATGTTCCCACACTGGAATTGGGGAATGCTTTTCTAATAGATTTGATAGTGAAGGTATGCCAATTCTCTTCCAAGGTGTTTATATGCAGTATGAGGCAGAGAAGTTATAATGGAATATCACCTTAATTGATCTGAGACCAAGAGTATGTTACATACGAAACATGATGAACCAGCCTAATGTAGAAAATAGTGAGACTGAAACAATATAATTGAATTAGGGTAAACTAAATTTACATCAGACATAATTCTGTTGCATGACTATATCATGTTACTTATGCAATATTTTGTCGATTGACATTTGGTAATATAATGTTAGGGTAATTTGGAAACAATAACAGAAATGTTGTAATTGATAGCCCCAGCAAAAATTTAGTAGGTATTTTGGGCAAAGCATTTTTAAAAATTCTTTGTTGTTTGAACTTTTCTCCACTGCTCACTCATACCCCACATCATTGTGAAAACCCAGAATACCTACCTGTCTGTATTTCCAGATTTTTTTTTTGAGAGTGATATCACCCCCTAGTTAATAAATACTGGTAGAGATTGAATACACTGCCTATCCTGCTAAGCAGGGTTGTGACACTTGCTGTTCTTTCTCTAATATACTGTTTGGCTTGCTCAAATGTCACTTTAACAGAGGTCTTTCCTGTCCACCTTTTGTAAAACAGCAAACCTCATTCATGTCCCACATCCCAGCATTCTCTGGTCCCCTTAATTTCTTTAGTTTTTTTCTATAGAACTTACGATTTATTGTTTATGCTATCCTTCCTCTACCCTTCTCGGCCCATGGAATGCAAGCACTGTGAGCACAGAGACCAGAACCTAGAATGGTGTTTGATACATGGTAGGAGAAGTTCAAATCTGTACTGAATGAATGGATGAATTAATACTTTATTTCTCCTGAAAAGTATTAAGCATCAGTGAGTTTGAGATTATCCTCCTGCTGGTCAAGGGCTTTACGCTGGAGGAATATTTTACATGGTCATAAAGAGGAAAACCTTTAACAAAGATACATGCCTGAACAGATCTTTCATTCAACAAATATCTATTGAGCATCTAGCACGTGCCAGGCTCTATGCTTGGTTTTAGAGATACAATGGAAAGAAAAACGAGCATTGTCCCTATTATAGCAGAGTTAGTTGGGTCAAGTAATCACGCAAATAAGTATATGCAAACCGTGACAAATACAGTCCTTCTGAGTAGAATTGGGCTGAGGGGGAATAACAGGCATGGCTCAAGCCTTACTTCAAAAACAGTTCGGCACTTTTTCCAGCGTAAGGCTGATTGAAGACATTGAAGCTTCAGAGTTCTGTACCATAGAGAGCATGGCAAAAAATCTGACCTGGGAAGAATTCAAAGCAGATGTAATAACAAGTTTGCTCAATAAATGTTTGTTTAGTGCTTATACTGTCTAATGCTACAGTAAGTACTGAAAGGGTGTATCTCAGTTCTCGAATATGTCCCATCTGGAACAGTTTGGTTCTCTTTTTAAAAAAATTTTATTTATTTATTTTTATTGTTATTCAAGTACAATTGTCTCCATTTTCCTGCCACCACTTCCCCCCATCCCCGCATCCCCCTGGAACAATTTTGTTCTTGACCAAGTTCACAGAAAAAAAAGTCTCGGTTGTTGAACCAAAAACTTTGGTTCTCGACTCCACAACTCTTTCAAGCTGATATCTGTATGGTCAGTCACATGTCTCTCAGGCAACAAAGAAGATTCCCTTTTTGAACAAATCACTTCTCAACAGCCTTCCGGGATGAATTAAGTTGGAGAACTAAGGTTCCACTGTAGAGATATTTAGAATAAATGGGCCAAAATTCCTCCCTTCAAAGAGTATAATATCACCTTGGGAAGTAATTGATACATCATAATGCTGTTTGACCCCAGGCAATTTTCCATAAATGTGTTATGTTTTGCTATTATGTTATAACTCTGGCCTCTGAAGATGAGGCACAAAAATGAACTACTTGATAGAAATTTTCTTATCCACTGATGAGTAAATTTCCATGTTATAATTATTTAATCTAAATTATATATTAACATATACTTATTCTTAAGAAACATTGTATAGTCATACCTTGGAACTTGTTGGCTTCAGAACTCGTCAAACCCTATACTCGTCATATTTTGATGAAAAAGAAAGTTTCAGCACTTACCGCTTGCTGGAGACTCGTCACTCTTGCTTGAACTTGTACGAGTGGCAATGCTGCTCCCAGAAGAGAAAGTGCTTCATCGTTTGGTACTCGTTAGTCTTGGCACTCCTCTCGGGTTCCCAGTACCAAAGCACCATGTTACTTTCAAAGTGTTGTTCTATTTGGGGGCTTTCATTAAAGGAGCCACTGCCGTCTGACAAAATAGCGACGGCCAATTGGGTTGTATGGCCAAAGGAGGAGGGAGCCATGCGCCTTCTTTTTTAATTTGGCAGCTTCTCAGTGAAGATTAAGAAATCTTAGTAAGCAAGGTGGCCCAACAACGTATGCATTCTTTTTACAAGGTGTAAGTGGCCAGTGTCCAAAAAAAATTGTGTGAAAATAATGACAACAATTATAGCTACCATTTTTGAGCATTTACTGTTTGTCAGGTGCTGTTCTAAAAAGTCTATGTATAACAACTCACTCTGTCATCACAGCAGACCTATGAGGTTATTATTATTCCTGGCTATAGATAAGGAAGTTCAGTCACAGAAATATTAGACATCATGCCCAAGGTATCTTACCCTTTGTAAGTGGAAGGGACAGTGTTTGAATTTGGACACCCTGACTCTAGAGCCTGGAGAAGGGTTGGGGATGATGTGCACTTGTTTGTTTTCAGAGCAGTGGTTTCTAAACCAGTGAGTGCACACTTCAGGGGTGTACAAAACCATTGATGAGATACAGGGAGAAAATCTACATACTTCTGTTTTTATTTATTTTCTCATTCATTTGTATAAATGCACTATTTTATACATTAAAAGGAACATATAAATTCAGTTAGTCAAAGTCACTTTTTACATATCTTGACGTAATTTTTCCTAATGCCTTGCTAAATGGATCTGCATTCCATGGCATTTAGATTAATTAAACCAGCACTCACAAGTTTCAGACTGAACATAAGCAAACTATAAGGAAGTGGTAGAGCTGATACCTCGGCATGGGGAGTCTTTCAGAAATCAGAAATTATTAGGAAAAAAATCAGTTGAAATATTGCTTTCTATTTATTATTGTTAATGGTGAACTTAGTCTTGTGCATTGACATATTTATCACTAAGAATATAAAGCCATTGTGATTTTCAAGACGTTTAAATATTAAGTGTATAAGACTGGAAGATGGGCTTTTACAGTTTGAAAGCAACATTATGGTAAGTGAAAGAAACCAGGCACAAAAGCCACACGTTGTATGATTCCACTTATCTGTAATGTCCAATAGGTAAATCCGTAGAGACAGGAAGTCAATTAGTGGTTGCCGTGAGATAGGAGCAGGAGGAAATGGGGAGTGACTCCTAATGGGCACAGAGCTTCTTTTGGGGCTGATGAAGTAGAGAGTGGGGAGCACTGCAGACCTGTGGGTTATACTAAAAAGGGCGAATTGCTTGGCATGTGAATTATATCTCAATACAGCTATTATAAATGAAAGGTTTCATTGTACCAAAAGAAAGAAAATTAAATTAAGAATTATTTTAAAATAGTGTTTTTTTGTAATCCTTTACATTTTTAAATTTTGTGTGACCCCTTTATAATATACACTAGAGTAATGTAGTATTATATGTATTTAAATATACATATTTTGGGTATGTGTGCTCTGAGTCCTGATCTCCCTACTTCCCACCCACCTTTTCTTCTTTGCTAATAGTGATGTGCACTTGTAAACACTTTGGAGATCGCTGCTTTTGAATTGCAAGGAAGAGAAAACATGCCTAGGTTCCCTTTAACAATCACTCTTTATCACATGTTTATGAGGGCATAATGAGGTAAGACAGGACATTGTGTTTTTAGGTATACTGTACTTTTATGATTGCATGTACATCAGGCCTCATGGAAAATCAGGTTTTACACAATCTGAGGTAGAGAGAGTTAGCCTCCCAGAATCCCAAATGTGTCCTTCTCAGGAGAATGAGAATCCAGTCAGGTTGGCTTGTCACCATGCATGAGATATGGATTATCTCTTTGGGGCATTGTTTCATGCCAAGCCTAGTGAGAAGGCCTTGCTCATGTCTAACCAATATATGATCACTTTTCATTTAGGTACTGTTCTCTATTTAAAGCAGCTCTGACCAGGGTAACTGGGGATTTCTTTTGAGACAAGTGGCAAGGCCCTAGAGCTTGATGAACTGTTTTTTCCTGTATAGTGAGGAGTTTATTGAGAACTTGGCGGGGGCAGTATGGTGGTTTAGAAAAAGCATGGGTTTTGCAGCCAGACAGCGTTTGGCTTAAGCCACTCACTGTAAGACCTTAGATATAGCTACTTTCTCTGAGTCTCTGTTTCTTCATAAGCAGAATGGGAGTAATGATACCTACGTTGCAGGTGAAGATTAAAGTAGGTAAGATTTGTAAAATGTTGGCCACAGAAGCTGACCTGTGGAAGGCGCTCAGCAAATGTTCCCTTCTTTTTGTAGAGGAAGTGTAATGGATTGATTGAGAAAATTATGCACATTTGCATTTCTAGTTCTTTTATTTTTCTTTAAGGGCTCATGAATCCATTTAAAAAGTTACTCTAATACCAATAAATATATAGGTATTTCTGCTTCCTCCAATCTCTTGGTCATTAAAGAATAATTATAGAAGAACAATGGAGCTAGTAAAAGCCCAAAATATACAATAAATTCATCAATGCTATATAAGTTATGGCAATGTAATCTGGGCTGCTGAAATATAAACTGAAAGGCAGTTGTCCAAAAGTACCCTAGCTGAGGTGGGAGCAGAGAGAAATGCTGTTCCTGCTTTGCTAGTAACAAGTTCCTAGATTCTGGGCAATTTATAACTTCTTTGGAGCATCTGTATAATGGCTTGGGGAGGGGATGCTTAACGGAATGGTTTTAAACTTCTTTCCAGTTTCAAAAACTGTGGAAATTAGGTAAAGGAGTTTTGGAAAATAAAAAATGTGACTTGTCTTGATATTGATGTCCTGTGAGAATCAGTCTTATGTTTTAAAATACACAGTCACACTGCACACTCTTTATTTGCAAGGATGTTCTAAAATGTTGGCGATGGTCACTAATCATTGACCGTTGATCATCGATTGACACTGATCTACATTGGTGCATTGGGGGTGAAAAAGTGATCCTAGAGAAGTCGAACTCCCACTGTGCCACAATGTTCGAATTTAGAGCCTAACATTCTTTTTGATTATTTGTAGTTATTAATAAGACAGTTATAGGCTGTTTCCTCATGTGGGTTCAGTAGGCATTTCTGGTTGTGGAAAGATGGCTGGATGCACCAAGGAATAACTGAGTTTATGAGCTGGTAGAAAGGTGGCTACCAAAGGATTCCATTTACTGTAGATGGTGATTTTCAGGCATACCACTTTAATAATATACAACCCAGAGTTAGATTAAGACTGTTCCTTCATTAGGAATGGCATAATTTTGAATGAGAAAGTGGAGTGTGTATATGTAAAAGGGTAATTGTAAAATTGTCTTATAGTGTAACAATTTCATGCATTCATTGTTCTTTAATTTCTTAATTTGCCACACCAGTTTTATTGGAAGAAGCTCTGTGAAAAGGTCTTGATTAAAATAAGTTTAAATTATTGATTTTTAAATGAATGATTTTTTTCCTGTGACTGAACAAGGTGTATACTATTTTTTTCTTAAATCTTAAATGATTTCTGAAAATGTCATTAGAAATCTATAAATGTACAATGACTTGTATGAAATAGTTGAAATTTTTTTGAGTATAGCAACAAAAGCCAAGCAAAGCTTCTAATTTTTATTTCAAAATTGAAGACCCATTAGTGAATGCTACAAGTTGACAGGCCATTCAACTCATTATCAAGCAAAAAGATAATTTGATATAATGCGGTTTTATTCTCTCTACAGGTTTTATTGAAAACTACAGCTGGAGATATTGATATAGAGTTGTGGTCAAAAGAGGCTCCTAAAGCTTGCAGAAATTTCATTCAGCTTTGTTTAGAAGGTAATCATAACTCTTGAGTTTTATTCTGCAGGGGAAATTCTGTTACTTTAAAAACAAACCTCAGCGTATTCATTTGCAACATTGAAGACTGGGGTTAAATAGTGGTTGTAAACAGTAGGAGTTGATAAGAGGGGTACGGTGTTGAGCTGTGAGTCAGGAAATGGAGAGAGAAGATCAAAAATTTCCCCCCCAATAAATCTGTATATCTGTGACAGAGAAATTTATCTCACCAAATGGTACTTTGATCCTTTTTGGTCTCCTTGGTTATTTTCCACTTCTTTCTTTTATCCTCTAAATAATGGGTATTCCCCAAGTTGTCTCTAGTTCTCTGTTGTCTTCACACTTCAGTTGTTACTTCATCCAAATGACTATTAAATGTAGAAATCCAGCCATTTCTTCTCTTCTTAGCTCTAATTTACAAATTGAATTCCCTAGGGGACTTTTCTGTTCGAATCTCCACTGTCGGCTACAGCTAAAACCTGTGAAAACCGTATTTACCCGTCTCCTCCCCAGGCTGCTTTGATTTTCACCTACATGATTGTGACGACCTTTTACCTAGTCTTCCTCTCGTTCACCTATAATATCTCCATGCCCTTATTTATTCAGCTGGTCCTTGAATCTTCTGGCAGCATGGCTTCCCAGCTTTCCAGCTTTATTTTTATTATACTAAATAATTCCATGGTTTTAGTTGATCATCTGTATCTCCTGAGCAGCTCCTTCTCATTTCCACTTTCACACATATCCTCATGCCTCCCTCATATCCTCAGTCTCCTCATATCCTCAGTTTCCTTTTCAGAATACTTTTTCTTCTCCTTTTTCCTGCTTAGTCTACCCACTTTTTAATGTCTGTTCAGAATTCCACCTTCTCCACAAAGCCTTCCATTCAGCATTCAGTGATGTTATCAATGTCTCTAGTATTTTTTAGATTTGAGTCATAGGTGACTTTTTTTTTTTTAAAACTTCATAGAAGAATACATTTACTTGACTGTTTTCCTCTTTAGAATATTTCCTTATAGAACTAAACATTTCATACTTTTTGGTAACTTGTTAGTATTTAGGATACATGGCATACGGATTTGAATATCTCCAGTTGTGGCAGATCATTGCCCTTCTAAGTTATATCTGATTTTTAGAGATAGACAAGGTTAATCAAGGTATCAGAAAACAGCATTTTCAGTCAAAAGGTATGAAAGAGAATCCAGAATATCCAATAGTAGAGCACAGCGAGAGTTGTCTCAATAGATAATTAGACTAAGATAGCTATCAGGGAAGATTTAAGGAATAAATATACCCACCCAACCTCCCCCCGCCCCCCCAAAAAAAACCTGCCCCAAAAGAAAAAAGATGTCTGCAAAGGCCATTATTAATAATTGCTATGGCAGGCAGGAAGGAAATTGAGTCAGACAGGTAGTTGAGTCAGAGAAGCCTTAAATAACTGTCAACAGAGTCGAGAAACACAGTAGACACAGAAAAGTCAGACTTGTTTCTGGAAAGGAGTTTTGAAGAATCAAAAGCTCAAATTTTACAGTAGAAGAGTGAAAGTACAAAAACATTAGAAAGAATGAATGGTAAATTACAGTCCATGACCAGGTGAATGGAAGAAACAGAAAACATCTGGATATAATATGACAGTGAAGGAGAAATACATTTCTTAAGTTAGGTAATGACGAAACTTAATTACAACAATGAGAAATTATTCTCTTTTTTTCTAAGAATACAAGATGAACATAAGAATAGAAAAATAATAAGAAAAATAAGCGGAGCAATTCTCTTAGTAGAACAGGTGAGAGCTAAAATTATTGTTGCAAAGGATAACAAGAAGTCTGAGCAGAATAATTTGAATAAATACACTTCTAAATGAATAAGGTCAAGGTTTTAAAATATATAATTCAGAGAACCCCATTTTAATTCTCTGACTCTGATTTATTTGTGATTTGTTTACTTAACAAATCATAATAATTCTAGATCTTCTAACATTCATAGAAATATTTGTTTAGAAGAGTAGTTTCCATAAATAAAAGGTAAATCAATGAAAATGAGGAAGTGGGAGTATAGTCTCAGATATGGCTCTCAACTAAAAGAGTATTCAGTTATAGGAAACTCGTGAGTTTTTATTTTTCATTTTTATTGAGAGACAGTTGCCAAAATTTATATATATTTAAGTTGTACAACATGATTTTATAAAGGCATATAATGTGATGATTTAATATACATATACATTGTGAAATGATTACCACAATAAATCTTATTAACATATCCACCTCACATCATGACCATTTTACTTATTATTATTATTATTACTTTTGTGTGTGTATGATGAGAATGCTTAAATCTGCTGTCTTAGCAAATTTCAGGTATTTGGTACAGTGTTATTAACTGTATTCATCATGCTGTACATTGGGTCCCCAGAACTTATTCATTATATAACTGAAAACTTGTTCCTTTTGACCAACATCTCCCCATTTCCGCCATCCCCCGACCCCTGGTAAACACTATTATACTCTCTGGTTCTGTGAGTTCAACTGTTTTATTACGTATATATAAGTGAGGTCATCTAGTACATATTTGCCTTTCTGTGTCCAGAGGAGGTTTTTTCAGTTTTTATGAAAACAAAAGATCTACCATTACCCAGACTTAATTTTGGATTATAGGTCTTTGCAAGATAGGTGAACCTTTAAAAATGATGAAAATTTTAAATAATTCTAACTTTAAAAAGTAGGTGAAAAAATATATAAGAGAGGGAAAGGGAAGCTTGTTAGTTTTGATAATTTTATAAGCTCCTCTAAAGTATGAGCAAGGAGTAAAATTTTAGGTTTTCAAAACAAAGTGGAGAGCAGATAAGAAAACCAATTTTTTTTTTACTTTGATTATTAATCTCTTTTATTTTAGCTCAGCCTTATCTCTCTAAGATCCATGCTTCATTAGTTATCTTTTATCCCCTACCTCCTTCAACAGTAATTTAATAATTCTTTAGAAGTGACAGACGTAAGATGTTGAAAGAAATATCTTTACAAAACTAAAATATTTGTTTAAAAAAAGAGGCTAAAATAACTGGGGCAGACTGATCACAAAAGGGGTATTAAAATAGTTACTGATGATAATATCTACAAAATTAAACACAAAACACAACGTTCTAGAAGAAACACAAATGCCTTAAAAAATGCAAATATAAATTCCTATGTGTACTTCTGCAGAAATATAATTAGCCAAAATATGTTATGATACCCATTCGTTGTACACCCAGAAATAAAAATTATAATGACTAATACCAGAACCAGAACAGCCAATTTGGAACTTCATTTTAGATTTGAGATATATATATATAACTTTCTTTTTTCAGTAGAGGAGAAAATTCTGGAGAATATTATGAACATGCATAATGAAATAATAAACCCCTTTCTTTAGAATACTTTTGGGAATGGTGCATGCAATTTAAAGAGAAAGTCAACATTATTGCAAGCAGCAAAATATTATAGCACATGGTAATCTATAAAACTACTGTAAATGCATAATTCAACAGTGATTAATAATACATTTCAAGGAAATAGAAAACTATAAATGCATAGTTCAACAGTGATTATTAATAAATCACAAGGAAGTAAAAATAGTGGATGTGGAAATTTGAAATTCTAGCCATAATAGTATACAAAATTGTGGAGTAAAGATGTTATAGAAAATCCCTACTCAATATATATAGTATTATAATAATTTTAATCATCCAACGAGACTCTAATTAGGGGGAAAACTTAAAGTGAAAAACCAACATCGCTGAAAGACTTAATAAGAAATAGGAGAAAAGAAGCCCTGACCCGTTTGGCCCAGTTCATTTAGCGTCATCCTGTAAAGCAAGAGGTCACTAGTCCGATTCACACTCAGGGCACATACCCGGGTTGCAGGTTCAACCTGGGTCAATTGGGCACATGTGGGAGGTAACTGATCTGTGTTTCTTTCTCACATCGATGTTTCTCTCCCTCTTTCTCCCTCCCTTACCCTCTCTCTAAAATAAATAAATAAAATATTTAAAAAAAAGAAATAGGAGAAAAGTGTAGTTAATTTTAAAAATAGAAAGCACAAGTAATAAAGACCTCTTTTATGTCCCCCTTCCCTCACATCTAATAGATCTGAATCTTATTAATCCTACTTCCTAGAGAATTTGTGAGTGTTCACTTCAAGAATGTTTTGACTCTTAGAACAAAAGTAGTTTCTCTCTTATCAATTATATCAGTATAAAAAATTGAATTTAAATTGAATTTTTGCACAGCAAAACTCAGACCTCCTTACTTCTATAGTGTTAATCCAAGTAAATGGTTACTTAGGGATATGGGAGAGATACTTTTATACCTCTTGGTTTTTACAATTCCTGTTTGTAACTAAGAAGAACATGTCTTCATTGAGGGGCTCTTGTAATTATAGCCCAACAGTTCTTCACTGGGAGAAGGGATTGAAAACAATTACTTGGTCTTCCTTTCTCCGTCTTCCAATCCATCCTATATACTGGATAAAGTTGTTAGATTATAGAATACATTTTTTTGAAATATGGATTTTATATCCAAGTATCTCTTACTAACATAAATAATTATGATAGTGCCTGCAAGTCACTATATAGTATAGTACTTTATGAATTATGATAAACTATAGTCATGTTTTGACCCTTAAGGTGTCATGAATTATCTCAGTAATTGTATCAGTACAATTTTTCCACAGTGACTATACCACTCTACAACCCACTAGCAGTGGAGGAGGGTTCCAATTTCTCCACCTCCTCACTAATACTTACTTACTTTTTTTTTTTGATTGATAGCCATCTTAGTGGGTGTGATAACACTTACTTACTTTTTTTTTTGATTGATAGCCATCTTAGTGGGTGTGAAGCAGTATTTCATTATAGTTTTGATATGCATTTCCCTCATGACTAAAGATGCTGAAAATCTTTTCTTATGCATATTGGTCCTTGTTGCTACTTATTAATATTAATTCTCTGATTCAGCCAAACCCTAATCCTTGCCCTTCCACCCCCACCAGATTCTTTGCTCATGCTTTATCTCATGGAACTGTCATGATTCTGTTGTACGCTAGCTCTTTCTCCTCTGTGAAGTCTCCCTAGTGATTCTGGGTTCCAGATAGTAACTACCAGGAGATTGTGTATGATCCTCTTATATGTCTGTGGCTTCCAAATAATTTATTTCTATAAAATATAAATAATTTCAATCATTGAGCACACTTATTGAGAGTTTAATATGACTCAATTATATATTGTGTTGATTATTTATTTATTGAAAGTTTCTCTGGGGGGTAGGAGGAATGCATTAATGATGCTAGACCTATCATCAATGAGTTATTTTGATATATTTTGGGTTTCTATTTTGTTCATGTAAATTAATTCTCTATGACTAGAAGAGGAAAAATTAGGAAGTAAGGCATTTTTCTCCTCTAGAGCTCTCAGTCTTTGCACTGTTGACATTTTGGGCCAGTAAATCTTTGTTGTGGTGACTGTCCTCTGGTTTGTAGGA
Source organism: Mormoops blainvillei (assembly GCA_004026545.1). NCBI lineage: Eukaryota > Metazoa > Chordata > Mammalia > Chiroptera > Mormoopidae > Mormoops > Mormoops blainvillei. The sequence goes on along the minus strand of PVJD01001011.1, from coordinate 186,921 downwards.
ATTTTACTCATATTCATGGCCTCTACCCACTAGATGCCAATAGCATCTTCCATGTGTGACAACCATATACTTCTGGATATTGACAAATACCTCCTAGGGAACAAAATTGTCCCCACTGCCCCTAGTTAAGAACCACCGATCTATACCGAAACTCTAATTTTTATTCTGAAAATTGTAATCCAGAGTTTGAGAGAATCCTTGAAATAAGTAAAAACAAACAAACAGAAAACACCACTATGATTTCTGTAGAAATTGTAGTGTTTTGAGAAGATATTTTATAGTAAGTAAGGAAGAAAAGGTTGTGGTTTAGGAACCTATTTAATATTCTGGGGGGTGGGGAATCTTATGACTCTAGTTGTATTTACTCTGGTATAGATAAACTTTGCTGTAGATTTTAATAAACTGTTATTTTTTTCAGCATATTATGACAAGACCATTTTTCATAGAGTAGTGCCTGGTTTTGTAGTCCAAGGGGGAGATCCTACTGGCACAGGAACTGGTGGAGAGTCTATCTATGGAGCCCCATTCAAGGTGAGACCTAATTCATTATTATTGTTTATATGCAAGTCAGCTTGAATTATTTAATTGAAAATGACTATACCCCACAAGGAGAAAATGCATTTCACATTAATGCATAAGATCAATGTCTATCACATACTTAAAATTTCACAGGTATAAGAATAGCACATACCCAATCAAGCATTCTATCTAAGTTGCCTTATCATAAACTTTTCTGCTAGATTGCATTCAGGTAGAGATAAAGGTGAGTAAAAAATTAAAGACTGTATAACATATTTCCTAGTATCTGCCTGTATCTGATCTCTGCAACTCTGTAAAACATTTTTAGAACATTGCATATGCCATTCTAGTTTAAAACATTTTAATACTATATGAACTTCGTCTTAATCTGCTTGGACCTCTATAACAAAATACCACTGACCAGGTGGCTTAAACAACAGGGATTTATTTCCTACTATTCTGGAGGCTATAGGAAGTCCAAGATCAAGACGCTGGCATTCAGTTCCCAGTGGAGGTTCTCTTCCTGGCTTGTAGATGGCTGCCCTATTACTGTGTTTTCACATGGTCCAGAGAGACCTCTGCTGTCTCTCCTCCATCTTGTAAGGGCACCGGCCCTGTTGAATTAGGGCTTTACTCTTATGACTTCATTTAACCCATATCATTACCTCAGAGGTTTGTCTCAAATATAGTCACAATAGGGGTTAGAACTTCAAAATACGAATTTGGGGGAAGTACAGTTTAGTCCATAACAGAGTTAATTCTAAATTTATCTGCACCATAAATAGACCTCTGTACCACAAGATGCATGCCATAATAGAAGTCACAAGGGAAAAAGAAGCAAGAATCAACATAAAATTTTAAGGAAAATGTATGAATATTAATAAAGAATAAGTCAGTGATTTATAAATTGCCAACATAGATCTAAAAAGAAAAAGGAGTTAATGTCATCCTTAAGACATTAAGAGTAACAGTGGGTTCAAGTAAAAACTAAAAGTCAGTTTATTTATCAGTCTGAAGGTACCAATATCATGTTCTTTGAATGAGTAAACCTTAACAGCTCTTAAAAGACAGAAGTGTTTTTTTGTTTTTTTGTTTTTTTGAAGACTTTGTGTTTATACTAATGGGGTAGAGTTTCCTTTAATTTTTGACTGGGTCACTGTGTGATTCTTGAGAAAAATAGTCAAACTGTTTGCTTTAATTTCCTGTTGATAATGTCTTTAGAAAACGTGGAATGGTTATAAAAATGTCTCAAATTTTTATATTTTACCAAATTGAGATGTCTTATGATTTTAGAGCCTCAGTCTAGTAGGAATCATTCCTTTATTCTATGATTTGGTGTAACAGAATAGCTCTTTTTTACAATTTATTTCTAAATTGAGATTTTTGTTAAATGTTCAGGAAATAACTTATTTTGGTAAGTTTTCCAATTAGGTCATTTTTAATGTATAAACATAGTTGTGATCCTTTGAGTTCAAATCTCCTGAAAATTTTTAAGGGAAAATAACTTCCTTTCTGAAAAGTATTGATTATACAACATTGCTGTATTATAAATGAGTGTAGTATTAAGCCTGGATAGAAATTCTATTAACTAAGAAACTAATGTACATGTTAGGTGGCCTGGCCATAGCAAGAGAACCACCTTAGAAAGTCTTGCTCCTGCCCTTTCAAAAACTGGCAAATGGGACCATTGCCAGTTCATAGAAAATTCAACCTAGTACTTTAAAAAACACAGTAAAGCACATAACATAATCGTAGTAGATTTATCGAATTAAAAAACAAGAAGAAAGCAATTGTTTCATGACTTTTAGAACGGGGGGAGGAGGGACACTGGTTGAAGACTGTGCAATGATTCAAAAGTTATTTTCTTGGAGAAAAAAAACCGAAGTTCTTAAAGCTTAGATGACTTTGAGGGATGGTAAAAATGGAATAATTCTTAGAAATCTATTCCCCTGTAGGTACCCTCTTCTGTGTAAGGAGGCAGCTTTCCATGAAATAGACTAAATTTATAGCTGAGTATATTTAGAACATATAGGCTGCTGAAGTCAGGTTTAATATTGAAGGAATAGTAAATATTGGATTTGATTATATTTGAAAACCAGTTAAATGAAACTTCAGTATTTTCTTATTAGAAGCTGTTTGGGACCTTGCTGGTTAGCTGACTATGAAGGGCCCTCTAACTGAGGTCATTCACTCATCTTTCCTTTTTTATCCCTCAGGATGAATTCCACTCAAGGTTGCGTTTTAATCGGAGAGGGCTGGTTGCCATGGCAAATGCTGGCCCTCATGATAATGGCAGCCAGTTTTTCTTTACCCTGGGTCGAGCAGATGAACTTAACAATAAGCACACCATCTTTGGAAAGGTTTGTGTTCATTACATTAGGCCTTTGTGATATATATGACCAGCTTACCTAAGAGTTCCTTTCATAAATTATTCCCTAGAATATTTGTCTCCAAATATAATGGAATATATCTCTGTTATAATGAACTGTGATGGACCACCTGAATATTTCTGTGTATTTCAAATAAGGCATTAGTTATGACTTTAAATGTTTCTTTTTTCTAAAATCATACTAACCATATTAGCTACTATGTCACTCAGCTCATACTGCTTTTATGTTTTTAGAAAGACACCTCGGTAATGAAATTTAGCAGTTTGAAGTTTATTTTGTTAATGATAAATTCCCTTACGTTTAAAGTGAAAGTTATGTTAACATTAAAACTGTTTACCTAAATATTACTTTCAGTAGTACCTATTTAACCCTGCACACAATCAGCATTATATCAGGGAATGTCACTTTCATAGAATTTTTAGCAGCTTTCTGTAGAAAGGGTTTCTGAAGACTTTCTTCTTATTCTTCTCCCTTCTCATAAATACTACATGCCTGTATGTTTCGTCTTAGGCATGTTAGACGTCATTAGTGTATCAGCTCCCTCTGCTGGCTCGGCCAGAATGGTTTTCCATGTCCTACGCAAAGCTGGATTTTTTGATGAGGAAAGGGAAAAAACAAACAGCACAACTGTAAAACTGGTATTATTTTAAAACTTTTGAGAAATGTTGAATGAAAGGAGTCACACTAAAAACATGCAATGAAATATTATTGCTTAACACTTAACAACGTGAGTTAAGAAATATGCATTGGCACAGCTGAGCCACTCTGACACAGATTATCTGAGGTTCATGGATTTTATTTCCTATTGTTTAAAATAATAAAAGTTATAATAAAATGAGATTTAGGTTGCCATTCTGCTCCATTGTTTACAGTTGACATTATATAACTTACGTATCAGAGATAAAGTGTAGCATAGTAGTTAGCATTCTGAAAGGCCATCACTGTCAGCTCTGTAACTGCTTTGAACCTCAATTTTCTTATCTGGAGAAGGAAGATAATGATAGTACCTACGTTTAGGATGTTTGTGAGTATTAAATGAGGTAATGTCTGCAAAGTATTTACCACATGGTTATTTGCTTGTTCTACCCTATTCTAGAGTCTGCATTTGTTTATGATGTTTGAATAAAAAGTGGTTATTTGGTTAGAGGTATTTGGCATTATATTTAATTTTTTCTTTTTTTTTTTTATTGATTTAAGAGAGAGACACGCACATACTGATTTATTGTTCCACCCATCCACGCACTCGTTGGTTGATTCTTGTTTGTGCGCTAAGCTGGGATTGAACCCCTAACCTTGGCATATTGAGACAACGCCCTAACTAACTGAGTTACCTGGCCAGGGCTATATTTTAATTTTAAATAAAAGGTGATATTAAGTATATCTTGGAAATTTCCCAAACATTTTACTGAGGGGTTGAATTTCATCTATTCTGTTTTCTCTTAAGGTGAAGTTGCTTTATTTGCATTATTTAATGCATATGCTCTTATATAACAATAGGAAATATTTTCAAAGTGTTTCCTTATTTAAAAGAATGAATGTAATAATTTGCAATTAAATTTTTATTTTAATTTGATAGGTTACAGGGGATACAATATATAATATGCTGAGACTGGCGGAAGTAGACACTGATGACGAAGAAAGACCACTTAATCCACACAAAATAAAAACTTGTGAGGTAGGAGCATGATTACTATAAAATAAAACACCTAAATTGTCATTTAAGAGAAACTGATTATTACTATTTTTAAACTATCCAATGAAGGCTTTATACTAAATTAAGTCACAACTCAGATTTTATCTCTGTAATTTAGGCAGAGATTCTGATTAAGAATTTTTTTTAATTGAAGGTTTCGAATTCTAAGATGAAATTTTAGCTGATAATCCAATGAATGAAAAGCTCAATTCAGAACGGAAAGTTAGAGGAATTAGGTTTATTTAACCTAATGAAGTGACTTCCTCGGTAACTTAAGAGTGATCCTTGATTGAGGAAGCCATTGGGGGTGGTCTTTGAGAACATTTGATTTGCAGTGAAAACACCTGATTTTGTCTCTCTTATTTCATTTTGTAAAATGAAGATAAAGTGTCCTCTACTTAGTAGCACATAGGATTATTAGGAGAATCCAGTGAACCCGTGGAAGTGGAAGCACTTGATGTAGTATTATGTCTGACTACACTTACAACGGTTATGTGAGGAAAAAATATAGATACTAATGTCAGTACAATTAAATATTGGTTTTCATTTTTTCTGAAGTTTTCAAAATGGAATAATGTTTTCAAAATGTTTCTTTTCATAGGTTTTATTTAATCCTTTTGATGACATCATTCCAAGAGAAATAAAAAAGCCAAAAAAAGACAAACCAGAGGAGAAAGTAAAGCAACTGAAACCCAAAGGCACAAAGTAATCATAGTAGTAAGATTTTTCTTCAGCTTAAAAAACAACACTGATTCATTTAGTTCACATAATTTCCTTTTGTAAAAACTGTTTACTAGTGAGGGGGAGGCCGGTTTGGACCAGGGAGATATCTGAATTATGAGTGTGTGTTTTTTTTTCTACATGGGCATTTCTTGTATTCAAATAGAGTATATAGCTTAAACTTAAGCTAAATAAGTATCATCTCAGATGTCCATTCAAAATCTGTGTTAATATAAATAAATAGGATTACCATATCAATTATTTATATAAATGAGTTATTGAGAATTTTTTTTTTACTTCTATTTTCAGTTTACTAATACCAGAACCTTATATCAATATAAGGAACTTGGAAAGCAAAGTATGAAGGATATGACTGAAAGTTCACATAACCTTTCATTCCTTTTTTGGTGCTATTAAGTTAATCTTATAACTATTTTTAAACATACAGCTGTTTCTGTATTCTGAATTATTTCCTTAGGATAGTTTTCAAAACGTAGATATTTCTTTTTAAAATAAGTTCCAGTATTTTATGAACAATATTTCCATTATTTATCTGTTTTATTAAAATAAACGTCAGAGAGTTAGATTTCAATTGATTCTTTTATTTAATCGTAGCATCCATGTTAGGGATTTTAATATACTTAAAGTATTAGATTCAGACAGTTCTAACTATAATCCTGCCTAACCCAGTTAATAAGAAGCAAAGTTTATTAATCTTTTTGGCCGTTAGTTTCCCCATCTTATAAAATGGAGATTATAATAAATAAAATACTTGGTTTTTATGAAGATTAAAGGAGAAGGGGACTTTAAAAATACCCAGTAGTATAGGTATTCAATATTACTCATTTTTTTCCTGGATACCCTACAATATAAGAAGTTAGGTTGCTTTTATAAACTCTCACATATGAAGGAGACATTTTATTAAGCAGTTGATGTCGTGGCAAAGTAACTTCATATATATAGCTATATATTTGATTTCCTTTTACTTTTTTATTCATTTATTTTGACTAATTTATCTTTGAGTGAAAAGTCACTCTATGTTCAGATACAATATTTTATTTCTACAATTTATCTTGATAACAAACCTAAAATTTGGGTGTCTTTTCAATTCATAGTAAATATATTAGAGATGATATGGTAGTTATTGATTACATCTAGGTTTTGAAATAAAAATTCCTCTTTTGTTGCCAAATCTTTTATTTTTCTAATATTTGAGAGAGTTTTAGTAATGTGTCACTGATTGTCCTTGGGTTATCTTTGGTTTGAAGGTTTAAAGAAGACACTTAGTTTTTCTCTCCCCATGGACTTTTCCTTTTTTTAGTTAAGTTTATTGCTTATATTTTTTATTTAATAATTTTTGTTTAACTTACTAATTTTAAAACACTAAACCATATTTTAGAAGACACTAGACTAATTGCTTCCCATTTGCAGTGCTCTCAGTATTATATATCTAATTGTTTTTTGGAATTCTTCATTTTACTAACCAGTTTTGATAAATATAAAAACCTTAATTATTTCTGTCAAACTTGACTTAGTATATTTAATGGTAGTGCTCAGAATGGATTTTTAGTCTAACATAGGAAACATCTGTGGTCTGAAGCCAAAACCTTAACATTATGATGAAAATGTAGATCCTTAGTATATTTCTGCTGAATACTAAGCAATATTGTCTATTGTTAAATGATCAGAATGTGTTTCTTCTTGTAAGTTCTAGTCCATTTTATGGAAATAGCATATTTATACATTTTGTTTAATTTTCCCTTCCTAACTTTCTTTTATTCTTTTTTCCTTTCTTCTCCTTTTTAATCAGAAATTTTAGTTTGCTTTCATTTGGAGAGGAAGCTGAGGAAGAAGAGGAAGAAGTAAATCGAGTTAGTCAGGTAAAACTCTAATCTGCCCTTTGTTCTGAATTATAAAAGAAATTAGAGCTTCTCTCTTGTTCGTGTCTGTCTCTCCCACTGTACTTGGCACAGCACGTACCCGCGGCGCATTCAGGAAACGTTCTTTGTTCTAATTTGTAAGATGATTTATGGTCAGTAATATTGGCAACTTCTGAGAACATTTGCCCTCTTAAAATTATAGTGTTTTTTTAAAACCTGAATTTTTTTTTTAGTCAGAACTAAGGGTAAAAAACTTTATGTTTCAGATTTTAATTACTATTGTTTAATGGATTTGCTAGATGATGACGATGATGATGATGATGATGATTATAAAGAGTGATAGACCAAAGCTCTTGTAGTCATTTTAATATTTATATATATTTTTTCATTTCATTAAGTCCCATCACAGCCCTTGAAGATAGGTATTATTATTTTACCCATTAAAATATAGATAGGTTCTAATTTGCTCAAAGTCACAGAACTAGTAAGTTAGCTAGAACTGGAATTTGAACCTGCATCTGTCTCACCCTAAAATCCTTGTCTTTGGATTATACGTTGCCTCCTAGCCTCTCACCCCACCCATGCTTCCCATAGGCCTTCAGGTGTGGTTTTCCTCAGTGTCACTTTCTGCACAGTGCTCATTGCCGACACACCCACAGCTCCCGGCCATTGTTTAGAGCAGTGATTCTGATAAGTACACTCCAGGGAAATCATCTGAAGGGTTTTTACTCCCAAGGATTCTGATATGTCTTCCTTTCTTGACAATTAGTGAATACTGAGTTCTACAGAATTAGGTCGACAGTCTTTATTGTAGTAATTAAAACTCTAGACGTAGCACTGCCCTTCTTGTTTAACATAGTCACCTATTTGTTACTGACACTAACAATAGCATTGACTTAAAAGCACATTATTGTTACCCTTGTCTTTACATCTTCACCCACGTGCTTCGCCTCCCTCACTGTGGAGCGTAGCTTTAGTAGGCTAATGCTGAGCTTGTTGTAAGCACTCTGTGTATACCCCTTGCCTTAGAGCTGAATTAAAGTGGGCACGTATGTGATCTATTTTGGTCAGAATCGTTTTTGTCGCTGCCATCAGTATCCTTGAGTGACATATTTGATACTGTGATTCAGTTATCACCTGTATACTAATATTCTGAACAAGGTAACAAAGCTGAATATTTCTTCTGGGCTCTTCTCATTCTAATTGCCTTTCAGAAATATCTCTACTTTGGGCGTCAAAATTAAATTCATCTTTACATGAAAATTTTATTCCCTATTCCTTATCAATATCACTCATATCTCTGTCACCCCAATAAAGTCATCTTCCTTAGATGTCAGTGCATTAGTCTTGAATTATTCATGATTCAAATTTGTGCCTCATTAAGATGAAAGATGTGTATGTCATGATCCTATGGGTATATTTGTAAGTGAACAAAAGTGCAAGTGTTAGATCTGGGAACTGCCTGGTTTCCTTTTCATTGATATGCTCTAAAGATGTCAAGTTTCCTACATCCTCATGCCTTCCCCACAGTCCTCCTACCTCTGACTTTTCCTTTTGCTTGGAGCGTGCGTTCTGCTTTATTTGGCTAACTTTTGTTTTTCCTTTAAGATTCTGCTGTTCTGTCAACTCCTAACTGCCTCTACCTCACTCTCCCAGCCAATTTCGACACAGGCTGAGCTTAATTTCTTTCAGGGATAATCTGTCTGTGGACTTAGAAAACACTTATTATACCTCATTTATTAATTTATTTTCTTATCTACTACCTGTGCCAAATACTTATTTTATGTAATATTTATAACAACTACGAGATATGTAAATTTTGTTAATGAAGAAAGCAATACTCAGAAAGGCTATGCTGCTTGTCCAACACCATTTACTTAAAGGACGTAGTCGAATCAGAAATTTGAAGTTAGGTTTCTATAGCTATTTAAGTCTCTGATATGACTTTGAACGTCGCAGAAGCTGCCTAGTTCAATCGCAGGCCATCTGAAAGGCTGGCGGGACATTTCACTGGTAGCACAGCATTCTGGGGTGGGAGGCAGTCTGGGGCAATTGGTCCATGCCCTTTCCTAACTCCCATTGGGTCCTTGATTCTACACATGGAGTAGCCCCAGAGACCAAGAGCAGGAGAGAGGAGGTTTCCTGTCACTCTTTTTGTTGAATTAGCTATCTGGTCTAAAGTAAGTTCTATTCTCAATTACCTTGAGGCTGACTTTACTAGGAAATTAGTTTAATTTTTTCTATTTTTAATAACAGCATGTGTTAAATGTTTAAAGCGTATCTTCCTTCTGCTGCTTACTATTACACAAAGTTTAAAAAAAAAGATATGTTTATCTTACACTGAATATAGTAAACTTGATACTCCAAAAGCAGTTTGTGCTTGCTTCAAGGTTGATATGTGAAGGAATACTACCATAAATAATGCCAGCTTGCTCTTTATACTTGTTCTTAAAGCTGAAAAACACTTCTAACTGTGGAAAGACTAAGTAAATACTTTTCTCTTTGCCAAGAAAAAGTCCATTAGCAAATGATAATGTAACCCTAGTGTGGTGTCATCATACGTCTCTCATCTGACTCTTTAATAGGGCAGACTATGTGATAGAATTATCATATTTTTATTTTTGACTCTCAAATCTGTATCTTGTGGCTGGCTTACTCTTATTTTTTACTAAATATATTGGGGTGACATTGGTTAATAGGATCGTATAGGTTTCAAGTGTATGTTTCTATGATACATGATCTGTATATTGCATTGTGTGCTCACCACCCAAAGTCAAATCATCTTCCGTCACCATATATTTTCTCCCTTTACCCTTTACTACCCCCTACCCTCCTTTCCTCTGGTAACCACCATACCGTAGTCCGTGTCTTTGAGTTTCAGTTTTATATCTCACATAGGGTTCTTAGCTTTTTCTGACTGACTTATTTCACTTTGCATAATTTTCTCAAGGTCCATCTGTGTCATTGCAAATGGCAGTATTTCAAATCTATATCTCTTGGCTGGCTTACACTTCTTTTTTTAGCTACCGACGGGACATCTCTCTATTTGAAAATCCCACTAGTTACCTGAGCCCTGGCTAAGGCTTAATTCATTATATTTTCTTCTCAAACTTCTCCCTGTCTTGTGACTTTTCTCTCTAATCCCAGGTATCAATAATCCTCTAAAGTATTTTAGATTCAATTCTGACTTTTTTTCTTATTTTTACTTTGCACAGCCAGTTAGCTGTACTGTTCTACAAATTTTCATCCATGATATATCACGAATCTATTTTTCCTTTTAACTTCTTTTGCTGCTCCCCTTGTTCAGGCCTTCATCATCTCTAGCCTCGGCTGCTGCCATAGTCTACAGACTGGTCTCCCGTCTCCCTTCTCTTCTTTCCCTTCCACTCATCACTATCAGAATAGTCTTCCTGAAACCTCATTAAGATGTTGTGGCTGCTCTCTGGTGACTATAGTAATAAGGCCAAATTCTTTAGCCTTTTACTTTATGCCTCTGTTTTCATGATTCCCCTTTGCCAACTCTGTCTTTTAGCCTGATACTTCTTTAACTTCCCTGCCAGTAAAAATCACTTACAGTATTTCTTTAAAAAATTAAATTCCTAAACCCATCTCAGATTTAATCATAATTGACAACGGAGGGGACCTGGGAAGCTGTGCTTTTGTTGAATTCCCTGTAATTCATGTCAGGGAAATGTAGGAAACCCTGCGTTAGCAGGTCTGAACTGTTTGCTGTTTTACATAAGTATCTTGTATTTTCCCTTTGTGTGTGTGTGTCTTTGTGTTCTTTTCCCTGCCTGAAGTGTCCTGTCTCACTTCTGGATGTCAAATTCATATTTATTTTCAATACTTAAAATAACATCTTTTCTAAATGTCTTTTCCACTTTTTTTTGTAACCTTTTCTTTTTCTAATCTAATAACCTGTGTCTTTCTTCTGATCCGTACATTTTCCTTTTTAAAACATTCTTTTTGCTTTATTACATAAGAAACATGACTCTGTTCCCACTGTGTAGTACTGAAACATTATACCCTTTTCTTTCTGCCTTACTGTGTGGAGCTCCAGGCTGTGAGCTCCTTAATGGTAAACTTTGTGTCATCTTTGAGTGAGAGTGTGTTGGAGTAGAAATAGCATGAATTTGGGATCATACAAACTTAGGTTCACACTTTACCTTCCACTGATACTCGGTGACCTTGGATAACCTAGTCTCTCTGAGCCTCAATTTTTCTCTTTGTAACCTGGAAATAATATGTACCATTAGCGTATTGAAATTAGGCTATGGATATCCTTACATTGATATATTACACAATCTTGAAAATGTTTTTGAAAGTTAAATGTTTTTAAACCGTATACTCTAGGTTTTAATTTGTAACTTATTTTCAGGGAGCTACAGAATATCAAACAAACTCTAATATGATCATAACTACTATGCAGAAGCTGTCACCCTCATGCTTAAGCAACCCAGAAGGCTAGGGAGAAAATTCCCTGGCAGCTCCGCTTTCTGGGGCAGGGGCCATAAGCTCCGCGCGACTGGCCTAGAGCCTTTCCTGAGCTCTCCCTGGGGGTCCCGCATAGTGGCCCGAGGAGCCTGGGAGAGCGCGAGCGTACCCTGTGCACCAGGGCCCATCGGCAGCCTGTTCTCCGCCCGTCGGTGGATCTTGGCACGCTGTGCAGAGTCTTTGGCCTGCAGGGTTTAGCTGTTTTGTTTCGGTATATAGTGGAGTCATGGATAAATTTAGCTTGATAAAATAGAAACACAGCAAAAAAATCATTGAAATTTACTGGTCCAGAAAAAAGCAAATTTCTCTAGAGCACATGAGGCACATTCAAGAGAGAATTGAAATGGAAGTGCATTTTGTTTATTTCGCTTTTGTAGTGTTCATCAAACTAGGAGCACCCTTCAAATGAAACCTTGGTAAGAAAAGGGAAGTTGACTGTTAGACAAGTATGACCAATGGAATATATATTTTTTTAGTGTTTAACCTTACTGTTTTTAAATGTATGTAATATCTAGAAAGAGAGTCAAGTATCTTTTACAATGACTAAGAACAATTTGCAGTTGTAGTGGTTTGCATGAAATTAAATATTTCTAGAGGACTTGAAAATAATTGTTTCATTATTCATTTGCTTATCAAGTTTCTTTTTTCAGTGACTCCAGTGTTAAGCTTTATTCCAGAGCCAGTCTAACATCACAAACTAATAATTGGTAAAGTCTGAATTGAGGCTTTACTTTATGTGAAAGAAGAAATAAGATAGAGTCCCCTCTGGTTTATGGATTATCAGTGTGGGATTACAGACACTACTTCACCCCACTCATTTATTCAGGACAAGGCACCTCTCCCACATGGGTTAGCTTTCCTCATTATTTATTTCACTATCTTTCTACTACCTGATAGAAATCTCTTTTAGAATAATAGAATTTTATAGCTCAAAGGGATCTAGTCCAACTTCCTTTCTTTATAGAAGAGGAAACTAAGACTCTGGTTAAGTGACTTTCCAGACTGACTTCATTTCCTTTTTGATAGGATTGCATGATAGGGGGGTGTCATAATAACATATCTTGAGTTCAGGAAAGCACATTGTCAGAGTCTCTCATGATATTCCTGGGGACCGCATGAGGAAATGTGATCTGGGAGATAGTACAGTCAGGTGGATCTGTTGCTGATTGAATACTTCTGCCCAAAGAGTGCTTTGTTGTCAATCTGTGCCTGATTCTTTGAACTAGTAAGTTGAAATGTAATAGGAGTACATGTAAATTCTATACTTCAGTTTAATGAAATCAGCTGAATAGGTATAAGACTTAATAGCCTGTAAGCCCTAGTTGAATTATTGAGAGTAAGGTCTCTGGATTAAGGAATTTAACTTTTTCTTTCTTTTTTGCATTTGGGGGCTCACAGTTGCACATTGTGTTCAGTTCTGAACACATTTAAGAAGGATACTGACACACTAGATGCATTCAGAGGTAGGGAGGGTTGTGAGGAGGAGGGGATGATGCCAGAAACCGTCGCACATGGGAAATGCTTGAGGAACAGGATATACTGTGGGGGAGCAAAAACCAAGTGAAAGTGAGACCCTAGGCTTCAGATATTTGAAAGGTTGTATCTGGAAGATTCCCTCCCTTCATATTGCTTTCTTAAATAATAGCTTCTTTCAAATGTCTGTATAGGTTTACAGTTTACTCCTGAATCTTTATGTATGACTGAAATACAAATGTCATAAAACATTTTCAAATGAAAGCTTATCACCAGACAAGTAGTTTTCATGAAGCAAGTTAAATAGTGGCCCATTTTAAAAGAATCTCAATCGCTAGATTTTAAAATAATGATTAAATTGTGCCACAATGATAATAGTGATACACATAGTATTTCTCTCTCTTCAAATCCAGTTATAAAAAGGCTTTTCTCATTCAGAAAAAGTTATATTGATAGACAAATACACCACTTGCAAGAATAAAGTATGAACATTTTGTCCTATTCTCATTTATTCTATGAAATTAATGTTTTTAAAAAACTAATTTGAGAGAGAGAGACACATTGATTTGTTGTTCCACTTATTTATGCATTCATTGGTTGTTTCTTGTATTGTGTCCTGCCTGACAGGGGATCGAACCACAACCTTGGCATATTGGGATGATGCTCTAACCACCTGAGCTACCTGGCCCGAGCCTGATACTAGTATTCCCCCAAAAGTTGAGAGCTGTGGGTGGGCCTCGCCTGGAGTGTGCTGCTAGGCCATTGGCACAGAGGTGGTCAGACCATTAAAATGTTTATAAAATATTTGCCCCATTAAGTTGTATTAAACTTTAATATACTTATCTTTCTGGTTGTTTATATTTAATTTTAAAAAGATGTTACTATATTTATATTAATTTCATATTTCTGCAATCACAAATTACCATAAATTTAGTGGCTTGAAGCAAAACAAATTGAGTATTTTAGTTGTGATGGTCAGAAATCCAAAGCAGATTTTGCTGGGCTAGAAATCGAGGTGTTGGCCAAGCTGACTTCCTTCTGGAGGCTCCGGGGAGAACCTGTCACCTTACCTTTGCCGGCTTCTGGCTCCTACTTGTGTCCGTCAGCGTGTGGGCCCATCCTCCATCTTCAGAGCCGGCAGTGGCTGGTCACGTCTTTCTCCTGCTTCATCCCTCTGAAACGGACTCTTCTGCCTCCTCGTTCACTTGCAAGGACTCATGTGATTGCACTGGACTCTCCCTGATAATTCAGGATAATTTCCCCATCTCCAAGTCCTTAATTTATCTGCAAAGTGCCTCTCGTCATGTAAGGTAACACCTCCTCAGGTTTTGAAGATAGGATGTGAACATCTTTGGGGGACCATTGTTCTGCCTACCAATCTATTTGTATCCGAACTAAACTGTGTGTAGTATACCTAATAACAGAAATTGTTCATAGTTCATCATTTTAGTTTTAGAAACTGGAACTAGGATTGGTTGGATATTTGGAAATTACTCATAGATTAGAGAGAGACTTGTCCAATAATAGACGCCATTTCAAAGGGAGCGGTTTTCGTGTGTTTGAGGTGATAAGCTCCTTTCAGGCGTTAAGCCACGGTTGACTAGTCAGCAGTCATGTCTAGGAGATCTCTGCACTGGGTGAGAACCTAGACCCAGCGGCCTGTAAGATCTTCTTTTTAACTATTAAAATTTTTTGGTTCTGTGCTCAAGGCCACAGAATGTCATAGGGTTCGTTTTCAAAACAAATATGTAAATACGTAAATATATACATGGAAAAAAGTAGGTTTACAAATGTTTAGATGAACAATAATACAGTAATTAAAGAGTAATGATACAGGAATAAACTGTTTTACGTACTTGCAACTGTATATTCAGAATTATATATATACATATATGGGAGAGCAAGAGAGATTGAGATTGGGATTGATAGATTTTTTTTTAGGAATTGGTTCATGCGCTCAGGGGGCTGGCAAGTCTAAAACTGGTAGAGCAGGCCAGTAAGTTGAAGCATCAGGAAAGAGGTCATGCTACAGTCTTGAGTCCAAAATCTGAAGGCTAGAAACTCACGCAGGACTTATGTGTTGCATCCTTGAGGCTGAATTGATTTTAGTTGGGAAACATCAATATTTGCCCTTAATGCTTTCATCTGAGTAGATGGACACCAACATTTTGGTGGTTTATTTGTTTTACTCAAAGTCGACTGATTTAGGTGTTAATCACATTGAAAAAATACTTTGTAGCTTCTCCGTACCACTATGCACCCCCCCTCATTCCTTCCTTCCTTCCTCTGACCTCCCTCCGTCCCTCTTTGCCTCCCTCCTTCCTTTTATCTATACTCCAGGGGTCCCCAACCCCCGGGTGGCGGACTGGTACTGGCCCCAGCCTGTTAGGAACCGAGCCGTGAGGGAACCTCACCTGAGCTCTGCCTCCTGTCCATCCACCCTGGAAAAAACCGGCCCCTGGTGCCAAAAAGATTGGGGACCGCTGCTATACTCTATTTAGTTCCCGCTCTTTCACTGCCTCTGTGTTTTGGGGCATGAAGTGCTAGATAATAATGTAATTTTCTGTATCCCCTTTGATGTACACTTTTAGATTTGCTTACAGTTTTGAATTTACTGTGGAGCTCCTTATACTGAATTTGCAAAATATACTCAGTATTTTGTTCAGTAGCTAAAACACTGAACAAAAAAAAGAAATTTTTTTCTTTTTTTAAAACACTGAACAAAAAGAAAGAAATTTTAGGGAAGGAAAGTAGGAATACTTTAGCCAGCTGCTTTTATGTGATTTTTTTAAATTTTTTTAATATATAAGGCATTTGTTTTTCCTCCAAGATTACTATTACTGATGGTATAAGAACCTTAAAATAGGTTATTCAGAAAAAGTAGGCATTAAAGGGAAATATCCTAATTCGCTTTTATCCTCTTTGGGACTATCTCTGAATTTCCCCAGTTCTTCACAATTTGTTTTTTCTGCCTGCGGGATGCAAAGTCTACTATAGGAGGAAGTAACATCTAAAAAATTGCTTTTGAAAAACAAACAAAAAGAAACAGAAGTATAGATGCACAGATCAGACTAATGGTTTCCAGAGAGGGAGGGGTTGGGAGCTGGGTCACAGAGGTGAAGGGATTGAGAAGTACAGGTCGGCAGTCACGGAACAGCCATGGGGATGGAAAGCACAGCACAGGGGACACAGTCAGTAATACTGCAGTAACCGTGTGTGGTGCCAGGTGAGTGCTTAAAATATCGGGAGGACCGCTTTGTAAAGTATATGATTATCTACCTATTATGCTGTCCACCTGATACTTACACAAAATAATATCAAATGTAAACCACAACTGAAAAGTAAAAAATAAGAAATTGCTTTTGATTACATTCTTCTATGCTAATTTACGATGTTAATTAAAATTTGAAATGGTAATGATCATTCAGATCAATTCACAGGTTCTTCCTATTATTAAGTCTTATTTTAAATTAGTACAAGTTTCTTTTTCCTACAGGCTGTTAAGTTTTAGGAAATAAACAAGAATCCATTTTTTAAAAATTGTTAATTAAACTAGCAGTAGTAAACTAACTTGTTCTAATCAATGAAATATTATAGCTCATTAATGGACCAGGGACCTAGGGATCTGAATTCTAATCTTCCTCTTGCTGTTCATTAGTGTCTCTCTCATTTTCTGGTGTGTAAACTAAGAGGCTGCACGAGAGGCCCTGAGACTGGCCCTGGATGTAGAGTTTGTGATTGTGACTCCATGAGGGGGCCACACAGGGGAATTAATAAGAGAACACTTCTTAGAATAGATAAAGGTAAGTGTTTACGGCTGGAGATGCAGAAGAAAGAAATTTTAGGGAAGGAAAGTAGGAATACAAGATGTTCTAGTTTTATTCTGTTTTGGCCGCTTTATGTTTACTTGTACAGTTTTGCACGTATCTCACTTAATTCTCTTTTGTGAAATAGGTAAGGCTGCTATTATAATTATTTCCATTTGGACACAAGGTTCTGAGGTCCGATGAGGTCATTCTGTTTCCATAAGCAGTACAAAATTCAGACTAAAACTCATAGAATTACTGAATATTAGGTTTTATAACTCATTTGGTCTAACTACTCTCTTTCTGTTTGTCCTGTGTTCTTTCTACTACCCCACCTTCTGTTTTTTGAAATTACTTTTCAGTTTTCAAAGTTAGACAAACATCAGATAATTAGTTGATATTTTGCCTTTTCATCACTTCTTGGTTTATGTAAGGTTATGGATTTAGAAGTATCAATAATTGTGTAATTCAGATTATAACTTTTTAAAACTACAGATAAATAGCATCTTTAGATTAATTGGTAAATTTTTTTGTTTTGTTTTGTGAAACTAGACAATGAGCATGTTTTAATTAATTAGACCTTTAAAATATGGAGAGTTTCATGTTAAAACACATTTTAAAATCTCTTATTTTAATAATGGAAATATATTTCAAAAAGCATACATTTGCCTCAAGGAAATACCTATAAAATTTAGAAGGTGTCCTCAAAATTGTTAAACAGTAGTGAATGAGGCTTAAGGAAAAAAGATAGTTTCATCTCACTGTATCTGATGTTTTAAAATTTCAGTTAACATATTTTGTAATGAATTTTTCATAGTAAAATTTTCTTTCAAAACAAATAGAAATTATTCTTTCTTCCTTAACTCTCACCTCTTACTGTTCACTCTTAGCTGATTAGTTGAGGGGAGGGCAATAAACTTGAAGTTTCTTCACCCCGTGGCAGGGAGGTCTTTAGAATGGTCTGCAGCTCTGAAACCTGGCCGGTGATTTGGGTGCATAGAGACCTCTAGGGAAAAAAAAATAGATACCTTTACATTTTTGGTATATTATTATGAGACAGACCTAGATTTATATCCTAGATCCTCTAACAGTTACTAGCATTATGATCTCTAGTAAATTATATAAACTAAGTCTTTTTTCCCATATGTACAGTAGGACTAATAATGCCCATTTTATAGATTTTCATTTGGGTCGGGGAGGAAATGCAGAGTAGGAATACTGTACTGTAGCACAATACCAGGCACAAGGTATATACTTAATAATAGTAATAGTAGTTATTTTGTAGTTCTGTGAAATTAGTTCCATAAAAAAAGTTCTATAATCCCAATCTCAAAACATGAACTTTGAAATGAAAGCATTTAATAAATATTTGGTCATTGAGAGGCTCTTCCACATACGTATTTCCTGTTTGTTAAATAGTACTTAATAGGTGTACTCATCTGATTACTTGAGTACATTTTAGAAGAGATTCTCTGCAGTACAAAGACTATATTTGAAGGATAATAGTGTACATTTATTTCAAATGACTCTTGTGATGTATCTTTTAAGTTTTAATATATGGCCCCCAAATTAATTAGTTTACCTATATGTAAATCATAATGAGAATTTAGCATTTGAAAATAGGACTCAGTAAACTTATATTCAAAGATATATCACTTTTTGAAAGAAAAAGGTGTTTCTAGAGATCCAAGATGGCAGAGGAGTAAGTGGAAGCTACACTAACCTACCAGGACCAATCTGGAATTACAACTAAATTGTAGAGAAGTCATCCAGAATAACCAACTGAAGACTAGCTGGAGAGAAGCCTTATAACCATGAACAATGGAAGAAACCACTTCACCACAGTGAGACTGGTAGTGAGTGCAGAGGAGGCATGAAAGGGCTGGCCGGGCTCCCACAGGTGGCAGCTGAAGTTCTGGAGGGATATTTCAACAATTGGGGGATTCCCCCTGGGAAGTGTGGGGCCTAAACCCAAAGCTTGACTCCCCAGCCTACAGCTCCAGAGCCAGAAAGGAACCCAGATAATATAATATCCAGTGGGGAAAAGCAATGGGTTTTGGTCTGCCAGAGAGAAACTTCAGGAAATGCAGAGAGCCTCTTAAAGGGCCAATGCACAAAATTTCGTTTGTAGCCACTTACCCTGAGATCCAACAAAGAGAGGGCAGAGTGAACTAGAGACTCTTGAGGAGAGTCTGGGGTTGATGGCTCTGGGGAGAAAACAGAGGGAACAGCTTCCAGGATCCCTGTGCAGAGTCATTCCCCACACTGCGGGAGCCATCTCTCTCAGGCAGAGCACTCCTCTCTGAATGGCATCAACCTGAGGGGAAGGAATACCCCCACCCACGCACATTACTCTGCCCCATCCTGTGGTACTTAAGCTTGGATGCTAATTACAGCTTGATTGTATTAACAACTTATAAATTTAACAGCTAAGGCAGAACATACAAAGAAGCAGCCAAAATGGGAAGACAAAAGGACAGACCCCAAGTGAAAGAACAAGAGAATTCTCCAGAAAAATGAGATGAAATGGAGGCAAGCAATTTATCAGATAGAGAGTTTAAAGTAATGATTATAAGGATACTCAACAGCATGAAAAAAGACATAGAAACCATAAAAAAAACAGTCAGAATAAAGAATGCAATATCTAAAATAAATAATACACTGAAAGGAATAAACGGTGGGTTAGATGAAGCAGATGATCAGATCAGTGATTTGGAAGACAATGTAGTAAAAAATACCCAGGCAGAGCAGCAAAAGGAAAAGAATTTTTAAAAATGAGAAGAGCTAAAAAAATATTTTGGACAACATGAAGTATAACGATATCCACATGAGGGGAACACCAGAAGGAGAACAGAGTGAGCAAGGGATTGAGGACATATTTGAGGAAATAATGACCAAAAACTTACCTAATATGGTAAAGGAAAAAGTCACACAAGTCCAGGAAGCTCAGAGAATCCCAAACACTTGGACCCAAAGAGGCCTGTACCAAGATTCATCATAATGAAAATGAGAAGGCTTAAAGACAAGGGAAAGTCCTAAAAACCACAAGCAAAAAGCAAGTAGTTACCTACAATTTATCACCAAATAGACTGTCATCTGATTACTCAACAGAAACATTTCAGGCCAGAAGGGAATGACATGAAATATTCAAGGTGATTAAAAGTAAGGCCCTACAGCCAAGGCTACTTTCCCAGCAAAGCTGTTGAAAGAGAAGTAAGGAGCTTCCCAGACAAGGAGAAACTAAAGGAGTTTGTTAACACCAAACCAGTACTGCAACAAATGTTAAAGGGCTTAATTTAAGAGGAAGAAGGAGAAAAAGAGAAAGAAAAGAACACCAGAGGAAAACAACCTAACAATAAAATGGCACTACATACGTATCTATCAATAATCACCTTAAATGTAAATGGCTTAAATGCTGCCACCAAAGAGTAGCTGAATGGATAAGAAAACAAGACCCATATATATGCTGCATCCAAGAGACCCATCTCAGATCGAAAGATGCACACAGACTAAAATAAATGGTTGGTTGTAAAATGACATTTCATGCAAATGGAAAATACAAAACCTGAGGTGGCAGTACTTACATCTGACAAAGTAGACTTTAAAACCAAGGCCATAGTAAGAGACAAAGAAGGACAGTACATAATGATAAAGGGAGCAATCCAGCAAGAGGTATAATATAACCCTAAAACATTTATGCACCCAACATAGGACACCAAAATATATAAAACAAACCTTGATGGACATAAAGGGAAAGATCAACAGAAATACAGTCATAGTTGGGGATTTGAACACCCCACTGACTTCAATGGATAGATCTTCCAGGCAGAAAATCAAAAAAGAGTACCATTAAACAACACACTAAATCAAATGAGCATTTCAGCCCAAAGCAGCAGAATATACATATACATACTTTTCGAGTGCACATGGAACCTTTTCTAAGATAGTCCACATGTTAGGACACAAAACAAGTCTCAGTAAATTTAAGAAGATTGAAATAATATCGAGCATCTTCTCTGAACACAATGCTATGAAACTAGAAATCAATCACAAGAACACTGAAAAACACCAAAGACATAGAATATAAATAACATGTTAAACGATGAATGGGTTAACAGTGAGACAAGGAAGAAATCAAAAGATGACTTTAATCAAATGAAAATGAGGACACAACAATCCAAAATCAATGGGACACTGGGAGAGCAATCCTAAGATGGAAATTCAAAGCATTACAGGCCTATCTAAAAAAAAACCTCAAATGATCTAACTTCACATTTATAGGAACTTGAAAAAGAGGAACAAACAAAACCTAAAGTTAGTAGAAGGAAGGAAATAATAAAGATCAGAGCAGAAATAAAGGAAATAGAGTCTAAAAAACAATACAAAAGATCAATGAATCCAAGAGCTGGTTCTTTGAAAAGATAAACAAGATTGACAAGCCTTTAACCAGACTCATCTAGAAAAAGGACCCAAATAAATAAAATCGGAAATGGAAGAGGCGAAATAACAACTGACACAAAAGAAACACAAAGGATTGTAAGAAAATATTATGAACAATTACATGCCAACAAACTGGACAACCCGCATGAAATGCATTAATTCCTAGAAACATATAATCTTCCAAAAAATAAATCAGGAAAATCAGAGAATCTGAATAGATGGATTACACCTAATGAAATTGAAGCAGTAATAAAAAAACTCCCAACAAACAGAAGCCCTGGACCGGATGGCTTCACAGGTGAATTTTACCAAACATTCCAAGAAAAACTGACACCTCTCCTTCTCAAACTATTTCATAAAATTCAAGAAGGAAGGCTCTCAAACTCATTTTATGAGGCCAGCATTACCCTAATTCCAAAACCAGATAAAGACTACAAAGAAGGAAAATTATAGGCTGATATCCCTGGTAAACAGGAATGCTAAAATCCTCCACAAAATATTAGCAACCTGAATACAGCAATGCATCAAAAAGATCATACACCATGATCAAGTGGGATTTATTCCAGGAATGCAAGGATGGTACACCATTCACAAATCAATAAATGTGATTCACCACATAAAATGAAGGCTAAAAACCACATGATTATATCAATAGATGAAGGAAAAGCATTTGATAAAATCTAGCACCAATTTATGATAAAAACTCTCAGCAGAGTGGGAACAGAGGGAACATACCTAAACATAATAAAGGCTTTATATGACAAACCCACCCTGCATCATATTCAATGGGCAAAAACTATAAGTGTTTCCCTTAAGATTGGGAACAAGACGGATGTGCGCTTTTACCTCCCTTATTCAACATAGTACTGAAAGCCCTAGCGACAGCGATCAGACAAGAAGAAGAAATAAAAGATATCCAAATTGGAAAGGAAGAAGTAAAACTGTATTTATTTGCAGATGACATGATACTGTACATAGAGAACCCCAAAGATTCCACCAAGAAACTACAAGAACTGATAAATGAATTCAGCAAAACTACAGGATACAAAATTAACATCGAGGAATCAGTTGCATTTGTATATGTCAGTAATGAAATAACAGAAAGGGAAGTTAAGAAAACAATCCCATTCATATTTGCTTCAAAAAGAATAAAATACCTAGAAATAAACTTAACCAAGGATGTAAAAGACATGTACATGAAAATTATGAACAATGAAGAAAAAATTGAGGAAGATATAAATATGTGGAAACACATATGTGTTTAATGATAGGAAGAATTAACATCATTAAAATGTTCATACTACCCAAAGCAATCTATAAATTCAATTCAATTCCTATCAAGATTCCAATGATGTATTTCACAGAACTAGAACAAATATTTCAGAAATTTATATGGAACCACAAAAGGCCTAGCATAGCAACAATGATCCTAATATCAAATCATACTACAAGACCATAGTAATCAGAACAGCCTGGTACTGGCATAAAATCAGGCACATGGGTCAATGGAACAATAGAGAGCCCAGAAATAAACCCATACCTTTATAGTCAATTAATATTCAACAGAGGAAGCAAGCACATACAATGGACTAACAATAGTTTATTCAATAAATGGTGTTGGGAAAATTGGACAGTTACATGCTGAAAAATGAAACTACACCACACCTTCTTACACTACATATGAATAACTTTAAAATGGATCAAAGACTTAAATGTTGGACCTGAAACCATAAAAATCCTAGAAGAAAACATAAGTAGCAATATTCAAATATTGCTGGTAGAAATTTTTTAAAAATATATTTTATTGATTATGCTATTACAGTTGTTCCATTTTTTTCCTCCCTTTTATACCCCTCCACCCCTTAGTTCATGTCCATGGGTCCTGTATATAAGTTCTTTGGCTTCTCCATTTCCTACACTGTTCTTAACTTCCCCCTATCAATTTTGTACCTAGCATTTATGCTTCTTATTCCCTGTACCTTTTCCCCCATTCTCCACCCCCCGCCCCGCTGATAACCCTCCATGTGATCTCCATTTTTGTGATTCTGTTCCTTTTCTAGTTGTTTGCTTAGTTTGTTTTTGTTTCTGTATTTTTAGGTTCGTGTGTTGATAGTTGTGAATTTGTTGTCATTTTACTGTTCATATTTTTGATCATCTTTTTCTTAGATTAGTCCCTGTAACATTTCATTTAATAAGGGCTTGGTGGTTATGAACTCATTTAGCTTTACCTTATCTGGGAAGCAGTTTATCTGCCCTTCCATTCTAAATGAGAGCTTTACCAAATAGAGTAATCTTGGATGTAGGCCCTTGCATTTTATGAGTTTGAATACTTCTTCCCAGCCCCTTCTTGCCTGTAAGGTTTCTTATGAGAAATCAGCTATAGTCTTATTGGAACTCCTTTGTGGGTAACTGTCTCCTTTTCTCTTGCTGCTTTGAAGAGTCTTTCCTTATCTTTAATCTTGGATAATGTAATTATGATGTGCCTTGGTATGTGCTTCCTTGGGTCCATCTTCTTTGGGACTTTGTGAGCTTCCTGGACTCCCCGGAAGTCTATTTCCTTTGCCAGATTGGGGAAGTTCTCCTTCATTATTTTTTCAAATAAGTTTCCAGTGTCTTGCTCTTCCTCTTTTCCTTCTGGCACCCCATGATTTGGATGTTGGAACGTTTAAAGTTGTCCCAGAGGTTCCTAAGGTTCTCATTTTTTTTGAATTCTTCTTTCTTCATTCTGTTCTGGTTGAATGTTTATTTCTTCCTTCCGTTCCAAATTGTTGATTTGAGTCCCGGTTTCCTTCCCTTCACTGTTGGTTCCCTGTGTATTTTTCTTTATTTCACTTTGTGTAGCCTTCACTTTTTTTCTCCATTTTGCGACCATACTACCGTTCCTGTGAGCATCCAGATTATTAGTGTTTTGAACTCTGCATCTGTTAGGTTGGCCGTCTCTTTACCACTTAGTTCTATTTTTGGAGCTTTGATCTGTTCTTTCATTTGGGCCATATTTTTTTTGTCTCCGCGGGCCTATTACATTGTGAGGGGTGGAGCCTTAGATATTAACTAGAGCAAGGCAACCCACATCACTGCCTTGTGGCTCTGTATGTGGCGGAGGGGTCTGAGAGGGAACTATGCTGCTTGCTTGGCTCTTGGTGGGTCCTCAGTTACTTCCCCTGCTACCCACAAGCAAATTGGGCCCTTCTGGTGCTGGTTCCGTGTATGTTCTAGGACCCTGTGGATCTTTCAAATGAACTCTCCTGTGAGACTGGCAGTTTCTCCTGCCACTGCAACCCCCATAGGTTTTTACCAGTAGAGGTTCTGAGGCTTTCTTTTCCCATGCCACAACCCTGGGTTGCAGTTGTTACTCCCGGTTTATCCACACACAAATGTGGGACTTCCCGGTCTGCCAGCTGCTGCCTTGGCCGCACCATCCACCAGCCACCACCTTGCCCTGCATGCTCTCCACCCTGGCTGCCTGTCTCCACCCCTCCTACGGGTCTGAATGCATGTTTCTTCTTTAACTCCTTGGTTGTCAGACTCCCATACAGTTCGATTTTCTGGCAGTTCTGGTTATTTTTTGTTTTTAAATTTGTTGTTGTTCTTCTTTTGGTTGTGCAAAGAGACAAAGTGTATCTACCTATGCCTCCATCTTGGACGGAAGTTCTGGTAGAAATTTTTTATCAGATGTATTTCCTCTGGGAAGGGAAACAAAAGAAAAAATAAACAAATGGGATTACAGCAAACCAAAAAGTTTTTGCACAAAAAAGGAAACCATCAACAAAATAGAAAGACGACCCACAGAATGGGAGAACACATTGGCCGATACATCTAATAAGGGGTTAATATCCAAAATTTATAAAGAACTTACAAAACTCATCACCAAAAAAACAAACAGCCCAATTAAAAAATGGTCAAAGGACCTGAATAGACACTTCTCCAAAGAGGACATACAGATGGCCAACAGACATCTGAAAAGATGCACAACATCACTAATCATCAGAGAAATGCAAATTAAAACCACAATGAGATATTACCTCACACCTGTCAGAATGGCTATCATCAATAAATCAATAAACGAGTCCTGGTGAGGATGTGGAGAAAGGGGAACCGTTTTGCACTGTTGGTGGAAATGCAGATTGGTGCAGCCACTGTCTAAAACAGTATGGAGATACCTCAAAAAATTAAAAATGAATCTGCTTTTGACCTAGCTCTCCCACTTCTGGGAATATATCTGAAGGAACACAAAACACTAATTTGAAAGAACATAAGCACCCCTATGCTCATTGCAGCGTTATTTCCAATGGCTAAGATATGGAAGCAGCTCAAGTGTCCCATCAGTAGATGAGTGGATAAAACAGCTATGGGACATCTACACAATGGAATTCTACTCAGCTGTAAAAAATAAAATTTTACCCTTTGCAACAGTATAGATGGACCTGGAGAGCATTATGCTAAGTGAGTCAGAGAAAGACAAATACTATATGATTTCACGCATATGTGGAACCTAATGAGCAAACTGAACTAACAAGCAAAACAGAGACAGACTCACAGAGATGGAGAGCAGATGACAGCTAGTGTTGGGGGTGGAGGGATTGAGCAGAGAGGTAGAGGGATTAGGGGTAGAGGGATTGAGCAGAGAGGAGAAAGGTCTCATGGACATGGACAACAGGGTGGTGATTGCTGGGGAGAGGAGGGTATAAGAGGACTAAATGGTAATGGAAAAAAATATAATTAAATTAAATTAAAAAAAGAGAAAGACATTTCTAAAATAACATTTTCAATCAATGGGAGAGTAAGATTCTTATAAAGCTTTAGTTTATACTGAAATTTTCAGGAACACATTTCTTTTGGTAACCACATTATATCAGTACTGGATTTTATGTGAATTTGTTTATTACCTTTTTGGAAGACTGTTTCCTCCCAGTCCCCACTCATGATTATATCATACATTCCTTTCTAGAGCATGAAGGGGAAAAGCAAAAGTAGCCATGACTTGCTTAAGGATGATCCGCATCTCAGTTCTGTTCCAGTTGTTGAAAGGTTAGTATGGTGCTAGTGTGATCCTAAGTTCTTATTTTCTGGCTCAGATAATTTATAACTTCCTTTGTGAGTAAACACTCATTTCTCACATGTCAGACTTTTTCAACCCAGCCAAAAGTTAAAGAATTTTGACAATGGTGGTGGGTAGCGCTTGTAGCATAGTGGAGAGAAGCCCTGTCACTTTCACTCTTCTTGCTCTCTGCCTCAGTTGAACTAATTAAATTTAAAATTAATTGTTAAACTTTTAAACCTTGGGATAGTTTGCAGACTAGGAAACTGTTTGCTTTAATGTTTTTATGTTTAATTCAAAGTTGCTTTGCCAACTTTTTCCTTGAAGCATTTTTTGTCTCAGTTGGTATGATTGGTAAAGAAATCAGAGTAGAAGGGTTTTGCGAAACAGTTGCCTCATTTTTGGCCAATCCATTGAGTATTATTTCTTACATATTTTCAAGAGTTAACAGAAAATTATCTTACTATCTTTGTTCCTTCTCTTTGAGAAGGGAAAATGTCTTACTGTTACATGTAATTGCACATGATATATTGGGCCAGTGTTTCAAAGGGGGACTGAAATACACTTGTACTACGTTTAGCTGATTTTCAAAAATTCTGTTCCAAAACAGTCTTTTCTTAATATCATTGCACTTGAAGGATTTATTTTCACCAGCCAGGATACATCAAGCCAGTGGAAGAAATTGTTTTCTGTAGCCCTTGGTTCATAAAAATAGCATTGTTGGTGGTTGTTTGCATTTTTTCTTTTAGTTCTAATGATTTTGTGTATATGCTAATTGAGTGTGCCTCTTATTCTGTTTATAAAAATGACTCACTTTTAGTATGTTTCCATTTGCTCTAGAATGCCATTCTGAAATTCCTATGTTAAAATAAGTTTTCGAAGTATTAATCCAGTAAAATGTTCTAAATTTTTGGGTTATTGAGGAATTTTATTCATTTCATTTTGAAGCTAAAATTTATTGTTTTCCTTTTTTTTTGTAGTGAAAAAGGGGATGCAGCAGAAGATTTAGACGATGTGAGTATTGTAGTATAAATATAGTTTGAGCAACTTAAAGAAAATTCAAAATTTTTATAAAAATTAAATTGTTTTACAAGGCTATACATATTACTTTTATAATCATACATATAAAGTTTTGAAAAAATTTGAGAGATTTGAAAAATACATCACTTATTTTGATATAATATTTTCTTCCAAGCGTATATCTACTTGTGTGGAATCTTATATATGAGTTTCTAGCCTGTTTTTTCTCCCTATGATATAACATTACTTGAATATTTAAAATTCAGATGTCTCGATTTTATTTTATTATGTTGAAAGTTGAAATGTTGATGCATGTGTATTTAAATGATGTATGGGAAATGCTTGGATCACTCATGTATAGTAGTTAGTATTCCTTCTTTATACACACTTTTCAGAAGATTCTCTTTCATGAGCGTAGTGATCTTTCTTTATTAGTTGTATGGGCTTAAAGCTGATAAAACAGCAGGCAGAGTTTCCTTTATATATATGAGATCAAGTTTTTCAAGTCAACCATTTGTCTCTTTATGTAAAAACCCTTTGATCTGTGCCAAGTATAATTCAGTAGGAAGTACATAACTTCCTATGCATGAACACAGCTTCATCTATTACCACCGCCAAAAGAGAGGGTTCTTTCTGACTATGTATAGTAGGGAGGGGATGAATATCTAACCTATTCAAGAAAACCTTTCTGAAAGAGATGATTGTGTTGCATATTATAGAAGAAGTAGGAGTTAACTAAGTCAAAAAAACAGCATGGTGAAGGGCACAGTTCCTTTAGCTTGGCATAAAGCATAATAACAAGGAAAGATTATACCTTATTTAGGAAGTACAAGCTGAGGTTCACATTTGAGAAGGGACCTGCCTTATGTGAAAAGCAGGGAGGAAGAGTGTTAGAGGTAGAAGAAACTCCATGTACAAAAGGCTCTGAAGCAGGAGAGAGTTTGGTGTACTCCTGGAGCTGAATGCAGATGAGTGTGACCAGAGGGTTGTGACAGGAATGACAAGGTTTGAAGTTGGAGAGGTAGGGTGAAGCCAAATATTAGAGACCTTTGTAGGCCATGGTGAGGAGTTTAAATTCCATTCTAAAAGTAATGATGAGCAGTTAAAAGGGTATTAGTTAAAAAGAAGAGTACTATGGTCAACTTTACCTTTTTGGAAGATCACTGTTGGCAATATTGTAGAAGACAAATTAGAAGAAATAGACTGGAATCAAGGAGACCTCTGGGGAATCTATCGGAGGGGACAGTTTGATATAAGACCACAGCTGTGAGATGGGGAAGAGACCTGAAAGATATTTGGTCTAAGAGGTGACTGATACATATTATGAAGTGAGGGAGAAAGACAAGTCTAGGACAACCACAAGGTTTCTGATTTGGACGACTTGTTAGATGGGTACAAAAGAAAGAGTAGGCTTGAGGTGGAGAGAAAGATGAAAAATAACTTGGTTAATTTTGTGCATTTTGAGATTCGGAGAACTTACATGTAACAATACGGAGACATTCATGTAACAATAACGTGGGTTGGAAGGTAGTTGGATCAAGGCCTGATATAAAAGTATAGATCTGTTCTTACGGTCTGGGTGGGGCTGAGGTCACCTAAGGACAGTGTGTGGTTTCTAATCTATTGTGTCCCAGATCCTTTGTAATCAGTTAAACTGTAGGCCTTCCTCCCAGAGAATATACTACAAACACAAACAAAATTTAATGAATTTGCAGGGGATTTTTTAGATCCCCTGAAGACTAAGCATGGATAATCTAGGTCAGTGGTTATCAACTTTTAGGGCTAAAGATTTTCTTAAACATCTCCCTGAAAACATTCACAATTTCTATTCCTAGAGATTTGGTTTGGAAAGACTGGAATGATTTTACATTTTTTAACAAACAATCTATGTTATACAAAGGGGGGCCCAAAAAACCCCAAAATTTATTTATAAAAAATTGTGTACATATTGTTATATGTTTAAACTTCAATCACCTTCAAAGTACTCTCCATTTGATGCAATACACCTGCCAAGACTTTTTTTTCCACTGATCAGATCAGTTTTTGAATTCGTCAGTTTTGATGCTTTTTAGTGCTTCTGCCGTGTTTTGTTTCAACTCTTCCACATTGGCAAAATGCTTCCTTTTGAGGATTTTTTATCTTCTGGGGACACAAAAGAAAATCACTGAGGGGAGATCCAGTGAATAGGGAGGGTGGGGCACAGGTGTTGGGCTGGTTTTGGTCAAAAACTGCTGAGCACTCAGTGCGGTGTGGGCAGGTGCGCTTGTAAATCACCCATCATGCACTGAGCAAATGTGTTGAAAGTCTCTAAAAAAAATTCACTGAATTTGAATGCTGCCTCCCACAACAACACCAGCTGGTACACTGATCCAGAGGGGTTCCTAGAACAGTCATCTAACGGGAGGGGCCTGTACTACAAGAGGCCTGCCCTCTAGAAAATAATTCTGGTTTTTTGGGTCCCCTCTTGCGTAGTCTGAGGACCAGACTTTGAGGACCACTGCTCAGAGAGTCCACAACCACAAGTTAAAAATCTTGCTTCACCGTCACTCAGCTGATCAAAGAAACATAAGAGAAAAAGATGCACTTGGAGTAGCATCTTCCTTCTCCTCTTTCCTCCCCTTATTGTCTTCCTCGTCGTTTCTCTCTCTGCTCCCTCTCTCTGTCCTTGCTGGGAACTATTCTGGAAGGTGAAGATAGGGCAGAAAGTAAAATAGTCCAGAATATTAGCCCTCATTGAGTTCATCCGGTAATTATGGGAGAGAGACAATAAGCACATAACTTATTAAAATGTATAGTATTTCAGATGGGTGATAAATGTTTAGGGGAGAAAACAGGGAAGAGGAATAGAGTACTGGAGGTGGGTGGGTAGTTCTGCCATTTCAGTAGGGTGATCAAGATAAGTATCACTGAGAGGGTAACATTCGAGCAGAGATCTGAAGGAGAGTGAAGAGCAAGCGCTGCAGCTCTATGGTATGAGAATGTCTCAGGTTGGAGAGAACAGCAGCTCCAAAGTTGGCTAGTGTTGCTTGGGGGGAGATTGTGCCAGGGAGGTACAGATTGTGTAGGGTTTTGAGTGACTTGGGGACCCATTGGAGGGTTTTGAGAAGAGGAATGGTTACCATGACTTAGATTATGGAAGAAATCTCAGCTGTCCCACCACCACCTCTTCTACTTGAATTAATCCCTGTTCGAGGTCAGGGTGCCGGTGATACAGAGAGAGCAGTTTGTTGCACAGAGGGTCTGGATGTGAACTGAGCAAATCACCCTGACCAGGGCATCTCACACTCACAGAGCTCACCTAGAGGGGATACCACGGGTGTATTCCCACTTGCAGCAGATTCTTCAGGCCCTTACTAATTCAAAACAAAGCAAAACAAAACAAAAACCAAACCTGGCCTCGGATGCAATGAGGAGAGTCTGAGATGGAACTCTGGAAACGAAAGGGCAGATGGAACGCCTGGCAAATGCTCCATTTCAATTCCTGCAGGATGGAGAATTTGAAGGTACCGAGCATGATGAAAACATTGATGGTGACGAGAAGAGCCTGATGAGAGAAAGAGTTGCAAAAAAGTTGAAAAAGGACCCCAGTGCAAGTGTTAAATCAGCTGGAGAGGGAGAAGAGAAGAAATCAGTTAGCCGCAGGTGAGTCAGTTATTGTACTTCCAGATATCAGAGTATCTGTCTTTTTATACTTCGTTTTAAATTAAGATTGAGTCCTCTATTAACTTGTTTTTAAATACTATTTTTATAATGTTTGATATATGTACCAATTGTGCTAAATTAGCTCATTTGGAGACCTAAAAGAAAATAGACCAGTTTTAAAGTAATTACAGCAATGGTCCTATGAATCAAATCCCACTTCATTTCTCTCTGTTCTCTTCTTAAAAAGCCTCTATAAATTTTTATGTATGGGGCAAGCAATGTATTAGCGAGATGTGAAGGCTGTGTTTGTTTAATGTCAACGGGAGAGGTAGAGTAATTGTGTAGAATGAAAAGAGATGTCTTCAGATTTAGGTGAGTAAAATTTGCCAAAACTGGTTAAGAAAATGTGTGGGTATGAAAGCATTCTTAAAAACCTTTTCAGGTCTGCTTAGAGTATATACCCCTCCCAGTCTCAATGGTAGCATGAAAGAAATTTCAGCAAGTGTCTGATGATAAAGAGTTGTTGAATTTTTAACTCAACATTTTATTCCCTTGAACTTCAATTTAATTGAAAAACTCTCCTTTGTGATTCTGTTATTACAACTTTATGATATATATTTTAATTAATATTGCTTTAAAAAGTAATAGTACTTGTTTTCTTCAGATGGGCTACATTTGGTGATAAGATAGATCTAACTACATTTGAGACTCAGAGAACTTGGAGACATCTGTGTAACAATAATATGGGTTGGAAGATGGTTGGATCAAGGCCTGATATAAAAGTATAGATCTGTTCTTATGGTCTGGGTGGAGGTGAAGTCATCTAAGGACAACTTTCAATTACTTAAACTGTAGACCTTCCCAAAGAATATACTGCAAACACAAACAAAATTTAATGAATTTTCAGGGGATTTTTTTAGATCTCCCGATAAACAACATGTTATGTTTCTCAACTTCATATAAAAATTTTTAAAAGTATTCCTATGTTGTCATTGCTTAGCTTCCTTAATTTTTTCCTTTATGTAACCAGAAAAGTAATTCCCGAAATTTCCACTGATGTTACAACCTTTGGCATTCAAAAATGGTACTTAGAATGTTATTTTCCAACAACAGTCACCTGACAAGTAATCACGGTTGAATAATTTAATATAGTAGATTAACTTGGGCCACTATTAACGGAAGATTTTGGTGATTCTGTGTCTGCTTATACATAAATGGAGTTCATGAACCTCTCATCACCTCTAACTTTTAGTCAAATCATGAATGTCATCAAGGACACTTGCACTTTCTCTAATCAAGGATTCTCTCTCTCTCTCTCTCTCTCCCTCTCTCCCTCTCTTATTGTTTTCTGATTTTTAAGAACTATGAATTAGTTTTATAATATGACAAAAAATACATTTTGAATTTTAATAAATGAACCAAATATTTGTTGTTTAAATGTTCTTAAGTCCTTAGCTCTATGTTGTTGGCCTTAATACAGTTTCAAATGTTTATGTAACCTATGATCAATAGAATACATAATTTAGCAAAGCTGAAGTTTCTGTAAGAACTAAAGGAAGCTTATTTGGCAAAATTGGCCTTAATAAACATCAAACATCTATTTGTAAGTATTCTCTTTCCCAAATTTTCAATATCCACATCTCCTCTCCCTTCTTTATCCTCTCTCCTATTTACAAAGAGAAATAAAAGAAAAATGAGGAGATCAGGAGAAGTACAGAATTTCTAAGGGAAAATAGTTTTTCTGTCTTATTTATAAATTTCCATGATTGTCTTATGACCACTAATTTTAAGTATAAAAAATTTCCAAAATCACTAATGCTTTTGGTCAGTTATACTAGCTTCACTATAGTTTAAGTCTTGGGTTAGTTTTATGTTTTTAAAAAAAACAAACAGAAAACCTCTAAGAGTCTTTAAAAATTGTAATGTGGTGAAAAGGATAATTACATTTAAAGGAAAAATCACTGCCCAGTCTAAGGAGAATTATAATGGAAATAGCTGCCAGCCAGATAGGATCGTTGTGAAATCAGTATCTGTTTAAAACTCTCTGTTCTTGGTGCATGCAAACTTCTCATCTGGATGTGCTTGAAGCGCTCTATTATCTTTTGGTCATTTTCTTATTCGAGCAGTAGGGATCAGGGACTAGACTAGCCTACCAGCCCTGCAGGCAAGGAGCCATTCAAGGTACAATTTTACTGAAAAATTTTGGTATTGCTTTTATTGGTAAAGAAACATCTGGAACCTATTAAAGCTGTTTATCACTTTGGATGTTAAACCGACAAGCAGGTTTGTTGAGTATTTAATATTTAAGCTGGGGATGGTATTTAACAATATAATTTTCAACAAATTTACATGGAGTACAATCTTTCCCTAATAATGTAAGCTCAGCAATGTCTCTAGTTGCTCCATTAAAAAGTACTTAGGGTTTCAAGAGAAATAAATCCAAAGCTTTTCATATCTTCTCTCCTTTCTTTTTTCTCATTATTCTGACTTCTTTAGGATTTTGGTCCTTTGCCTCCTCTCTTATCTAAATGCATCAGTCTCACTCTCTTTCTTATTCAGCCCATCTTCTCTAAGCCTATGCCTTGACTACTGGATATTGATGAGCAAAATCACACAGCCAAGTACAAGCACAGCCTTAGCTGCTCCTTGGTACTTACCTCAAACCTGGATCTCACTCTCATCAGGTCACCTGGCTTCTTGTTCTATGAACTAGGAGTAACTTCTTCAACTCTTATTCTTTTCTCTTTAAACCCTTACACTTTCAGACCAAAACTTATCTTTATTTTGTGCTTTAAGGGGAGAGGAATCTCTCTGACTTTCCAAAATGATTCCATCCTCTTTCTTTTGTCTTCGATTTTCTCCTGTCAATGTAAGAAACATTCAAGCCTGTAGAGAATTTTTGTGAGTTTATTTGAGCCCAACTGATGACATTTGCCTCAAGAAGCAAAACCTCAGTGGTTTGAGGAAATGCTCTGTAAAATGGCAGCTTGCACCTTAGTGCATTACAGTCAAAAGAGAGGGCAGCAAGTGGGTTACATGGAACCCACTGACAATAGATTGGGGAGGCGGGAGAAAGCAAAGTGGGCAGGTGGGGGGACCTCTGGGATTGGATAAAAAGTAAAATTAGGACAGACATAAGACATACTTTTTTTACACAGGTGGGTACAGGATAGTTAACAGTGACGAATTAACACGGTAACAATAGCAATGAGGGCTTTGTGGTCTCCACTCTGGGGCGGTGGTTCTGCATTGAGGGGTCCAGAAAAAGGAAATTGGACATTCCAGAGGTATGTTTATCGTAGATTCCACAAGACAATGGACAGGCTCGATCAAGGTAAAGATTGACTTTTGTCAAGGAAGATTCTAGCCTAGGACATGACTACCTGCCATAAACTGCTTTTAGTTAATAAGTTTTAATTTCAGACCATCCTTTGTGGTTACTTTAGGTTTCTGAGTTGATAGGGCTGTCGCAGGCCTCCTGTGAGCTTGTCAGGTTTAGTATGTGGTGCCTTTTTGTCCACACACTCTTCACGGGTTTCCTTCCTTCAGCTTGTGATTAAGCATCTCCCAGCATTCAAGAGTAAAAACAAAAACA
This sequence comes from Mormoops blainvillei, assembly GCA_004026545.1. Lineage (NCBI taxonomy): Eukaryota > Metazoa > Chordata > Mammalia > Chiroptera > Mormoopidae > Mormoops > Mormoops blainvillei. The sequence goes on along the minus strand of PVJD01001011.1, from coordinate 152,211 downwards.
CTCCAGTTTATTTCCTGCTTCTGCCTCCTTCACATTTATTTCTAAATATACATCATTTAGCTTTCCCCTAATCACTCCACTGAAACTACTCTCACTAAGGCCATCTAATTAACAAATGTAATGACTACTTGCCAGTTTGTGGGGGTGGAGTGTTGGTGTCTGTGCTGTGAAATTTTTTTTGTCCTCTCGATACCAATCTTCCTCAAGAACCTGATTCTTAAAATGTGATCTGTGGACCAATAGCATTTTATCACTTGGGAACGTTTTTTAGAAATGCTGATACTCAGGCCCCACATCACACTTTCCTAATCAGAATGTGCATTTTAGCAGGATCCCCAGGTGATCTGTATGTATTTTTAAGTTTGAGAAGCACTCCTCTAAAATACTAACTTTTATCTGCACTGCTACTGGACTAGTTCAAGTTTATATCATCTTAACTCCAAGGTCAGCAACTTGGTAGTACCTTCTCTGGCTCCCCAAGGCATGCTTGTTGCACCTTTCTCACACTTATCTGATAGTATGCATTAGGTTATACTTTATTTTCTTCTTTGTGTACTTATACTGTAACTTTCTTAAAGGCAGAAATTGTGTCCATTTATGTTTGTATCTCTCTGGTCAAGCATCAGAGGTATCTAAATATTTGTGTAAATGAAAAAAAAATGAGTGAATCTTAAATTGACAAATCACTTTCTCCACCAGGTCTTGTAAGTAACTTGCCAGTATTTATCAAATGTGGTTTATTTCTTTGCTTATCCCTTGCTGAGACTGCACTCCTGCAGAGACGGTGCTTTTTAACCTTTCTGTGCTCTAAGCCTAGCATAGCATCTACACAGTGATTGGTCATTAAATATGTGCAGTGAGTGCTGGAATAAATGAATGAGTGCGATTCTGATTCATTAGAGGAATGCTTTTCACTTTCTACCGCACATTAAATTCACTAGATTTCACTCCCGCCTGCACATTGGGTTAATATTAGGTTCGCATTAGATGCCTGGCCCTCCCTCCCACAGATTGAGTCATCTGATCTGCAGTGAAGCCTGGGCACATCCTTTGTTTACTTTTTAACTTTTAATTGAAGTATCAGTACATACTAAATATATCTGTATAAACTTTATTTCATAGTGCATATATCATAAGCGACCAGCTTACTCAATTTTTACAAACCAAATACACCCATATACCCATCAAGAAACAAAATTGCCGTTACCTGGAAGTCTCCCTCTTGCCCCATTCTGGTTACTTTCCCCCTCATCTCCTAGGAGTAACCACTTTTCTAACTTCTAAAAACATATGTTAATTTAGGACAATAATACTTTATAAAAGTGCCCCTGATAGTCTAATGTGCATCCAGGGTTAAGAAACCAACTCCCCACCAAACACACACTCCCTTGATTACTTCTGAGGTATAAAGTAACATAAAAGTGGATATAAAAAATTCCAGTGTCACCTCAGATCTTTTTTGCAGTCTAACGAGGGATAAGACATTTATATCAAATAAAGTTAGTGTCAATCTTTGAAAAAGATAAGGGTCAGTATCGTGGAGATCAAGTATTTTAAAAGAAGGAAAATAGGATATTTGAGTATTCCTAATGTTTTTTAAAGATGTGTGCTGTTAAGGATTTACATCAGTGTCTTTTAACCTTTTCTGTATGTTTAGATTACGTGAAAACAGGTGGCCCTCCACCTGATCAAGTCAATCAGAATTTTTGGTGTGAGACCATAGGAATTTTTCAAAGAATTCAAGTTATTGTGATGTGCACTCAAGCTTTATTGAAAGTTTGGAGTAGTTAGAGTTTGTCTTTTGGAAAATTCTATTTTAAAGCTTATTGTAAAGAATCCTGGTCTTGCCTGTAGGTGGAGCTCAGCTGCTGCGAGTTAATCTTGTAAACCAAATTGAGTTGCCTGCCCTGCTTGTTTTTAGCATCTGTGTATCGATTTACAATAAATGGCCATTGAAATCAGATGTAAGAAGTGACCAGATAGTCAAAAATTAATGGTCTGATGTGGTGATTGCAATCATTATGGAAATTCTCTTTTATTGTGCAGTTTCTATCATTTGTAATTTTGTTGTGATTACTCTTCTGAATTATTCTCATCAAATTGAAATAGAAATCAAAGAAATCTTGACACATCCGCAATTATTAAAGACTCGACAGTAAGCATTTGAGATTAATTAAAGCACTGTTAGTGTTACCGCTGAGAACAGCGATGGTGGCACTATTCCCTTTACATAGACCAGCTCTCTCATTCGGTAACGTTAAGTCGAATTTGTTTTACACAAATTGAACTGTATTAAGTTGACTGAATATGAAATATCTTACTATAATGATAGTGTTAGGAATTTAGATATGAATATTACAGTTGAGGTTGAAGATCTAATGAGTTGGAGCGAACTTTGAATTACGAAGCAAGGGTGACATTCATAAATACTTCCTGAGGCCTGGGTGAACACCCAGATCGGCTGTTGCTAATTTTAGTCTCTCACTTCTCCCTTTGTTAGGATTTCTTATGGAATTTTGAACGATTTTTCCCCTCGGTATTTTTAGCCTTATCAGAAACATTAATAATCTTTCTCTTAGCCTTTGGGAATTTTTGAGTTTTAATATACTTTGTAATCTGGTTTTTCTTAATGATTAGACTTACAAAGCACAGAGTTATCTTTGTACATAAACTTTGCTTTAACAAATTCAAAAAGATAGCACAATATTTAAATTTCAAAAATTAAAAGATAATGCACGTTTTCAAATGATAGTCGAAATTTTAAAAGACTATTATAACAAAGATTGAAATCCACAGACATCTAACAACCCTATTAAAACCATTAGAATCATCATCTCTAAGAAGTCTCCTTCTTCATGTCATCAGAATATTATAAGCAAGGAGTGAAATGGACCAGCTAATGCATTTCTACTTTCCTTCAACTTCTTTTCCTCAGGATATTGTACTTAAGCAAACAGTAAAAGGAAGTAAGGAAGAGAAGCAAAGATCTACATATTGAGTAATTGGTCTCCGAATAAAGAAAACTTATTATTTCTTTGGTATGGAATAGCAATGGTCCAGATATTGTACTTTCAAGAAATATTTGGGCTTAACAGTAGATATGAAGCTTTGGGGCAGTTCTCATTTTAATGAAGCTTGCATTTACTTGGTTTTCAGTGTCTGTATATTCCTTTCTGACTGATCATTTCATTCTCAAACGTGTGTTACTCTTCTTGCGAGTCACTGCAGGAGCTGCTATGTGCCAGACAGAGCTAGACTCCAGGGACATAAAAATAAAGGAGAAATGGTTTCTGTCTGCAAACTTTCATAATATGGTGTAAGAGTAAGAATTAACAAGCAATTAACTACAATTCTACATGGAAGTGCTCTAACAGAAGTGTATGCAAATATGGGATCTAAGTAGACAATATATATTTCAGGAGAAGTTCAAAATACCAGCTTGAAAAGGGCTGAATATAAAATTGCTATTTTGTAGGTCAAGAACAGTCAAACAGCGGCAATTTTGTAAGTTTCACCCCTAATGCTAATAAGATAAACCCTTTTTCGGAGCCATTACTTTTGGAGCCAAAGAAATAACATTTTAGCATTAAGTTCAGTCTTTTAAATTAATGTTGCATAATCTCTGAATGTAGATTAGATAGTTATTTTATTGCCTTTACTTATTATGTATAATTTTTTGAAATAGTGATTATTATAAGCCATACCATCATTTGTCATTTCTGGCAAGTTTCCATCTTTCTTCTGTTTGGATCTTTATAGCAAGAATTTTGGATATTTGGGACAAAACCGTTTCTTGGGCTATATGAAATAAAATACCACTTTAAAAATGTCTAGTTAATTCCTTGAGAACCTTAATCCATATCCAAGGAATCACCTTCAAAATAAAACAAAAAAAAATTCTTGAATTTCAGTTATGTACTTCAGAAATATGACAACCCTACTGTTTTTCCAATTAGATTTTTGCAGGGCAGACAGGAAGCAGTGAAATGCACATGTGGGGGAGATTCTCCTGTCAAGATGAAGAGGTATTTGTGTCTCTTTAGGATGTGTTGATTTGTAGTACCCTTGAGAGTTACATTCTATTGATCTTGCAGTATCCATTGTTTACGGGGAATGGAATTGTACATTTGACATATAGTATTGAGATTATGTGCAGAAAAGCATTCTGTAAGTTATTCAACATTTGAGGAAGTGTTCTCTCTTTCCTGGAACATATATGGTCACATTGAAAAGTTTTGAAATGTTCATTGCTTTTCTGCCTTCCTGGTCTTCCTAATGAATTCACCTGTAGATTAAATTGACAAGTATAGTTTGGGTAAAATGAGGAAGAAAAGGGCCACCCAAGACACAGAGTTCTTCGTGTAGCACAAAGCTAAAAGCACATGAAATTACCCAAGGATCTGACAGAAAATTACAGTTAGTGATTTAATTTTTTCTATTTCTGATCTTTGGTTTTTTTTCTGCCCCCTTCCCCTCTAATTTCAGGGAGTTTACTCCTTTTTAGATATCACTTTGCTTTTACACATTTTGAGTTTCTCCTTTGTACCAGGCACTGTGCTTGGTCCTAGGATACTCAGATTAAGTAAGTCTCGGTCTCTTCTCAGGTTGCTTAGTGTCTAGTAAAGCATCTAGTCTATAAGCAAATAACGGCTGCGAAGTGTTCATAGGTGTTTGAGCCAGACAGTTGTTCCGTTATTCCATAAATATTTATTTTCTTCTACGATGTGCCAAATCAGTTTATTTCTCTGATTTAACCCCCACAACAAATCATAATTTGTATTATGATTCTCATTTTACAGATGAGAAAAACTGGACTGAAGGGGGTTAAGTGGCTGGAAAGTAGCAAAGCCAGTACTTGAACCTGCAATGGTCTGACACAGCTAGTGGAACCTAGAGAGGAGTTGGGCTGGGCCAAGTCATGTGTGTCCAGCTAAAGTGTGACCCTCACATGGAATGTTTCCAGCAAAGGTGTAACATCATTTTAGAAATATGGCTCTATGTAAGTATAGAGGATGGATTAAACTCAGTCTAACCCATCAGTCTAATCATTAGAGCAACTATGTTCAGCCTTTATCATCTCATGGCACGTAAACTAATTACTAAAATTCCACAGCATACCAAAAAATATATTCTTTTGTCGATCTGACAAAAAAAAATAGATATAATTTTGATTCATTCACACTGGATTGCTATTATTATGTTGGCTATTGTCATGTTTTTTGGCACTCTAAGGGAAAAGAGGTCAGTGCCCCTGAAGAAACAATCAGGTATTGTATGTTTTTAAAATTCTTACAAGAAAGCCCTGGCTAGTGTGGCTCAGTGGATTGAGCACCAGCATGCGAACCAAAGCGCCAGTGGTTCGATTCCCTGTCAGGGCACATGCCTGGCTTGCAGGCCAGGTCCCCAGTAGGGAGTGTGCAAGAGGCAACCATACACTGATATTTCTGTCCCTCTTTTTCTCCCTCCCTTCTGATCTGTCTAAAAATAAATAAATAAAATCTTAAAAAAAAAAAATTCTCATGACCTACCAGTGTGTCTGCCATGGCATACCAGTTGAAAATCGCTGGATTCGAGGAGAGCAGAAAGACAAATTAGCACATTATTACATTAACCCAAGGGAGAGGTAATAAGGGTCTGACTGACTAAGGTGGTGCCTGTGGGGATGTATTTCAGAGATACTAAGAAGGTAACAGATGGGATATAGGAGACCTGAAGGAAAAGGGTATATTCCAGATGACTCCTAGGTTTCTGGTTTAGATGACTGGCTCAGTGGTGGTGATCAGCATTGACACAGGAACCCTGTGTTCCCCCTCAGCCATGTTTGTCGTGCTAGTCCACTCTGATACCCCTCAGTGTCGCCGTACATAAACATACATCCTTAGTGTTTCTTATTCAATTGCTTCCTTTGTGAGTCATCCTAGGTGAGGTTATGCTGTGGTACAAACAACCCCCAAATCTCAGTGGCTTAAAACAACTAATGGTTGTTTTCTTAGCAGTCACTACATTCTGGTGGGGTCTGTAAATCTGCACCACATCATCTTCCTTCAAGGACCCAGGATAAAGAAGCTGCCTCTTACTGAGGGCATGGCAGGGCGAATGAGTGCTGACAGAATCATATGCTAGCTCTTACTGCTTCCACTTATAGATGGCAAACATTACTTTACCAGTTAATTGTCCGGAGCAGGTGATATGGCCAAGCCTATGTCCATATGGTGAAGTACAACCTTTCACAGGAGGGACCACAGTAAATGCAACCTACTGCAGTCTCTGTACTTCACCTGGGAATTCCTGTACATACCTGTGACTAGGCAGTAAATTTAATCATCTTCCAGGAAGACAGGATGAAAACATATATAAGGATACATGATGATTATTATTTGAATTTTTAAAAGAAGGATATCCATTCCTAATTATATTATATTTTTTTAAAGTACAAAATTCTAAAGAAAATTTGATCTTAGAATTATCTTTACACATGCATGGAGAAGAACGCAATGAATATTTTCCACAAGTTGCACAGAAGCTACAGAAACACTTCATACACATATAACATTAAATTATAACTTTCTCATTAGATATTTTAAGGATCCTTTGGTTGTAGGGACTAGAAGCCCACTCAAGTTAGTTCAAGTAAAGGGAATTTTATAAAAAGGAATGGGGAGTGGCATAAAATCTGGATTTAAAAAATTGCGTGCAGACCTCATAGGAAAGGAAGTTGTCAGAAACAAATTTTCTCTCTCCCTCTGCAGCCTCAGAGTTTCTGCTATTCTCTGTTCATTTGTTCCATTATCTTTTAAAATCTTATGTTTTCTCTAGAGGGCTCTTGTCTACTACTTCTTGTAGTTCATCTCTTCAGTAGTAAATTGACTTGATTTCTGTGTCCCAAATCCAAATTCTCAGGAGAGAGATCTTTCTGGCTTGGCTTGGGTTAAGTATCCATTTAGTTTCGTTATCAGAGGGGATAATGATAGTGGAGGAGAGTTAGAAAGCCATGAGATCTGTAGATGTGACAGAAATGGCTACTTCCATCAGCTATCCTCCCCTTCTTAGTAATACGAACCCCAGCTCTTAGCTGGACTCATGACTACTTAGCTAAAAGACATTCATTAGTCTCCTTTGTAGCTAAATACGACCTCGTGACCAAATTCTGGCTAATGAGAAAAAACAGAAGTGTGTCAGACTTTCAGGCAGCCCTTTTTAATGGAAAGAAGGACGTTGCTAGCCCTCCTTTTTCCCTCCCTCCTGCTACTGGCCACGCACGCACACAGGCTGGACCTCTGGGTGGCCGAATGGTGACGCTGAAGGAGCCTGGGTCCTTGCCAACTTTATGGCACCACTGATCCAGCTGCATTGCCTGTCTCTGGGCTTTTCCCTTGTGAGATAAAATAATCCTCCTGTTGTTTAAAGCACTTTTGGGGGGTTTCTGGAAAGTATAGCAGAACCTAAACCTACGTGCTACAGTAAGGCTGTTTCTTCCAGGGCTGTGCGTAGGGTAGGCTATTTAGAGAGCTCTCCCCTTAGGGTGGGAATGTGGGCAGGGAGGAAATGAATCACTGCTTCATTATTTTTCGTGCCTTTGTTCGTTGGTTTTCTTGTACCTGGAAGAGAATCATATGAGTTAATAACACCCAACATCTTCGCCCACTTTTCCCTTTTGGCTGATCACTTTGCTGCTTATTTCCTTACAAAAACAGGAGTAGGGAGAGAATATCCTCATTCTCCCACTACTGAATCTTCCTATCTGCATCTGAATCCATATTCTTCTAGCAAAGAAGGCAACCCCATCACACTGTGCTGTGGTCCTCACACCCTTCCATTTTCTTACACACTTCGGCCAGGTATTACCACCTTACTCTTTTTGTTCACCTCATACCAGGTGTATTGTCCTTCTTGCTATTCCACGGACACACCGAGCTCATTCTCCTCTCAGACCTCTGTACTCTGGGTTATGCCGCCTTGCAACTTTCTTCTCTGAGATAGTCTTAGGAACCATTCCTTCTGTTCATTCAGTTTCTTCCTCAAATATCACCTCAATAGAGAGCCCTTTTCAGACTGCATTATTTGAAACAAGAACTATCCAAATGACCTAGAGACAAATTTTTAAAATTTGTTTGACTTTTACAAAATGTATATCCTAGGTCCCACCCCCCACAAACAAACCAAAAATGTCATTCAATATGTCTGGCATGTGATTTGCTTATAGATTTTGTAGCCAATTAGTGATGAAAATACAAGTTATTTAACCTTTTCCTGTATATTGGGAACATAGGTGAATAGAATAAATAATGTTAAAAAGCAATTTTAGGTCTAGATTATATGTCTTTTTCAATGCTAGGCTCAGATGTTTGCAGAAGACAATGGTCACTGCATTCTAGGGAAAGGAAGTGAGAGGGTCCCCTTTGGCCAAAATCAGTTTGTCTACAAGTTGTACATCGTCTTAAGAACAACTATAGTGTTTTATCAACATTGATCTTCTAAATGAATGGATTTTGTTCTATTTTGTTAGCCTTACTGAATCTTTGCCTCTATTTAAACTTGTCTTTTAAAAAGTAGACACAGTGTAAGTTATACTTTGAAGAGGAATCTCACAAAATCCATTACAGTTCCTTCCTACCTTTTTGCCAATTTTGACATGTTAGTAATATTTGATCTTTCCGCCCTCCTTAGTCTTTATTATGTAGATATTGGTATACCATGTGTATCAGTTCATTCAATATATGTTACATTTATATTGATTTCAATGTGTTTATTACTTAAATGCACTTATGTGAGTGTTAAACCTAAAATAGGATTTCGTTATACTTTGAAGTATATCAGTGACTTACTAGACTTTTAACGTAATAATTTTATATTTGATTTCCTTTTCTTCTACTCACATACTTTTTAAAAAAAAGATCCTTAATACATCTTCCTGGCATTGCTAATTACTAATTTTAGTCAACTTAGTCTGATTTCCATTTTTATGGTGTTGATTTAGCTGCTTCTCTAAAGGACTCTTGTGTTTATACAGTCTCAGATTTATTATATGTTAATGAGTAGGTTTCTCTCCCTACTGAAAAGCATTTTTCATATGGTCAAAGGCAGGTATTAATTGGTATATGAACTTAAGTACTGAATCATTTCTTTTTAATTTGTATTTTCAGTTTGTTCTAGAAATTCATTAGATCAAAGGTGTATATATACTCAACAAATAGGAAGTTAGATTTTTTCTTTAATGTATATTTGATTTTCTTGATTCTGTGAAAAAGAGTGTTTTCTTAACGTTGAAAGTTACATAATGACTTCCTGCCAATTTCTTTTCCTTTTTAGATAACCATTTACTTTTTTAGTTTTATTAATCATTACAAATTAATAGAAAATTTCAGGATATGCTTATTTGTTCACAATATTGACAGTAACTTGAAATTCCTTAAAGACACAAAGAAAACCCTTGGCTTGGCTTCAAAGAGTTTAGAAAGATATCTTGTAAGCCTCAGACAAAGACTAGAGTGTTACAGTTATATTTTATATCCTGCTGCTATTTGGTAAGACTCAGTTAGTTTTAGGTGCAGTTTGTATGTACTTGCCCAGCCACCTAGAAAAAAAAGATTTGTAGCTAACCTGCGAAAGTACATTTAATGTGATCGAAGGTGAAAATGTCTAATCCTGCTGCTGCCAGAGAGGAGCCTAGAAATTGAAGGCTGGGATAACATAGCAAAGATACTCTCCAGCTGTAATTATTTGACTTTATACTCATTACTATCATCTCAGGTAGGATTTATCAGTATTCCAGTGAAGTTTGAAAAATTATGTTTTATTCCTTTTATTGTTTTACCCTATGCTGTGTACTATGGGAAGAATGTTGGAACAACATTTGTTTGCATTTTAGTAGACATCGAGAGATCTCTGCATGTAGTTTTTGTAGCAAATTAATTAGTGATGAACATACACATTACTTAACCACTTCCCATATATTGGGAGCATAGGTGAATAAAGGTAAATAAGGTTGAAAAGCAAGTTTGGATCTAGATCATCTGTCATTTTCAGTGCTATACTCAGATGTTCACAGAAGATAATGGTCACCCTACTTTAGGGAGATAAAGTGAGAGGGCCCTTCTCTTGGCCAGACTAGCCTTGTTTCTAAGCTGTGCTGGTGAATGGCAACACTTTCAGTAGGAAGAAAGGGGCATAGCACTTGTTACAGGACTTAAGCACAGCCTGCAACAAAAATGAAGTACCTGGGACCCTGAGTGGCTTACAGCCTAAGGATGGTTGAATTGCAGCATCACTGCTTAGGGTTTTTGGTGTCAGGGCCGTAATATGTAAAGATGTTTGAATTACCTTAATTCACGGAATTAGTGCCTTTTACAATGTACAAGAGCTCCTACTAGCTTAAAGTAGTTTTCCTAAAACACTGATTACTGTTTATTCCACCAAAAAGCATAAAAGGCATATTTGTGCATGAGAAAATTAATTTCAGATTGTTCTTTTAAGAGGTTTTTAAACTGACACTTTAAGAACTTAAGTTCATATTGTGTGTATCTTTGAATTGTCCTTTTTTAAAACACTGTAACTGCTGAGGTTTAGTATAGATGAACACCTGGCACTTAAACCAGGTTAAAACAAAATGCAAACATTAAAACCACCTACAAAGCTATAAATCTGACAGGGAAATAGAGCATACCGAAGGGATTCACCTCATCTGGCTCTTCAAGGTGGAAAAACTCCCAGGCAGAGCAATTGCCTAGCCTTAGAGCATTATTGCATGTGCTACAGCATTCTGTTTCTGCTCCACATTAGCTAAACCCTGCTCAGCTTTTTTTGTTGTTGTTATATTCCCATTTCAGATTCTTAGAATAAAAGAAAGTCTTATATAGAGCTATGGTGCCTTCAACGAGAGGGGCTACTTAAAGTGTACACTCTTTACCAAAATGCAGAGCATTACATGCTTATAAAATCTTAAAGAGAAAAAAAAAAAAAAAGATGGCTAAAAGATAGAGAGATAGTGGAACAGAATACAGAGCCCAGAAATAGATCTACACAAATTTTATCAACTAAATTTTGAAAAAAGTGCAAAGACAATTTGATTAAGAAATAATAATCATTTCCACAAAAGGTGCTAGAACAACTGGAGGTCTATATGCAAAAAATAAAAATGAACCTTGACACATACCTCACACTTTATACAAACATTAATTCAAAAACTACTAAGCTTCAGAAAGAAAACACAGGAGAAAATCTGTATGGACTTGGATTTTATAAAGAGTTTTTAGACATGCACAAAAACATGAAGTCCACTGATAAATTGGACTTCATCAAAATTTAAAAACTTTGCAAAATATTCTGTTAAGAGGATGAAAAGACAAACCGCAGAATGGGAAGCATTATTTGCAAATAACACATCTGATAAAAGATTTGTACCCAGAATATCTAAAGAACTCTAGTGTTTAAAACTCAACAATTAAAAAAAAAAGACCAATTTAAGAAATGGACAAAAGATCTGAACAGATATTTCACCAAAGATATATGAAGCAAACAATATATGAAAATATTTTATATGTACATTCTTGCTGAAATGGGCAACTATTGTAAGCAAAAAAGGACTTAAAAAATGTCTTTGTATTGTTACTTCACATTTTAATATGTAGTGAAAGAAGAGTTAGGAAAAAACGTAAAAGCTTACTGGTTTTTAAATCTGGAAGTTAATTAATTGTTTCTAACTATAGGGAACCAAGAGCTTAGTTTCTAATGCTGGCTCTTAGTTTTGTATTTTACATAAAACCCTGAAGCTGCCTACCAAAGCATAGGAACAAAGTGGTGTTGCCAAGAGAGTAAGGGAAGAATGGTGAAACTAGAGAGCTCTCCAATATTCCCTTAATTGTATTTGCAAAGTTTAACTTACTCAGGATTACTCTCTAAGTAATGGACAATCTGGTGTTTAAACTCAGATATCGTAATGCAGGAGGTCGAGCCCAGGGATCTGGGCATCTCAACGGCTAGTTTGGATAAGCTGAAAAAACCACAAAGAGGACTCGTTGGAGCAGACGTAGCCTTTACAACTCACATTATGGGGAGCGCCGATGGTGGCAGATCAGTGAAGCAGGCCCGCACCTCCCTGGGTCTGAGACTTGTTTTAAGGGGTCCCAGGCAAAGGGGGGCACATGTCTTGTGCGTGATTCTAAACTACATTACCTCAATGTGTGTGTGCAGAGAGTAAAGGTCAAGAAGCAGCCACACAGGACAAGAAGCTGCTCCCAAAGGGTGATAAGGAGGGAATTACAATCTATTTCCAAAGCAATACACATTCCTTTTGGCCAGGGGCCCTCCAGCCAGCTTTCCATTATGGTGGTTGGAAGAGCCATGTCCTGCACAACCCCATAGATATGTTTGACTTAACTGTCATATTTTACCTCCCCTGAGATGCAGCATAAAGAATGAAATATTAGAATGGTGGACCAAGGATGCAAATAGTATATGCAAGGGAATAGGTGAGAGTCTGATATCCTGATAACTGTGGGAACTGTGGGTGCACATCTGTAGGAATTGTGGTATGGAGTTTTAGAGAAGTAGACTGGGGTCAGATCAAGATGGGCCTTGGGTGGCATATTTAGAAACTGGACTTTGTCCTTTAGATGGTAGAGAGCAATATAAAGGTTTAAAACTGGAAAGTGACATGATTAGGTTTTTGTCATGTAGGGATCACTGTGGTGGTAATATGGAAAATAAATTGGAGGGAGCCAATACAACAGGTTTAGGAGACCGACTAGGAGACTGCTTTAATGGGTCAAGTCCAGGCAAGATAGGAAAACCTCAGTTAAGACAGTGGGTTGTTTGTTTTTTTTTGGCTAGGTAATTTGCATTCAGCAAACTTTTTTTCAAACACCTGCAATATGCATGTAGTAGATACAAAGACAAAGAAAGACATTCTTGCCACAAAAAAGCTCGCAGCTGAACCAGATCGCCATCCATGCACAATGAATTCTATATAAAACTGAGGTTCAGAGAAAATACAGCAGCTTCATGGAGGAGGGAGGGATTAATTTTGATTTTAGGGATCAGGAAGTCTGCATGTATGCAAACTAGATAGCGTTAGTATTAGGCCTTAGATAGCATTAGTATTAGGCCTTGAAGAAGAGGTAGAGTTTGAATAAGAGGAAATGGGTGGGGAAGGAAATTTCCAGTAGAGGAAACTGAGAAAAGTACAGAGTATATTTGAACAACCTGTTGTGACTAGAGGAGAGAATACAGTTGGAAATAAAACTGGAAAGATAGGTTGGGACCAGATCATGAGGTACCTTCCAGAGTAGTAAATTGCAAATATAACTCATTTTCCTTGATTTATGTGTTAATTCAAGTGTGCAGATAAACACAGGTCAACTGCTTTCTTTCAACTAGAGTAAATCAATTTGAAAGATTCAAGGTTGGGTGAATACTGGATGTCTACATTTTCGGAGAGGAGTAACATGAGTAGCAGGGTTTGGTGAGATGACTATATTAGATGGTTATGTTTATTTTACTTTTCATCATTTGAAAATGAATACCAAATCCCTGTAGTAAACAAGGTGGTAGGTAAGGGAGGGAAATGAATCTATCTAGTGCCAAGAGGAAAATAAATTTTATTTCTAGCACTATGCTAAAAATGTTATTTGTGTAATGAATCTTACTCAAAGTTAATGACATCTGTGGTCTGTGAAGACTTAGATTATGATCCCAACATCATTGACTGTAAATGAGATCTGAACAGATCAACATTTCTGAACCTGTTTCCACATCTCAACAGGGATGTGGTCAGGTTAAATGAAATAACGTATGTGAGACGCCTCTTGAAACAGGATATCATTGATGGCCTATGATCATAGAGTTTCAAATGCCTTTGATATGCTGTACAATGCAGCCCTGCCATTTAACAACCATCGGAGAGCTCACTTTTTGGTACCCCCTTCCAATGATGGCATAGTTCAAAATGAAATGAAAAAATTAATTCGTCAGGAAATTTACAATACCTATTAAGGATTTATGGCAACCAGAGTAGTATTTGAGAGGATGTATATATTTAAGGGGTATGATACCAATGAAGCAGAAGAGGTGAACTCCATCTATGGGGACAATTTGGGGAAACAAGCCAATCCTACCTACGAAGAAAGTGAGTCCCTGCTGTCATTCATAAGTGTTCTGGTTCTTTCACCCGCTCTACCCCCCTCTTGACTACAGAGAATGTACTTTGCATAGATGCGATTATTGCCTAAATCACATTCCTGTGAAACATGAGCACATGAAATTACTTAAGACCATAATACATTAAAAAGTTCCAAATGGCATAGACAGACTGAATACGCTAAATACAAAGGAAATTCCAAGTAAAACGTGTTAAGTCAGATGAGGTTAATTGGTATTTTAGAAGGTGTGTGTTAAGGCAGGTTTATTTTGCCCATGGCCAGAACCTCAAGTGGAGTAAGTGGGTCATAGGAGAATTTTGCTGGTAAAAGAAATGGTCCCTTCTAAGATAATAGGTGTGCTAATTTGTTGTACTTTAATTAAATTTTTAATTACTATTTTTATTTCATTTGTTTAATTTTGGATATTTATAAAAATGGAAGCATTATTTTTTGAGAACATCTTGTTTATACTAAAAACTTAACTTCATAAAACAAAAATAGCGTGTGTCTACAAATGTGATTATGGACATGTTCACTTAAGGAAACAAATTTAAAGATAAATTTCCAACTTTAGCTAGTGTAGGCAACTGTTTTATTTTAGAAAGATGAATGTCCTGCTGAAAATTCAGTGATGACATTTATTGCTTAGGAAAACATGTTGCTTTATTTTTTCCTTCTATGTGTTTTTTAATATAGCACTTAAAATCTCACAAAACAAAACAAACATAAAATGTCACTTTTTAAAATGAAGTACTGGTAATGAAGTTTTCCTATCTACTTTTAACCTTGTTATTCTGTTTAAATATTTACAATATTAGAATTTCGGTGTGCCAAGAGTTTTAAGATACAGCTTAAGTGTTTTAAGATACTGTTTTTAAAGTTTTTTTCCTTCAAAGTTTACTCATTTATGAGTGGAGTATTTTTAAGGATTGACATTACTTGATTTTCTGCATTTGACAAGGTGATTGCTAATAAGCAGGGCTACTGAAAACAGCTGTGCAGATTGTGACCAGGAAAAGTGGGCCTAGCCGCACAGTGCGGCCTGGAGCTCCACTCCAAGCCTTGTGCATGGGTGCAGGGCCATACTGGCCTCAGGGAAGGGGTGCCTGTTTCTAATCTTTCAGCCAAGAAAAAATATATTTATTTCCTAGGAGGTTCCACAAAAGAGGGTGCCTTTTTCAAACTCGCATAGAGATACTTCATGTGCTAAGTCCGTGGATAAATTTAGGAAATAAAAGATAACAAACAGTTAGACATGGTGGTATATTTTCCCAGTGGTTACTATTGTGCAAAGGGCTAGGTGCGGCAGGTTTTTAGTGACACGTAAGGCATCTCAGAAACTGTATATTGCAGTAGAAAGAGCCCTGGGAAGGGGCTTTGAACATCAGGGCTCTAGTCCTTAGACCGCATTTTTCTTTTCAGCTGTTTGACCTTGGGCGTTCTTTCTTTTTTGAAAGTGACAGGTTTGAACTACCTTCTACCTTCAAGATTGCATCCAGCTCTCAACTTCTAAGGAAGTTTTATCCAGAGCATGATATGCAGGGAGAAGTTGAAGCTGGGGATTTTCCAAATTAGCACGTATTTTATGTCATTAAAAGTCCTTATGATGTCTATTAAAATGATCTGTAGTGGTCAGTCTAGAAATCAAGTAGTCCTCCAACTTCCTTCTGTCTACTTACTTTCTATTTAGTTTGCTCCTCCTTATCCTCTTCACCCTTTTTCTTCTTCTTGTCTGCTTTGTTGTTTTATTGCTTAGATTCTTTTTCTGGAAGCTTAGATAGTTGATTCTGGACTTTCTTCTTTTCTACTGTAAGCATTTAAAGCTCTAAATTTCCCTCCAAGCACTGCTCTCTCTGCATTGTACCAATTTTAATATGTTGTTATAATAGTCAACTTTCTGTGTCTGTAAGGCTAGGCTATAGACCCTAGTGGTTTAATCAAATGCTAATATAGGTGTTGCTGTGAAAGTATTCTACAGGTATGGTTAAAGTCCATAATCAGTGACTTTAAATAAAGCAGATTGCTCAAGATAATCTGGGGACCTGATTCAGTCAACTGAAAGGCTGAGGAGCAGAACTGAGGCTCCCCTGAAGACAAAATGCCAGTTGTGGATAGCAGTTTCAGCTTCTGCTGTGGGGAGAGTTCCAACTGGCCCCCTTTGAAGTCCTGCTTGCCCGAAAGCTTGATCCAAATCTTCAGGGGATAAATATTTATTTATTTATTTATTTTCCACATTCTACTGGTTCTGTTTCTCTGGTTGAACCTGGACTAATAGAAATGTGCTTTCAATTTCACTCAGTTCAGAATATATCCTGATTTCCCTTGTGGCTTCTTTTTTGACCTATGGGTCATTTAGAAGTGTGCTGTTTATTTTCCAAATATTTGGGAATTTTCCAGATATTTTTCTGTTACTGATGTCTAAATTAATTTTCTTGTGGTCAGAGGACATATTCTGTATGATTTCAGTTACTTTACATTTATTGAGACTTGTTTTGGCCCAGGATATGGCTTATCTTGGTGCACGTTCCATGTGCATTTGAAAAGAATGTGTATTCTGCTGTGGTTGTTTGGAATGTTCTATAAATGACCCTAATATTTTGATGGCACCTTAGACTTGCATTTTAATGCTTAAATTGTACCTGGTAGCTTACAAATTTCCTTGATTGATTAGGTTTTTCGAAATGAGTTTATATCGGAAAATCTAAAGGACCTTGGCAGTAAATTTTGACTTTATGCTTCATTGCTTATTTCAATTAATAAGAGTTTTATTTAATTTTGTACCTTGCTACTTGATTATTTTCAGCAAGTCATAATATGACAACTGTTAGTTCATGTCTTTTGCTTTTAGTTTTATTCTGTATAATACTTAAAAATCTTTCTCAGTTTCCCATTGATTATTATCCAAGAATAAATTTTTAATTGGTCAGTTTTTTTGGACTTGTCCTACTTAATTTTCTTCAGAAAATTTTGCATTTGTGTGTGTGGCACTTTCATTGTCTCAGCCTAAGAACAGGTAAAGTATATGGAAATAAAAAATCAAAGCAGTATATTCTGCTCTGGGACAAGTTTTCACCATCTCTAAGAAAGCATTATTAGCCAGGGTTAAAATGGCCTTTGGAATTTTCAGAGTGTTTTTTCTTTTAAACAAACTCAGTGAAGGAAAAATGTAAGTTAAATAAAAGCAAGTCTTTGGATCCTTTCCTTAGAAGACTCCCCATATTATTCCTTTAAAATTATATACTAACTGTTTGTGATTAATCTGTGACTTATGTAATATATGTTGTAAATTTCTGTAATGAGTTGGAAAATAGATTAGATAACCTGTTTAAGCTTTAATGAATTGAGAATATTACTTAAATTTGAGACTTGGAAGGTGCCTGAGAAACCATCTGATATAGAATCTCACCAAGCCCCAGAACTCATTTTACTGGAATTCATTCCATGTCACAAGTTGTTAAACCGTGTTTGCCTGGGATTTATTTTTCCATGTTGTTCCTTTTCCCATTACCATTAGTAATTGAAACTTGACCATAAAAAAAAAAAAGACTCATTTGTAGGAATCAAAACGTATTATATTGTTATAGTGGAAAAAGTATTACTTTGGAGTCACACAGACCCAGGTTGGAATGCCAACTGTGCCATTTTTAAATTTAGTATCTTTGGATGAATTATTTAATCTGAACCTTGGCTTTTTTATTTTAAAATAGGAATAAAAATACCTGTTTTGTCAGATTATTGTATGATAAGATGAGTTGATAGCATTCAATAAATCGTAGTTATTAAAATCACATCAGCTTTTTTCTTTTTCTGTTTTAAGATACCACATACTTATAAGGTTATTATTCTCTAATATATTTTCAGAACCTTTCAAGTGTTTCTTTCTGAATACTGTTTATTTTACTATTTGAGTTTCTTATTTTAAGAAAAAATGATTAATGTGTAATGTCTTTTTTAAATATCTGAGATGAGTCATTTAGGCTACTTTTGTTTCCCCATCAAGTAACATTTAATCTCCTGCTCTACTTAATCGTCCTGTGCCAGATATTCACAGCACCTAAGTACTATTATGAAAGTATAAAGTTAGAAGACCCTTATCAGCTGTGTTTCATTTTCTTCATTTTACAGATGAATTGTCAGAGGCTAAGTGACTTGATCAAAATCATTTTTTTACTGTCAACTCAGGTAGTCTCAGTGAGGATGAATATGAATCTGGCATACTTTTTCCTGTATTTCCCTCTGAAAGCTTCCAAACCACTCATCAGTTTATAATAACAAATTATGTAAGTAGCTATTACATTTACATTATTTTTTCCCCCACTCACTAAGTGGTAGAGAGGATACACACAAGTTAAAGACCAGGAAGCCGGCTAACCAGTGGTCACCTGATGCAGTATGTGGTAAACACTCAACCTTTGTGAGCTGAGTGAGTGAATGTTGAATCTCTGACCATGCAAATGATAATGCCTCTTAGAGGGAGGAGAAGGAGATTGTGCAAAATGAAAGTGTAATCTTTAGTATTTTTATATTTAAGAAAAATTTGATTACAAAAGAGTAATTAGGCTATTAATGTCATTTCTCTTAAAATGATCTATCTTAATTTGGGATTTCTGAAAACAGACCTTACCTATATCTTTTAAGACTCACATGTTTTATTCTTTTATTGTTAGATTATGTGTTAGGGCCAGGAAATTTAATCAGTTTCCAATTTTGGAATTATTGGCCCAAGGTCAGGGTACTTACTGACTCTTTGAATAAATGGATCATATTTGCAATTTATTTTGTATGTTATTTAGAACTGAAGAAAATTTTCCTATGGAAACAGGCTGTAATTGATAACTGGTTTTCCCCAATTTGGGAAATTTAATTTGGGATCTATTGGAACACCACTAGGAAAAAATAAATATATATAAAACCAATATTTGTATACATACACCAAAGTATGTGAGTGTACATGTATATAAACTCTATGAAATACCAATAGAACTGCACATAAGGCCTCACATGCATGATTGCCACACATGCATGATTGTGGGAGAGATCCTGACAGTAATTTCAATGGCAAGTCTGAGGAAGGAGAATCATTTAAATCAGTTGATTCACTGAGATTTTCAGTTAACAGTTAATATTTATTGAGCATCTGCTGTGTGATTAGGACATATTTTAAGAAGTTTATAACCCCACTGGGTCTTTTAAGGATAGATAGGATTTGAATAGGTGGTATATTGCTTTACGTTGTACTTATATCAGTATTTGCCTTACGTTTTAAATATGGTCTGTTTGTGAATCATGCATTTAATTTTGTGTTCTTCAGACACTTAGGAGTACTCAAATAGCTTTGCTGGTCATTTGACCTTCACAGCTTTCTAATTTATTATTACTGATTTCTGCTTAGTTAACATACTACTTCTTAAGGATGCTAAATAACAATTTCTTGAGTTATAGAATTACAATTGTCATGCTAATTTTTGTGTTTGTGGTCAGTACATTCTCTTCACAGTAGGGAAATAGGGAATCCAATGTCAGAAGCAAAACAGAGCTCCAGATGAGTAGTGACTGTGGAAGCAGCCAGGGGCTATTTTGTCACACAAAATATTGTGCTCCAGGGTTGAAATTTCATAAAATTAATAATTTTTACTGCTTCATCAAGGATATTCTTAAGTGCAACTGGCTTTAAAAAATTTTATTCTCTACCCTGAATGACTGGCAGTGACAGGTATAATGACTTCTAGTACAGTTAGCTGCCATTGCTACTCAGTTTTACCCACTCTCGCTTTTGTAGCATCAGTGCAAATATGAAAACAGTGAAAAGAGGAAATCACATTTTAATATTATTATTAAAGTAGTTTTTGTCTCGCGAACTCTCTTGAAATGGTTTAAGGGTTTTCCAGGGCCCACAAACCATTCTTTGGGGGAACTGCTTGTGTTATTGTTGGTGTATTGCTAGATATTGAGAAGGGGAGCAAAAGAGACTAGACATTGAGCTTAATTCGAGTTGATTCGTCATTTTGAGAAGCTCTTGGTCCTTCCCAAACCCAAGCTCCTGGTTATAGCCCGAGGGGAATAAAGAAGTGCATGCTCTCTCTCTCTCTCTCTCTCTCTCTCTCGGCCTGTACTCACTTGATGCACTCACCTGTTCTCTCCATGGCCATGTGATCCTAGCAACCATGAGACCCATGGCCATGCAACTCCACGCGCATGTTCAAGGAGGGAGCCTGAAATAGACCACAGCTGGAAACACACATGAAGCTAGCCAGATGCTGGACTGGACTGTACTTCAGTAGGGAGCATAAACTCTGGGCAGTGGCCTTCATGTTGGCCCTACTGAAGACAAGATTGGACTTTTTCCATGGCGAGAAAAATGGGGATGAGATACTGGGAAGTCAAGAGAGGAACCCCCTTAATTGTACATCATCAGTAAGCTGTTCCACAGAGCCACATCCTCCCGTGCAGGTCTTAGGAAATTCTTTTCCTTTAGACACTGCCAGAACTCCACTTCCACTGACAACACTTGTCTAGTAACTTAAGAGCATATGGCACCACCTCTAGAACTAAATGAATCTGGCTCTGCCTAGCTGTGAGATCTACAGATTTAGGGCAAGTAATTCCCTCAGCTTTATTTGTAAAGTGAGTTTAAAATAGTACTATATATAAGATTTGTGTGAAGGTATGAGTTAATATAGGTAAAACTCTTAGAGCAGTTCCTGGCATAGAGTAAACCTACATATTTGCAACTAATTATTTTGTATTATACAGATTAATTCTGGATATTTGAAAACTCCATTCATGTTCATCTCACCACTTACAGATCAGCTCATACTTAAACAAGACCAAATAGATTACACATTTTAGTTCTGAAGATTCTCAGAGATAGTTTTTCCTATATCTTGTTTGTACTACTTCAGGTGTCAGAGTACACTTTGAATTGCTTTGCCAGCAAAATTGGAAAAGTAAATGCTTCCATCTGTATTCTATATTGGATCCTCTTATCGATCAGTGTATGCTTTGGGGATAATTCCTTCTGTATTTATTTTATTTATTTTTAGAGGGAGGGGACGGGAAGGAGAAAAAGAGAGCAAAACATCAATCAGCTGCCTCTCGCACCTGCTTCGGGGACTAACCCACAATCCTGGCATGTGCTGGTACCAGGAATCAAACTGACAACCTTTCGTTTTACAGGATGATGCCCAACCAACTGAGCCACACTGGCCAGGCCTCTTTCTGTAATTTAAATGGCCTCAAGAGATATTTTCAGTGTGATTTAAAGGGGTTGATTTGGTGTTGAATGATGACAAAACTTGTCTAGTGTTAAACGGTCATTGGTTTTGCCTTCAATTCATATATTCTTTGCAACCTGGATTTATTTGAAAGTTGTTAGCTCTGTGATATATTCAAATTTTGATTCTCTTTTCCCTATGGTCTTCACCCAGAGCTTTGTCCTAAGAGGTTAGTTATCATCTTTGCCAACAGAGCATAGGAAAAAAATGTTGAGTCTATGAATATAGTCAAAATTAATTTTTTATTTAAGCTAAACCCGTAATTTATCCAGAACACACAAGTTATCGATTACTTCTGTCTTTTTTGAACATACTTACCAAGACTTCTGATTGAAAGTAAAAGTATTTTAACCATACTTTGGGGGACAACAGGAGCCTTGATGCTACTGATCAATCACACTGAATGAAAGTGTTCTGTTAGAACAGTAAATAAAAATTACCTAAATTTGTACAGTATTACTAAACTTGAGATGGGGGAAAACAACTGTGAATTTTTTTTGAGGCAACCTCAAAATTTGCCCCCACCCCACTTTTAAAAAAAGAAATCATGTTACATCATTAATATACGAATTAACTAATGTACATTCTAAAGAAAGTAAAACCAAACTAATTCTTTGAAAATTTTCAACATTTATTGAATTACATCTGTATGCATAAAAGGGTAATTAGTATGATTCCTTTTGTCATCTTTGCAACCAGCAACAAAACTCTGCTCTTTTGTGATTCGAACTTTAAGTGAACTCTTCTATAAAGTTTTGATATGTCTCTTCATACTAATTCTGTATTCTTCTACATATCGTAAACACAAGAAGAGCTTTTTTTCTTTTCTTTCTTTCTTTCTTTCTTTTTTTTTTAATCAAGGGAACTTTGACGTACTTTGCTGGACCCTACAAAAGATCTGGGATAATTTCATATTTTGTTTTAACTTGGTGTTTATCATTTGGTTTCTGGAGTTCTGTGAAACGCCTTTCACTCTAAGTTACGCTAGATGATAATCACTCTTCTCAGCCTGGCCAAAAGGTAATGCTCAGTTCAGTGACACATTCAGAAGAAAACTGGGGAGGTTTCCAAGCATTTATCTTAACTAGATTTTTAATGATGTATGTCCTTTCTTGTATTTTCTGCTGTTTGTTTTGATTGAAACTAAAGTGTTTCTTTGTAAGCGTCAAGGACACATATGTATTCTATACCTAGGGCCCAAAATTTCCCGTTCATATGCTTATCTTATGCTGTTTCTCTAGACTTGTGTACACCTAAGCTCTTAATCCTGTCCCCTGAGCCATCTCCAAAAGAAAGTTTCATATTTGGTGAAACAAGAATTGTTTCTAAAGATTGTCCTTGGATTCAGCTGTAGAACAGGAAAAGAGTTTGCAACTCTGGGAGTCCCCTGGCTCCCACCTCCGAAGTAACTGACAATCTCTGGAGCCTGCAAAGGACCCCCTCTTAATAGCCCACAGACACATCTTTTAAAATCTGGATTAACAAAACAGAAGTGAGGGACATTCTCACTTTCTTATTCTGTACTTTCTTATGGCTTTTATATTTATAAATATAATTTCATTTGATAAATTAAAAGCTATACTTTCAGGCACATAATAGTAACTTTCCTAACAATAAGCTACCTCTACTCAACTTCTTCAGTATTTATTAACATAGTGTCTTTAAACAGTAAACATCTCCCAACATTATAACTGAAAAATTTACTTTTCAAAAAGTTACTAAATAAATGAACAATTATTTTCTATGTACAGTATAAGTCTAAATCACATATTTAGAGGATTATCGGCTAAATCTGTGTCCCTCCTTCCCACTACATGGCTGTCCATGAAACAGAAGGCAGTCCTGGCTATGAGTATGTCATGCATTCAAACTGGAGATTGCTGAACGTTTGGCAAAAATAATGATATTCTTTGGCTTGGGATATGGAAACAGCAAATTTTTCCACTTTCCATTATGTAAATTAGCAGTGGAAATAGCTGTATATTTCTCTATGATATCTTGCTAAATATAGGTAATGCGGATTCATTTCTATTAGGAGGACTAGTTTCCACAATTTGATAGTCAAATATTTGGTATAACTTCAATTTTATGTTAATATTATTTCATTGTCTGCAGGGTCCAGTATCTTCCAAAATTTTTTTTTCTCTAAAGGTCTATGGAATTACAGCCTCTAGCAAAATTAATCAGATTTCTCTGGTTACTTATTTTACAGGATATATTTATATTATGGGGTTTTCTTTTTTGTTTATGTTAATGAGGGAGACCTCTGTATTCTCGCCTAAGGAAAAAAGATTTATTTTGTTAGGATATATGTTGCTTCTGTATCTCTTGTATTTTTGTGAGCCTATCTTAATTTTTGGGACTATTGAAATGTGGGCAATCAAACCCAAAGATTTAAAACTTCCTAGTGCAATTTTAATGATAAAATAGATAGACATTAAATTGCTTAACTCAAAAAGAAAATATTCAGTGGAGAAGTGAACTAACTTACAAATTTTACCCCACACCCAGTTTAACAGACCTCTGAACACTGTATTCAAATAAGTAGTTCATTGCCACACCTAAGGCACCCAACTGAGACTATATTATTCTTATCAATTTATAAATAGTATTGATACCTAGTTAACCTTCAGCAAATGGCTCGCAATTAGATTCAAATATTGCTGAGGCCCCAACTTTTTCAAAATGTTTATTAGCCCTATCCTTTTGGGGTGACCTAGTTCATTAGTGGCTCTAGAAGACAAAGGACAGGAAAGAGAAAAGAGGTAAATCTCAAAAAGCACCGATTGTTTGCTGAGACCTTGCAGAGCCTTATTTGATATATTCTATTTTTAGATTTCACTTAGCTGTTATGTTTTTACTCTCATTCAATTGCTAATCAAGAGTTTCCTCTGTGAAGATGTTTTTGCCATTCTTGGAACCACATGGAGTTTTTTTCCTTTAATAATAATGCTGTTTGCTGAGGTCCCACGCATGTGACCTTTAAAAAAAAAGGCCAACCATTTTCCTACTTTTAGTATGTGGTTAGGAGTGACTTGGCCCATTCACATCAAGCTTAATTTGATGTGAGTTAGTACTAACCTTTGACAAAATCCATGGTTTAAAATTTAGACTAGAGAAGACAATAAATCTTACTGTTTAAATCACCCAACAGACTAACAGTACTGTTTGTAACATGTCTCCAGTCTTCGTTCCTAAGTCTGTTATGCTGTGATGTAAAGCCTTGGTTGCTTTTCAGTACTTTAAAACTTGTTTGCAGAAGGTGGGGCCCAGAAAATGTGCCCATCATTGAATACTCTTAGTTCAGCTGAGGAAAAGCAAGGCTGCTGTAATGCTTCTATTCTAAAAAAGGTTGTATTTATCTGAGTTACAGGACTGGTTTACATAAATGAGAAACTAAGATTTTCCATTCACCAGGAAAACTTTCAAAAAGATGGCTTTTGTGCTTGCCACTTCTTACCCACCAAATGTTACAAACAAATACCCATGTCTGCAGTAGGACATTTGTGGATGTGTGTAGCTGTGGTTCACCAGTCATTCAAGCGGCAGACTTTTCCAGGTACTCATGAGAAACCCTCAGAAAATTAGCCCTCCTTCTGCATTTCTGGAATGAGGTTTAGCTTTTAAGGTTTACAGATTTATTTGTTTGTTTGTTTATTGCATAAAAGTAGAGATATGAGGGGCTCACTTTATTTCAGACAGGAAATCTAACACCTTCGGTGCAAAATGGCACTATTGTAATCTTTATCATATGTAGCTATATTTTTGGCTTTGGGGATTGAGACTTAAAGATGCTAAAATCCTCAGTAGCATACTTTATGTTAGTTAACTTCTCAAAAGAACTTTTTACACTGATAAGTTTTTAACGTGACTCCATCACCACTTTGGCTGCTAAAGTGCCAAATTTAGTGTGAAAGTCATGAGAAGATAAATCAGTCTCTTTGTCATAAGACAACCAGAAAAGATTTCAGCAAAGTTGGTGTTTTATATTTAGGATTAGTTTTATCTCTTATTATATAGCAAAATGGCTTGTCCTGAAGCCACACATTCCAGGCATAATAAAATCCATTTTACCACTGTTTTTTTCCATTTTGGACTTAAAAAGCAAATGAACAAACAGCACAAAAACAGCTCATAGGGATCTTTCTTATTTAGAGCTTTAGAGCTTTACAACTTTACAACTCATTAATTTAGTATGTAATTTTGCTGAACTTGTTCCCAAATATGAAATCTAAAGTAGTTGTTACTGGTTTTAGAAACCCCCCTCCTTTTCTAGTATTTTTGAAGTTGAAAACTTTTAATAGTATTTCCTTTGGAAAGCATTTTTAACCTTTCCTGTCTTTTGAGGTATCATTTCTAAAATGCTGAAGTATCTCTTAAATTAAAAGTGCCTAACTTACGCTGCATTTTTCCTAAGGATTCTTGAAATATCTACATATTGTTTCCTGATTAAGAGCTCTTCTTAGTTAAGTAGAATGACTCTCCTCAATTAATCAAATGAGCATTCTCCACAAATAGTGTTGATCACATAATTGATTTGTCCTTCACTAATTAGCCAAAAACATGTTTAGATCACCTCTGGTATCTTAATTTTTCTGTAAGTACATTCATTGTTTTGGGTGCATTATAGATTGGCAAGAGGAGAAAATACAGAGAGACAGACACACATATGTGTGCCTTTTAGTTTTAATTCGCAGTTTCATTAACCAAAGATCCAGTATTTTATCAGAACTAAAGTCAGGGCAGACACAGATACAATAGTAGATCTCAGCACGGCTTCTCTTAGCCACCATGGCCTCTAACTGGGATCAGCAGTTGCTAATAACAATATACGTGCAAGATAGGGTCCCTGAATCAGGAAAGTTCATTTCTTGCCATGTCACTATCCTTTTATATTCACTGTTCTAAAAGAAGTAACAATCTGTGGGCTATTCAATTTTCATTATTCCAGAAGAACTTGAACTAACAAGCTGCCGGCTTCCTTTTAAGGGAATGTTTATAATTACCAGACTTTCCTGGTTCTTGAACCCAGCTCAATGTCAGAAAGGACACTTTCTCATCCAGAGGGAGAAAGCAGAGTTAATACCCAGGTGTCCTCTGCCTCTTCACTTACAAGTGTTCTGGAAAGCCCATTTCCCCATAAGTATTAAAGCTGAAATTTATAACTTTAAATCTTAAAATAACCTAGTAAGCTCTTGGTTTTTTGTCTCAAAGAAAAGGAACAGAAGCATGATAATCTAAATTGACCAAATTTTTAAGATTATATATGTTTGGATTTAGAACGATTTTTATACTCAGGTTTCAATGTGGTCATATATACTTAGGGTATTTATGAAAAGTAATGAATCATATTATGAAAACTTGACTCAAGAGGAACTGAGAAGCTGCCTAAGCTATCTCTTCTTTAATAGGAAAAGAATCTTTTGAAACAATGCAAGGTTTTACCATAAAAGAAAATAGCTATGTGTCTACTCACAGCACTTCTGACACCAAATGTGTTGGTTTTCCAAACCAAGTCATCTGCACAGACACCAGCTGTGCATCCCACAATTTAATTTAATTCTGATGCTTAATACCCAGAGTTATTGCACACCCCATAGGTTTCATACATAATTTACTCCCTTACTTCCGTCCTCTGCCCCATCCCATACTTCCTCACACTGCAACTTTTTCACTCTGAAGTCCCACAAAACTACCCCCTCACTTCAAATGCCAGTTGCAAGTATGCAGTGGGTTCCCAGGTTACTCACACTTCCCTCTAACTTAGCTTCAAGTCTGGGATTCCCACAGCCTCCTTCTCAGTTTCGATCATTTGCCATAAAGGCTCAAGAACTCAGGGAAACACTGTTGTTTGCTGGTTTATTTTAGAGGAATGTATAAAGGATACAAATGAACTACCAGATGACATATAAATATCATTAGATTTGCAAGGGTGCCAAGCATAGGAGCTCCTGTCGCCATGGAGTTTAGGGTGCACCACTCACCCAACACATGGATGTTTCGCCAACCCAGAAGCTCTGCGAACCCCATAGTTTGGGGATTTTCATGGAGGCTTCATTACATGGTTGATTAGTAACTCAGTCTCCAGCTCCTCTCGCCTACCCAGAGACTGGAGAGGTGCGATGCCTGAAAGTTCCAAGCTTCTCATAATGGCTCCATCTCTCTGGTAACCAGCCCCCATCCTGAAACTATGTAGTTAGCCCACCAGGAGTGGTCTCATTAGAACAGGGGATGCTCCTATCATCCAGGAAATTCCAGGGAATTTAGTAGCTATGTATAAGACACTCCTGTCACCTTCATAATGCAGGAAATTACCAGGGTTTTAGGAGCTCTGTGTCAGAAACCAGCGGCATAAATCAAATATATTTTTTTTCTTATGTCACCGACCATTTTTATAATTTTAACCCAGTCCTCTTTGTGAATTCCAACCTCTGTGCCCATCACACTGTGGGAGCTCAAGAAATGTTTATTGAGTGAATATGTGAAGCACTTGTATCTGTTAACTAGTTTGAGTAGACCCTTAAATACATTGGGTGCACAGAGATGTGAGGACAAAGTCTTGGTTCTTAAAATATTTGTTTTCAGAAGAAACAGTCATTCAGTATTCATCAGCTCTACATTGAGTAATGGTGACCTCTTGTGAAGATTCCAAGAATGAAGAAAAAGAGAATACAAAACCTGCAGCATAAGGGAACATGGGACAGGGCAGGGGACGGATGCTGAGGAACAAGTATGTATGACATAGGCAGTGTTAAAGGAATTCGGGTTGGCTTTTGTGAGCAAGGAAAGCGTAACAGAGCAGGCAACATTTAAGGTGGCTCTTAAAAACTGAGTAGGATCAAGACAGGTGGAAGAGGCTATTTCTTTTTGAAAAGTATGTGAAAAAGTACCCAGAAGGTAGAAAACACGAGACCTGGTGAAGGAACTGGGAAAGGCCCAGCTATCTCCACAGGCAAATACTGGGAAAAGAACTGTTGGGCTGGGGTGTGGAGATGTTGAGGCTGGCTGTTTCAGCTTTTTTCAGAGGTCTATTTAAGGTTTTTGAGCACTACCTTAATAAGAGGTTACAGTGGAGGAAGACTGGAGGCAGAAAGATCAGTTAGGAATCGGGGGAAATTATACAGGGAGAGACTGAAGCACTTGAAAAGAACATAGGAAAGAGAAGATAGGGAAAAGTTGGCTGTGAAAGAAGAAACGACAACTGATTGAGTGCTCAAAGAGGATGGAATCAGAGAGGATTCCTGACGCTTCTTAGGAGCGTGCTAACTCCCTGGACCATCTGTGACCAGCAGTCTGCAAATTACCAACTCCCTTAGACCTAATCTTTCAGGGCTGTCTCTGGGAGGAAACTCCTGCAGATAAGCTTCCTGCCAGAGACAGAGCCCTTCAGGCTTGCCTACTCCAGAGCCAGATTTCCAGCTCTGTTTCTGGGAGTCACTGTGGCGGGAACAAGTGTCAGGCAGAGAACTGAACTCGGCAGGGTGCTCAGGAGGACCAGCAGCGGGAACCAGACACGGGGGGACAACTGCAGCGCTCAGGAAGTGTCCTCAGAGGGCAATAGATGTGGAAGACGAAGGCGTCCCAAGAACTGATCAGACAGAGTTGGCAGAAAAAGGAGTTTGCGGTTCTTGTATGTGAGTGTTTTAATAAGCTTCCTCTTCATTAAGAAAAAGTAGTATGTACTCATTAAGGACATTTTAAAAAACAGGTAAAAAAAAAGTGGAAAAAAAGTTTTCACAGCCTATATAGATTTTGGTGTGGTTCCTACAAGCCATCATCTGAAGCAGGTTTTTTTCAGCTGAAGGTAGCAGTGTGCACCATATAAAGGCAAAGGAGACCCGTTGTGATTGCTTGTTACGACTTGTCAACAGCAAGTACAGTCAAAGGCAGATCATAAAAGGACTTATGTGTTGTTGGGGAGCCACTGAACAGTTTTAAGCTTGCGGGGAACGGGGTAGGGGCATGGTTAGAATTACATTTTCTAATGTAGAACCTTTAGAGTGGTTCCTTTGGCCATAGTATAGACAAGGTATTAGAGGGCCCAACGCTTGATGTCTAGGTCATAAAGGGCTAAGAAAGCATTGAGAAGAAGGAAAGGAATATCAGAGTTTTATAAGGAATGATCGACAGAATGTGGTGCTTGATATGGTATGGAGATGGAGAAGCATGCTGTACTTTCCTGTTTCTACTTTATTACATCCACTCACTTTAAAACTGACTCAATTAGATGTCTCAAAGGAACTTCAGATTCAACATGTCTAAAATGGAAATTAACACCATTCTTACCAAAACTCCTCCGTGTCCTAGACACTATCTCAGGGACTATGTCCTTACCCACCTAGTTGCCCATGCTAGAGATTTGGAAGTCATCCTAAACTCTTATTTCTTCTATAAGTCTACCTCTACATCACCAAAACCTACCCGATCTTTTACTTGAATCTTTAAGATCGATTTCTTTACATCTTCATTGTCACTATAGTTGCCAAGTCCTGGTTTTTATTTTTGACCTAGAACGGGTTGGCGAACTGCAGCCTATTATAGACCAAATCCATTCTGCCCCTGTTTTTTTGGAATCATCTGTGTGTGAAAGTTTCAATAGAACACAGCTAGGTTCCTTTGTTTACATTTTGCCTATTGATATTTTTATACTACAGTGGCAGAATTAAGTAGTTGTGATCCTGACCATGTGGCCTACAAACCATAATTATTTACTGTGTTGTCCTCTACAGAAATCTTGCTTATAATGGTGTAATATAACTGATTTCCCTCTTTTAGTCTTCAGTCTGGCCTTTACTGTGTTTATGGAGTGATTTTCCTAAAACATTGTCTGTTCATGTCAGTCTCCCTTGCTCATTTGCTCATATTTCTTTAATGTCTCCCAACAACCAACAGAATTAAATCTACAACTCTTCAGCATTTATTACAGATGATGAGTTGTAGTTTTTCAAATCCCAATTCTTCCTTAAAATGGTTTTTCTAATAAACCCTAGATCTCGATCTTCAAGTCCTTTGTACTCATTCACTTTAAAGGGATTACTTACATGAGAACAGTCTCCATTAATGTTTGTATTATGAGTCTTTCAAGGTGTTGTGAAGGGATTCTCTGATCAATCTGTATTGTTATAAGTGATGTCTTAGAAAACTCTGGCCTCTTTGTTGTCGGTTGTATATATCAGTAAAAAGAAAGAGAGTACATGTTATTACCAGACATTAGCTTTACTTGTTCAGCAAGAACTCTGAGGCTGGCTAGATTTTTAACACCTCTGCTGTTTTTCTTTATTTTGTGATTCTGAAAAGACCACTACTGTATATTATCAGGAAACTTTTATGGACTTCCAAATTTACCGCAGTGGAAAAGTTAGATTGTCTTCAGTGCAAGAGAGAATAGAATCAACGTTTTGCTACATATATCCAAGTATTCATTTTGGCATCTCAATTCTAATTAAGTCATATATCCACACACACACAAACACATACACACAAATATACAGGGTCCAGCACAAATAACACCCCTTTGTTATTACATAAAAATCTTTTATTACAAAATCATAAGCATGTAATTCTGTAACAACATTGTCACACTCAAGCACACCATAAGACATTTCAGGTGAAATGTTCAAATTGCTCTCCTTCTCTTGGGAGACAGTCACGTACCCTGCCAACCACACTCAGTAGCTACCTCTGTCAGACCCTCTATGTGTGTGTGTGTGTGTGTGTCATCATATATACATTTCACTTCATTTGCAAGTTCAGTCTCAAACAGGTTCCATTAATGACACAGTTCCCAGAAGAGATTGGAAATATTTAAAAATCACCCTCCTTCCCCCAAAATCTTTACTATGTACATGTTTTGGTGTATTGCATATAGTGGGAAGAATTCAAACAGAAGATAAGAACTTGTTTTCTTGGTTGAAAATGAAAGGAATTGATAGATTAATTTGGGGAAGATCACAGATCCTTCATAAAGGAAATTATTTGCTTATCTCTACGAAAATAAACATTGGGAAATCAAAATGGAAGTGTAGTTGTAGCCATTTAAGTAGATAAATAGATTTTTCTTTTTTTTTTAATAAAATGTATTAGAAAATGGTGATAGAAGGAGACCTGATTTGGGGTGGTGAATACACGATATAAAATACAGATGATGTATTATAGAATTGTACACCTGAAACCTATATAATTTTATTAACCAATGTCACTCCCATGAATTCAATAAACAAAATAAAATGAAATCATGTAAAACTGAAAAAAAAAGAACTAAAATGTATTGTTCTCCTACATTACAATTTACCTAATATCAAAAATGAACATCTGGTTAAATGTTATGAACTGTGCTTTGAGGAATAATATTTACCTGTCTAAATGCTGGAGGGAAATGATAAATATGCCCTCTTTTTGTTTGAAAATATTTATTGAATGTTAATGATGGAAACCCCTTAAAGAAAACTTAATTATTGACCAACAGTTAAACTGAGATAAAGACATTGCATAACTGAATCTAATAAAAAATAAAAATAAAATATACTGGAAAAGTTTTGAGAAATATCAAACTTAGTTGTATGATTTCATTTGCTAAACAAAAGATACAGAGTGGAAAAAAAACTACTCATTTCAATTCACTACTAAGTGCAAGGCAGTTAGATGCTCATTTAGTCTATACTTTGTCAAAAACTCGATCACATTTAATTTATTTTCCTCATTTTCTTTTCCCTTTCCAGGTGAATACCAACCCTTTTAATTTAATATTCAATTTAATATTAATTTAAATTTATTAATTTAAGCTAATAAATATTTCAATTAAGTACTTAAAACCAGACTTTTCCAAAAAAGTTTACAATTATTTCAGTGTAGGATATAGTCTTTCAGTATAATTTAGGGAGCATAGCCTAGCCTATTAGTATAATTTTTAAAACTCAATGTTGTTACATAAATTATTTTTCTTATTTCCTGAAGTAAACGTTCACTAGTACTTAAGTACAAGTGATACCTTAGAGATAAAAACATAAGTAATCAGAGTGCTTCAGTAATGTGTATTTGCTGCTAATTAGTGCCTAGTGTTAATTAGTTCATGGTTATATGCACTCAAGTGAATGCAGTAATCACAGTGATGAAAAATATTTTAACCGCTTTAGGTTGTGTAAGTGCTGAACAACTAAAATTTCCCACAGGAATCAAAATGAAATAAAGGGCTACTAATAAGATAATAAGATGATCGCTAGCTACGCCTGTTGGATGTCTGAGAGCTACTTGGGGGAAAGGCAAGACGAGCCAAACGGAGTTTCAGGATCTGCCTGCAGTGATTCAAGAAGTAAAACTCTTTTGGTTATTAAATTAAATGCTTGCATTTTCAAATAGAAAACCTGAAACTATAAATGCTTTTAAATGAATTGTCATTCCTTTGAAAATTTCTAGTCAGAACACTAAACTTTATTGTAAGAGAGAGTGACTTAAAATTATATGGGTCCCGTTGCCCATCCTTCAGAGCAGTGAAGTGACAGAGTTGCTGGCAGAGGAGCTAGAGACTGTGGTATCGTGGCGTCGTCCCCCAGCCGCTTTATCCTGAAAGGTGTTCTTATGAAAGAAGAACTAGGTTATTTCTGTCCTCTCTGCGCTCCTAAGGACAGAACCAAGATCAGTGAATGAAAGTTACAAGGAGGTAGATTTGGGTTCAACAATAAGGAAAAACTTTCTGACAGGTAGACCAGATCCAAAATGGAAGGAGTACAGATCCACTTCACTAAGAAGTACACATGTTCGAGTGAGTTAGTGGCCCCTTTGCCTGAAGTGCTCAGGGAGTGGACTTTTTATCTCTGGGTATAAGAAATGAACTTTTAAATTTCTTTTGACTTGAACTTTGAAACTTCGCTTTTCTCTGAGGGAGCTATGTAAAACTTTTGGACCTTATTTCAGCATATTATTAAGAATTTAATGTACTTAATATGTATTGAGTACTGTCACATGCAAAATATTTACATAATTCCTGCCTCCTTCCCCTGGCCCCAGTATTCACTGTTTAAATTTTTAAAAATTTTTAGTTGTAAAATACAGATAACACAAAATGTGTCATCCTTACCATTTTAATTATGTATATCAGTAGTATTAAGTATATTCATGTTGTATAACCAATCTCCAGAATGTCTTCATTTTGCAGAACTGAAACTTTACACCCATTGAACAATTCACCATTCTCCCTTCCTTCCAAGTTCTAGACAACCACTATTCTACTTCATGTTTCTGTATATCTGACTGCTCTAGATACCTTATATAAGTAGAGTCATACAATTGTCTTCTTATGACTGGCTTATTTCACTTAATATCATGTCCTTATTGTTCGTCCATGTTGTAGTATGTGTTCGAGTTTCCTTTTTAAGACGAGATAATATTACATCATATTTATGTACCACATATCGTTTATTCATTCATTCATCGATAGACTCTTGGGCAGCTTCCTCTGTCAGCTACCTTAAATGATGCTGCTGTGAACATTAGGGTGCAGATGTCTCTCTGAGATCCTACCTGCAGTTCTTTGGGACACATGCCCATGAATAGAATCACTAGGTCATAAGGTAATTCTACTTTTAATTTTTTGAGGAACTGCCATACTGTTTTTCAGAGTGCTGCATCATTTTACATTCCCAGCAATAGTGCACAAGGGTGCTGATTTCTCTACATCCTTGCCAACACTTGTTATGTTCTGTTTGCTTTTTTTAATAGTAGCCATCTGAGTGGGTGTGAGGAGTACTGACATAATTTTTGCTCCAGTGCCTTGGCAAATCCCTATGCATAGCAGCTGCTTTATAAAACCTTATGGTGGAGATGCACTAAAACTGTATGTTATGTTTCACCCAGTGTTTGACTTACAAAGTTGATCTTGGATAGAGATTCTTAATAGAGTCAGTGTTCTGTGCTTTAAGATGAAATAAAGACACAACTTAGAAATAGCTCTTCTTATGGCTGTTGCTCTATTAATATTCCAATTTTCAGGATTGATGTTGACTTTTATGTGTGCTCGTCATAAATACCCATCACTGTCCTAGTCTAGGATCCTAAACTACTCATGGCTTTAGTAGTGTGCTCCTCTCTTTAATTCCAGCAATTTCCATAACACTTGTGAAAGATGAGCATCCTGATTCTTCTATAAGACATCTATTTAGTGTACCTAGGAAATAAGGTTTAGGGAGTTTTTTAAAGACTCTTGGCAAAAAAACATCTAATTTAGTACATTTAGACTTGCGGTATTTAGTTTTTCTCTCCTCCTTTCTTCCCCTGCAGTGCCTACAGCCTGATATGAGATCACTGGTGCTCTGAGCCAAGTTTATAGTTAGTGTGGTCATGTTTAAATTTTTGCTATCTTGACTAAATGCTTAGTAACCTCAATATTAATAGTCTAACAATTAGCAATTCTTGGCCTTTTGAAAAAGATTTATTGTTGTCATATTTGGAAAAAATGATTTAGGAATAAATAAGAAAGAAAGCAAAAAGTTCTCACTCCTGAGTAATTATATTTTTAAGTAGCATTTTATTAGCAATGGAGGAAATCAAAATTCTCAGAGACTTTGCGCTTGCAACCAGATAATATATGTCTTTTTCTGAACATGTTGGTGTAACGAACTGATGATGTAACTCTGATGCTTTGTAGCTGTTTCACCTTGTGTAGTGTTGATATAGAGCAGGGCTCCATTCTGTGTTTAAAATAAGGAGGTTTCAATTAATTTACTGCTTTGAGAGCAATATAAGAAATGTGTATGGAATAATTATATTCTGTTTATGAATGAAACCAAGGGCTATGCGACCCAAACAGCGGAACACCTCCTTTTATAACTTACAGAGATGAGTGTTTATGGACTAGCGGCCAAAGCCAGCCGGCGTGGTGAGCCGTTAGGGATAATCTGGGTAACACTATACCTACTTAAATTATACCCCATTTTGACCATTTCACAAATAATATTTGGTTGAATACAAAAAGATTGTTCAGAAAACTTCTTCGGGTTTGCTTTTTACTTAATAGGACAAGACAGATGAGGGCATGGAAGTATGAATCACTATAAGATTGAACACATGGGAGTAACCATTTTTATTCAGACATTTTCCCAGACACTTGCTTTTATAAAATATAATTCATGATTTAATGCAGTCTTGTTTTAGGCCTCCAAGGGATAAGCAAAGAAAGAAAATGGCTGTTTGTAAAAAATGTATAATATGAGCAGGTCAAGCATAAGTTCAGCTTTCAAAAGGAAGCTTGACGTAGGAGGAATTATTAACATCGCCATCCTCATTAGTCCAAAAGCTTACAGATTGGTTTTTTTTGGATGCAGATTTTGTGTTTTGTTTTCTTTTTTAGATGACTGCAATCTTCAACATTAATGATATTTTTAGCAGATATCTCACATTCTCTTAAAAAAACAAAAAGGGTCCTTTGGTGGACCAGTTACATCATTAGCACTCACCATGTAAATCACTACTTATGGACACAATTGATTTGTTCTAATTGTTTCCATTTTTTAAATGTTAATATATTTATGTTTTAATTAAATTTCCTGTAGAGTACATTTTCAAAAATGAATGCAATTAATTTTCCTAATTAGAAAAAAACATCATAAAGCATTTACTGTAAAACTGATAGTTAGCTTTTTAAACTTTTTTCAAAACTATTTCCTGTATTTATATTTTGAGAGCTGTTATGCCACTTTCATGCTTATCTTAAAGAAATTTAGTATATATATGAGAGGTTCCTAGATTTCAATCTGAACTTTTTAATAGCTTTGCTTTTCAGAAAGTTTTTGTTTTTTAATGATAACACATGGGGTAAGAAATTTTTGAGGTTCTCTAATTGCTCTAGCTGAAAAAAGTAATTCCAAGAAGAAGTTAGGGACTTGGATCATTCTGGAATATTGTGTCCATTAGAAGAAAAGAAGATCATATTAAGTTAGTGGTAATTTTAAGGAATAGAAATTGTTTGAGTTCAAAATAAGCATTTGAAGGAATACCTGGAGGCAGTAGAAATTGAATTGTTCTTAGTTGTCTTTTCACAGCCTTTCTGTATTAATAAATCCCATTTTTTGTAATTCTGAAAATCAGATCTACATTAAGTTTTATTATTTCTGTAAGTAACCTTCATTAACACTGTGTGATGAGCCAGATGTTGCTAGCCCAATTTGAAAATATAAGTATGTTGATAAAAATCTATAAATGTATACAAGCCCATAAAGAATAGTAATATTTTAAGTAGCAGAGAGAAAAGTGTCAGGTGACAATTCATTTTCCAGTCCATTCTCCTTGAGAAGGTACCAGATTAGAGATGTTGTAAGCTCCTGTTTGATTTAAGGTTTGAGTAAGTTAGCAGCTGGGCAATATATTGTTTTAAATAATAAAGTTTAGGCAGCGCCATTTATTACCAGTTTAAATTTCAGTATTCAGTTATTTCATCACTGCCTAATAAAGATTGTGCACCCTTTGTCACCACATTTCCTCACTGACTGGTATTCCACCGTGACCCAGAAAAGACAAAGAGAAATGCTTTTGTGTGGGCACAGTATGCTGTTAGGGTTTCACCTGATGGCCACCAGGTTTAAGAAATCCAGTAATAAAAGCCTATAAAAGTAGAACCCCTGACAGGGACATACTGTTAAGTTAAGAATCACATCCGCAAAGGACATGTTAGCTTTTGACAAGCTGGAGGATATATTGAGTACCCATTCCTTATTAATACCCAAGTCATTGACTTTGAAAAAAAGAGTCAAGGTAATGCTCAATTTGGTTGCATAAATTAGATGGTATTACTGAAACACTAGAAGTTGGAGAATCATTCAAAATGGTCCTAAAAGTTAGAGGAAAAAAGACTTAAAAATGGAAAGCCATTTAGTCAGGTCAGAGTGGTGGAAGAAACCCTGTATCAGAAATCAGTGAGAGATCGAGGTCTTTTATTGAATACTCATGTAAGCCTCATCGTGTATTCTTCTGGACATGATAAGTAATTATGATTGCACTTTACATGGTTTCCATGTCAATTGTACTTTAAAGGGATAGCAAGGTCTTCCACAAAATTAAAAATTTCTGCTTATCAAAAGACAGCATTAAAAAAATGAACAGGTGGCTACAAATTGGTAGAAAATATTTGTAATATGTACATTTGATAGACTTGTATCTGGAATCTTACCATTCAAAAATAAGAAAACAATTTTTAATATTGGGAAAGGACTTGAATAGACATTTCACAGAAAAGCAGTTGGGGGGCCAATAAGGAAATGGAAAAAAAAAAGTTCAACATCATATTTAGGGAAACACAAATTAAACCACTATGAGATAACACCCAGTAGATTGGCTGACATTTAAAAAAAAAATGGAGAAAACCTAATTTTAGCAAGGATGTAGCAAACAGGAACCATTAAACACCAGTCATTGGTGGGAGTGTAAAATATGACAGGCAGTTTGTCCATTTTTATGAGGGTAAGCATACATGAACCTTGTGACCTATCGTGCCTAGGTATTTTTCATGCTCAGGTATTTATCAAAGAGAAATGAAAGCACTTCTCCACAAAAGTACTTACATGTGTATGTTTATAATTACCTTATTCATGATAGCCAAAACCTGGAAGCAACACAGATTTTCATCAGCAGGATAACGGGTAAACAAACCATGTATATTCATATGATAGAAGTAGTCAACAATAAAAAGAAACAACCACGGATACTATAGTAGTTTCTGTGACTCAGCACTTTGTGCTGAGGGAAAGAAGCCTGACACCAAAGAGAACATACTGTATGATTCCATTTCTATGCATTGTCAGGACATGCAGACCTAATTGGTGGTGACAGACAGAACAATGTTTGTGGGCAGGGCGTGGGGAGGCAGCAGGGATGGCAGAGTAGGTGTGAAGGAGGAGCATAAGGGAACTTTCTGAGATGATGAAAACCTTCTAGGGGTTTGGGTTACACGGGCGAATGCATCCGTGGAAACTCACTGACATTCAAGATACACTTACATTGTATCTAAATTGTACCTCAAAGAAAAAAAAAAGAAAAATTTAAAAGATAGGAAGACCTAATTAGAATTAAGAATGGCAAACATTACTAAAGTAATAGAAAGTAGGCCTGTCAGGAATGGTAAAATTACTAGAGTGTTTTGAGCATATTGTTAAAAAGAAAAGAGACCATTTATATAAAATTTGTCTAAGGAAGGTACTATGTATACACGCAGTACAAAGGCAACGTTCTAGAAGCAGAATCAGATTATTTCTCATGATCTTTTTCTATTATGATTCTATTATTATTATGAGCATTTATTATGTACCCGGGACTGTACTGACTCCTTAATGTTGATTTTCTCTTTCTTAGTGAGATCTTTCCAGAGAGTGTCAAAATTTAAAATGCGATGGTTCATTTATTTTGACTTTTGAATGGTAATACCAGCATCATATTGTTAGTAATGTTAAAATATACAAATAATAATAAATAATAATAAATGTGTTTGGCACATCTTATGTATAAATTCTTCTATATTAATTCATTCAGTGCTCTCAACAACTTTACAAAGTAGTTGCTAATATTAGACCCATTTCTGAGCTGAGGAGCCACGTTCAGAAGCTGCAAAGCCGTAGGAAAAGTTCAGCCCCATAGCTTCACTTCAGATAACCGTGCATTTTTAACTGCCATGCCATAGTTTCCTTACCATTATATTCTTAACGAGCTGCCAGTTTTAACAGTTTTATTAATTTGTTGATATTTAAATGAATTAAAGTATCATTAGTGAAAGAATTAGAATATTTAATATGATAACAGTAGATTTTAAAATATAGTTAAACTCTCAATGTGAATAAAATACAGAAGTCATTAACTTAAGTAGTAAATAAAACATCAAAAATCCACCTGTCTAAAAAGAGCTTTTGCCTGCCTATGCTGTTGGGGCCAAGTGCCTTTATAACCCATGAACTGCTGTACATGGGATTTCAGAGCACACCACCCTCATGTGATAGACACTGTCAGATAAAGGCGAAGTGCTATCCCAGACTTCTTACTTTCAGGCTAGATTTTCAATTTTTTCCTGTAGTTGTTTTGACTGTGTTTTATGATGGGTACCTGTTCAATGCAACTCATCAGGGTGTTTCGGGTTTAAATGTTGTTTATACAACAGCAGTACTCTTTTTCTGGCTTAAAATTTCCCATAAAAGGTTTGAGTGGGTATTTTACATATATAAGTACTTTATTTATTTATATAAATTTTTAATTCCTTTTCTATTACAGCCCACATACAATATATTAGTTTCAGGTACATAACAGTGATTAAACCTTTATATACCTAACAGTGATAATCCCAAGAAGTCTAGGCCCTTTTGACACCATGCATGTTATTGACTGTATTTCCTGTACCATATTAATACTTTACATCCTATGACTATCGAATAGCTGACAATTTGTACTTCTTAATTCCTTTCATCTTTTTCACCCATCACCCTAACAACCCACCCATCTACCAACTATCTATGAGTTTATTTCTGTTTTGTGTTTCTTTATTTTGTTTTTTTAGATTCCACATATAAGTGAAATCATATGGTATTTGTCTTTCTCTGCCTAACTCATTTTACTTAGCATTATACAGTCTAGGTCCTTCCATGTTGTTGCTAGTGGTAACAGTTCATTCTTTTTTATGACTGAGTAATAATCATCATGTATATATATGCATCACATCTTTATCCATTCCTCTATCAGTGGACACTGAGGGTGCTTCTGTATCTTGGCTATTTTAAATAACGCTACAATGAAATAAGTGTACATGTATCTTTTCAAATTAGTGTTTTGTACACAATCTACAGATTAAATGAAATCTCTATCAAAATACCAATGGTAGATTTTACAGAACTAAAATAAGTGACCCTAAAAGTTGGGTAAAACTACAAGAGACCCAGAATAAACAAAGCAATATTAAGAAGGAAGAACAAAGTTGGAGGTATCACACTACCTGAAGTCAAAGTATTCTACAAGGCCATAGTGATCAAAATGACACAGTACTGGCATAAAAACCGACACATAGAGCAATGGAACAGAACAGAGAGCTAAGAAATAAACCTACACCTATGTGGTCAACTAATCTTTGACAGAAAAGGCAAGAATATACAATGGGATAAAGGCAGTCTCTTCAATAAATGGTATTGAGAAAACTGAACAGGTACATGCAAAAAGAAGAAAGGGAAGGAGAAGGAGGAGAGGGAAGGAGAAGGGGAAGAGGGGGAGGAGGGGGAGGGAGAGGAGGAGAAGATGTAGGAACTGGACCACTATCTTACACCATGTACAAAAATAAACTCAAATGGATTAAAGACTTAAATATAAGACCCCAAACCATAAAACTTCTAGAAGAAAACTAGGCAGTAAACTATTTGACATCACTCTCAGCAATATTTTTTAGATGTCTCCCGAGGCAAAGGAAACAAAAGAAAAAATAAACAAATGGGACTTTATCAAACTAAAAAGTTTTTGCACAGCAGTCTATGTTTTAACAAGCCCTCGGGTGATTCTGACAGTGTGCTCAAGTTTTAGAACTACTGTTTAAACTCCATTCCATTGAAAACACTTCTCACCTGCCCCCATTGTTTTCTTCAGGGCTCTTTAAGCTCCTATATCCAGTCAAACTCTTTTGTTTTGGTGCCAAGGGTGTAGTATGTGTAAAATATATTATTTTTATTCTCCCAGGTTTATACTTTGTAGTTCTAGTTATTGTACACTATCCACCAGGTAAGCTAAAGTGTTACCTCATTTGCTTTGCTATTTCTTGCCTCATTATATTTACATATGCCATTTCGTCTGTCCATTCCCCACCTGTGAAAATAAAACTCCTTTAGAGTTCGATGCCGGGACAAAATGACATAGTATATATGGATATGCTTATTAGCACAGTACTTGGAACATTTTTGGATTAGAGAAAGGGATTAAAAGTAGCCATGTGAAATTGCCATCATGTTATTTTATTGATTATAATTTTTTAATGAATTTACTTCATTAAAGAAAATTTTAGTTTATTAACTGAATGAAGGATCAATATTGAATCTTGCCACATATCATATTAGTTCAATAAAAAGTAGTTGGGGTACATGGATGCCAAATGTGCACCTTATTCTGTGAAATGGTAGCTTTTATTCATGAAGCACCAATCTAGCCTAAATTAAGAACTCACATAAATAAATACAAATAAAGCATCTTTTCCACTTGGACTGAACTAGTGTGGATTTCGCATTAGCTAAATTAAAAATATGCTTTTATTAGGTGCAAGTAGTTTCCAAAGTGCTTTTCCTGGCTCACATCTTGTTCTTATTTTCTTGAAGGGTTGGTCTAGCACAGTTCAAGCAAATTGTTTGGTCCTGTTTGTCTGCCAGGTGGTAACAGAATAGGAAACCCACAGAAAGGTTAAGTCTGCGTAGACTCACGGAAAAGAAAAACTGGGCA
The DNA here is from genome assembly GCA_004026545.1 of Mormoops blainvillei. Lineage (NCBI taxonomy): Eukaryota > Metazoa > Chordata > Mammalia > Chiroptera > Mormoopidae > Mormoops > Mormoops blainvillei. The sequence continues at coordinate 110,369 of PVJD01001011.1, read as the reverse complement.
TCAGTTGGCTCTGCATCCAGTCACCGCTGTCTCTGAGGACGCAGCTTGTTTTTAGCTAAATGTCAGCCAGAGTTCTAGAAATACATAATCCGCAGGTTAATTTAGAGGAAATCTTTAAGGCACAACGTAGGTAAAAAATTTTTACAAAAGTCAGGACACACAATTGATGGCCCTGTTGTTTGTTAATACCTATTGTATCCATAATACTTTTTTACTGTGTTGTGTGTTATGTAGCTGGAGAGGAAAGGAAACTATTTTTTTTTCCTCTGAGTTTGGAGTTTTGCTGTTTGCTGTTGAGAAAATTGTAAATCCTTTCCTCTTCTCACTGTTTTATTTGCTGAAGTCTTCCTCCTGTCTCCTGCCCCCCCCCCCAGCCCCGGCTTTTAGAATGAGAAAGAGCTTTAAAAAATGTAAAGGTTTGTATTCACTCTCCAAAATACTTTCTTAGTGGCATGGTGGCCATAGAACAGAATCATGTATCAACATAGTTCCCAAAATGTTTAGTCTTGACATGTGAGATTGAATTTGAGCGGATTGTTTTTGAGTGACTTAGGCTTGTAGTTTTATCAGATTCATGCAGTGTATGTGTTTATCCATAGTGATGATAAAATTACAGTGGAAATTTTTTAAATTTGCTTAAAGTTTCAATATTGTCATTGTGGTAATAGACTTATTACTTAGTACACATTGGAATATACCCTATGATAAAATGTATTTGCCTTGCAAATAGAAAAATCTGAGCATTGTATAAGCAAGCATTCAATTATGCCATACCATCTCTTCTTGACTTAATCTACTCTATTAAAATACTCCAAAATATTTGAGATTATGTAGTGAGACCATTGTAGAAATCAGTAAGTGTTAACAACTGAATTCTTAAATTGGTAAGAATGATTCATTAGTGTCTTGAACATTAGAGTATCTTCAGTTGATTAAATTTAACCTGGTTGTAAATTTTGTTTTTTAATTTTAGAAAAGGGCACAGAGGAACATTGAACCATAATACCTACTGCAGATATTCAGGGAAAATCATTTGAAATATTCCACCTAGAAAAGAAACTGTTCATGTTCTAAACAGAAATAGGTTTGACTTTATAATAAGAATTATTTGTTTAAAAAATCATTCAGTCATATGGTATTGCACTTTACAGAACTAATTAGTTTTTATTTTGGTAAGCCTTTCAAATCTTTAATTTTTTTATAGGTTGGCATGCATACACTCATAAACACATGATTTTATATAAATCAAATAATACTCTCTCTTTATATGTAATCTATATTATGTACTCTAATCATTTTAAATAGACATTTCCCATTATAAACAATGTTGTAATGAACAGCCAGAACATTCTTTACTTGCTTTTGTCCAGGCATTTGCACCCTATTGAGTCCTTAGGATGAATGTCTGGAATTCCTGAGTTGAAGGATATACACTTTTAGCATTGATATATTTTGTCAGTGCTAAGAGAAATGAATTATTTTATAGTGTTAAATGTACTTTTTTTAACCTACCAAAGTGATGAAAAATTGCCACACTAAGCAATCTAAAAGAAAAATTAGTGCTACCAGCAATTTAGTTTGATTTGACATTTACTGAGCACTGAGTACTGCTTATGTGTCAGCTTGCGGGCTACTTATGAGGGTTGCAGAGTGAAATGACTCAGTTTTATTGGACTAATGGAAATTACAAAAGAAGTAACAGACAGTTAAAATATGATATGGTAAGTATGACAGTAAGGATAAATATAGAGAGCTTGTCCACCAGTCTGGGGAATTCAGAAGTCTTTGTAGAGGAAGTGGCATGGAAGCTGAGACCTGAAGGGTAAAATGTGATTTATGAGGAGAAGGGCAGTGGAAGGGAGGTGTGCTTAGGCCATAAGGAATAGGTATCAGAGATTATGATGCATTCTGAGAACTAGGATGGTTTTAGAATGTGTGGTGCTAGAGACAGCTAGAGAAAAAGCAGAGCTGAGACCATTGAGAATCTTGTGGTAGAGTTCCTGAACATGGATGTTGAGAGTTAAGGGATACTGTGTAGCAGGGAAGCAGTGAGATCAAATTAGAGCTTTAAAAAATCTCTCTGGCTCTAGTTTGAGGAATAACTTGAAGGCAAGCAAATCGAAGGCCCCAAGGTCAAAAGGATGTGGTGAACTTGATTTGGGAAGGCATCTGTACCAAGAGTCCAAGTTCACCAATTAGACAAGGCAGGAAGGAGGGCAATTTTCAGAGTTGGGGAAGCAGAAACACCATTTATCTAATGGCTCTTCTGTCTTGAAAATGTAAGTAAATTACTTGCCAGGGAACATGGGAACTTCCACCCACCCACTCTAATCTAAAATTGGAATTAGAAAAATAAGGGATAATAATATTATCATCACTATCATCATCTTGTAGCCATTATCAGGAAGACTACACTTAGGTATACTTAATTATAGCCCTAAAACAGAATGACTCATTCTTGAGTCGGATAGAACCTCATAATATACTTTTTGGCTTCATCAGAACTGATTCAGAAGACATGTGGAATGGGCTTGCAAGGTGGAGGACAGACCCAGGTCACTAAAATGCGTTGGGTAAGAAAGAAGGGCCAGCAGTCCCTAAACTTAAAACGTGAGAAGTTTCGATGATGGAACAGGATCAGCTACATGCAGTTCCTTTTGTGAACATTGTGTAAAACTTGATGATCCTCTAAAAGCCAATTTGTATAGTTCTAATTCATAGTGATGAAAGTCTAGCTAAATACCAGAAAAACTTCTGCCACATTTACCCCCCTATCTAATCCATACCATGTATTTTATTTAAAAATCATTTGTTGACATTTTCATTCTTTTACGTAATCATTTTGATGTTAGGAGAGCAAACTTAGCAAGCCAAGGACACTGTGGGAAACGGAAATATTTAGTAAATAATTTACATAATGCTTCTCTGTCACCAAGCAAGTATGACCTTCACAAAATTGCCTTCATCCTTTTTAGATGTACATTATTTTATCTGATGCAGTTTCTTGGTGATTTTTATTCTGTGTGCTACATTTGAGATGTCCATCTTCTCCCCAAAGTTACTCCTCTTTCCGGGCCCCCACACCTCTAACAGTTTTCAGGATTACTATTCTGATACCATTTCTACTTTAGGTTATGCCTACATTTATTTAACATGGACTGCATATTGAATCACAGTATTAGATACTGTAATAAAGGTAGCTCATAAAATATTTTTTCTAAATGACTTTGCTTTCTTGTAAAAATGATGTCTGCCTATACAAAATCCAGGCACTGTATCAGAGAGAGAAAATAGGAAACCTAAGACAGCAGCATACCTAAAAACATCCAGAAATAACTGTCATTAGCAATGAGTGAGGATTATTGCAGATGGCTCTTGAATTTAGGACTAGAGATACTGATCCATTTAGATATAAAACTAAGACTGTACAACTGTGAAAATTCTGCAAATAAATGCTATGGATGTTGACAATGTAAAAACAATAATATAACCCAAATTGGAAACTGGAAGAAAGAAAACATGGTAAAAAAATGTTAAGTATACTAATTTCCTCAACCTTTAGGGCAGGAAATTAACCAGTACAGCCTAAAATTGAATCATGTTTTTAAAAAATGACTTTAATCTCTTAATATTTTCATAACTTTTTTTCATATAATGGAGGAACTTCTTAGGAAATCACTTGAGGTGAAGAAACATTTATATACAATTTAGAAATTTCTTTAGTCTCACTTCCATTTAGTTAAATTCAAGTTAAAAGAAAGTATTCTCTTTTAATAAAATTATCTATTTAACTTTGGTTTTGTCCTCTTCTTGGATCACTGGGGGAGGTGAGGACACAGGGCAGGTCTCTGCCCCCAAGTTTGGAGAGAGACAGACAAATGGAGGGAGTTGCAGAAGCCACCATGGGAACATTGCTGGGACAGAAAACTTGAGTTCTAATTAGCAATTTGCTGGAGGCTCAGTGTGGGCAAGCCTGATAGTTAAACACTGCATGGGAGACCCAGTCACAGGGCGGCCTCCACAGCACTGAGATTTACCTCCCTGAGCTCAACTAGGTTCTCACTGTTAAGAAAGAAAAAGCTTAACTTTGACCAGTTATTTAGCATCCTTGGAATAGTTAAACTAGTTAGGACTAATCCATAATCATTTTTGTTTAAGCATCCAGCTATTATTTGTTCTTTTGCTTTAATAGCTGCGGTGAAAGACATCATTTATGTCTTACATTGCCTGAGTCCATGATCGCTTTCTTCTCACGTCAGCCTGCTTTCTGTCAAAGAAAAAAAGTGAACTTAATTTTAAATGATTTATTCTTACGAATTTATGCCAGCTGTTTTAAGAATACTTTGTTTATTGTGCTCTGCATTTTGACTATGCTAAGTTTACATTTGAATTTTGTTTTTGTTTTGAATTTTCTTTTTATTTATCCTACTTGAATTCATTGAGCTCCCTGAATCTGAAGACTAAAGTTTTCATCAGCTGGAAAACTCTCAGACATTGTTGTCTCAATCTCAGTCCCTTATTTTCCCTTTTGGCAATTCTATTTACATATGTAGAGGAATTGCTTACTCTGTCTTCCATGTCTTTTAACCTCTATAGTTGATTTTTTTTTCACTCTGCATTTTGCACCCTGAAAGCTGTGCATGCTTTCAATATACAAGTATCTTCTAATTCACTTACTCTTTTTCAGCTATTCAGCCTTCCATTGAGTTTAACTTTAGCTATTCTCTTCATCCCTTCTAAAAGTTGTTTTGATTCTTTTTCCAGTTGTTGTAGATCTTCCATTCAATTTTTTATTCTTTTATTCTCCCCATATAATAATCATGCTTGTTTTATTTTGGCATTATTTGAAGACTTGGGACCAGCCCCTGTTACCTGTTGTTCCCCTGCTTCTCACAAATAATGCCTTGTTTTGTTTACATTATGAACTTTTTTTAATTGGGGGCTATTTTGCTTTAGAGCTCTTTAGAGTTCTGTGAAACGTGGATTGAGGATTCCTTTCTTCAGGTAGAATTTGCTTTGGGTTCTAACACGTGAATTAGAATGCTATATAGATCACTGGTGATTTTAATTAAAAATACTCCTTTGATACCCTGAGAATATTCATTAGCTGGAGAGCCTGCTTACTGGCATGAACCTGAGACAGACATGGTTTTTTGTGGTCTTCTTGTGTTTTTTGGTAGATGTGTTTATTCCCATCCTTACATTGAGTGGAGAATGCTTAGTTTTATGTGCAAAAGTAGCAATTCTACGCTCATAATTAAAACATGTTAAAACTAACATTCCTAGGTTACCAAGACCAGTAACTCAGTGTCCCAAAAACAATTCCAAAGCTTTTGCTCTGGTTTTTAGTCTTCTCCTATTTTTTAACCCCATTGTCTTTAGTGAGCTAAGCTATGCATTTAAAACTATATTTTAAATGTGCTTATTCAACATTTCTAGGTGTTTGATTGCAAGAGAGTTTTCAGGTTACTGGTATGCTGTCTTACTGGAAATGGAAATCTCATTTGTTTTTCATATTGAGTTAATATCATTTATAAAGTTGGATTGAGGAATAGACATATGGCTAAAGACCGAATTTCTGCCACAACAAATTTGCTCCACTTCTGTGAAATATTGGCTAAGCCAAGTTCTTGCTGCAAAATAACATGCTTGATTCTAAACTTCTTACTTGGTGTTTAGATGGAATAGCAATATCACCTAGTGTTGTCATGGACCTTTTATGATTTTATGCAGTATTTGCTCTTGTTTAGTCTATTTTGGAAAAGACAATACCATTTTTTAAGATTTTAAAGAGATCTTACAAAGATGAATGGCAATCTACATCAGATGTCTAAACTTTTTATTTAAAAATAAAAGTGGTCCTTCATATGAAAGGAGTAAGACTGTGAGTCTGCAGGTTTTAATGTAGATGGATTTAGATTTCTCCCTCCCAAATTGCGGTGTACTTACCAATAGGTATACAGTGCAGAGTTTCTATTCCTACATATTGGTCTTTAAAGGGCAGGTAGAACATTATCGTTCAGATTAAATTTTATCTTCTGATAGATGCTTTCCAGGATCAATTAGACTAAAACAATGTAGGTTCTCCATTCGCTTCTCTCAAATATGTACATATATTTACAAATTATATTTCTTTGTTGACATGTTTATTTTTTACCTTTCAGGAAGATCATAATGAAAGACTATAGGCAACTGAGTTTCAAATGTTACTGGCCAGAATTATGATGTGAGAATATTGTAATTTGTAGTTCTTTAAACTGTTAACCTTTCTCATTTTTATAGCATACGGTATTTAATCCAAGCAGTGCATCAAATGAAAAAACTTATCAGTAAACTTTGTAAGTCTATGCACCCATGAGAAAAATGAAAGGATTTGCCTTTTTAATCTCTTTAGTTAATCAGAGGCCTCATTTAGTCAGTGGCCGATTCTGTAAATAGCAACAATAAAAGCAGTGCTGGTGGTGGAAGTAAGAGCAATAATGGTAATAACGAAGCAAACGGATGTTAAGTACGTGTTCTGGGCCAAGCGCCATATTAAACATGCCGAGTGATTTCCATGGAATCATAGTTTTTCATTCATCCTGACTATTATTTTCATTTCAGGACAAAGAAACTGAGACTTACTGCTAATAGATAGAACGAAGTTTTGAACATACAGTGTATTTCCTTGATTGCATTTGGTTAGGTATTTCCTGGATAGATGTGTCTATTTTCAAAATTCATGTACAAACCGCAGCATATCCCGATGCCTTCTGAGGTTTATGGTAAACGCGCACCTCTGCTGCTGACGATGGTACGAAAGTGTAAAAGTCATGTCTTACGTCTCCACTTTTAATAACCTGTGAAGGGCTTTTATTATGGCTATTTTATTATTTCATCAACAGCCAAACTGTTGTTTCATTACAAACAGATTTAGTACCTTTGTTATTAAAACAATAGACTTAAAATCCATGAAGACTGTACTGTTTGGTTTTCAATTATTTCCATGTGTTATGAATTCTTATCAGATGTTGGGAAATAGCCGGCTTACGCTAACTGCAAGTGTTCCGTCCGTGGTCCAAGAAACAGTGATCTCTAGTGCGCAGGTCTGGCTGTCAGCTTGCTTAACAAGGCCTCTAAGCACATTTGCTTACTGCCTTATATAAGAAATTTATACATATTTCATTCATTTTTGTAGATTAAAATTCTCTCCAGAAACATATAGAGCATTCAGGTCTTGACAGCTTTAACTTTTTTTTTTTTAAGGTGAATGTTAGAGAAGGTCAGTGTTTGAGTTTACCACCTTTATATTAAGATATTTCTCATGCCATAAGAAAAAAAGGACAGATATAACTCAAAATTTTCCTAAGGCACATTCTTGGAAACTAGGGAAAATGAGAAAAGCACCTGGGAAAAAATAAAAACTGACTGAAAATTATGCAAGATACTTGTCATTGCCATTTTGAATCTTCAGTCTCAAACTGAAAAGCTGCATAATTTTTAAAAATTGCAAAGTAATATAAATAGTCTGATTAAAATGTAAACATACTGTAGTTATAAAAACTTTCCCAGGTAGTCACTTACTTATTCCTAGTGTCTTTCTCCTGTTGTATAAAAAATGTTTAGCTTAAAATTAAGGCACTCAAGTCTCAATTTACTTTTCATTTAGTGGGTAGTTAGCAGATTAAGTGAGAAATCGCATCATGAATTAGGATGTCTGTATCATGTGTACCATTCCATTATAGATTCGGGCAGGATTGAAAAAAATCTCTTACTATCTCTAAACTTCAATTTCTTTGTGTCTAAGATAAAGATAACTATTCTACATTTCACCATTTCCTCAGATAATGGAGTTTAAGATCGTAAATCCAAAAGAATTGAAATATAATGATCTGCAGATAATAATCATTTTTTATGTATGTTATAATTACGAAATACTTATCACACCCTCCTCAGACTATTCTTAGTTGATGATAAAACAGAGGCAAAGAAAAATTAATTGCTTTCTTGTGGCCATATAATGATGTTAGGGCTAGGTTTTCCCATTAACATCTCTTTTAAACCCAAATGTTTTGTCAGATCTTTTGGAATGGATGTAATTTTTTTTAAAAAATCCATCAATAACTTTAGAGTAGATATCTTTAATAGTATAGTAATTAGTATCATTCTGTCATCAATTTTTACTTGAAATCATTCATTTTAATTTATCGTTTTAATTCTTTAAATTGCTTATGTAATTCTACAGTCGTGAGTTGGTTGTAGTATATTTTGTCATTAAAAAACTGCCTTCTAAGCACTAGATAGTGTTCTTTCGCATATTAATCCTTAATATTTGCATTAATCTTATTATGATACATGTGCCAAATATAGCCACAATTTCTAGATGAGAAAACTGAGGCTCCATGAGGTTGACAACTTTGCTGAAAGGCTTATGCTCAAGTGCCCCTTTCTCCAAGAAACCTTGAAAGATGAGGAAGATTTTAGTAGACAGAAATAGGGAGGAAAGACCATCTTAGGTCGTGAAAGTGGCACGAACAAAGGGGCATGTGTGCTGAGGCTCAGTGTTTGCCAAGGCAGTTATGCCTAGTATGTTTTGGCTGAAATGTAATGTAACTATAGAGCATATTGAGAGATAAAGTTGGAAAAGTAGTTTGAAGGTAGCTCATAAGAGGGAGTTAAGATGATCAGGGGTGTAGAATTGTAGGATTTGGCATAAGGTTGCAAAATGAATGGAAGAAACATCAGAGCAGAAGGGCATAGACCAAGGAGGAGACTACTGTGATAGTGAAGTTATGAAAGCCCAGGTAGCTGTTACTACCTACAGAAAGGAAGAGACGTTGTAAAGGAAGGAGGACATGACTCCTTATCACTGCAGAAGGTAAAGCAGTGCAGGAAGATGGGGCTCACAGGCAGCATTCTGGTGACTTTATCAAAAATAGTAAAGAGGAGCCAAAATGACCAATCTGACTTTTAAAATGATAAATTTGATGCATTTATGGGATATCTAATGGAAGTATCCATTTGGCAGTTGGAAATGTGAATTTAAACTTGAAAGTAGAAACATGTAAGGCCAATGATCTTGATTTTCTGCAATGACTGCATTAAGAGAGATGCAATTGAAGTCCTAAACATGGATGGAATTTCTAAAGAAGAGAGGGTTGAGACTAGGCTACCAAGAAGCACCTAAATTTGAGGAACAGGAGGTGGAAGAGTAAAACCGCTGAAAACAGACAAAGAATATCTAAAAGGGAGGAGGAGATCTGCTATGTCAGAGAAAGCAAAGGGGGAGAGGTAAGGTGGTCAGCAAAGTTGGATTCTCTGAAGGTCCAAGTTACGTTCTACAGGGAAGCTGTGGGAATTTTTGATTCAGATGTCATAAGTTCCTTCTTAGAAGACAGCGATCTAAGGACTGTATGGGTTACTAGTCAGGTGTTAAAATAGGTGGAGATGGTTTAAAGGAAGACAAAAAGAGCAGTTAAGAAATCGGTGTTAAAAAAAAAAAACTTGGAAGCTCAAAGGTGTGGAAAAATTGAAGCAAAATCTACTCACCTGGCCACTCACAAATGCTTAGCATTTAGACTTTGCTCCAGATTCTCTTCCTGGCTCTACCTTTTGTTACTGACCCCACTGCCACTGCACCTGTGTTTTGTACCTCTGTTCTGGTTTAGGCACACTGTTCAGATGCTTCTTCCCTGCATCTCCGCATGGCCAACTCCTCTTTGTCTCTCAGGGCCCCGTTCAAATGCCTCCTCTGTGAAGCCGTCCCTTACTTAACCTGTGAAATTCCTTCTCGGAATTTCAACATGCTTCAGTCTTTTGTTTGTCATGGTGGCTTCTGCTTTTTATTATGTACTGTTGTTATTATTTATGTATGGGGAAACCCCCCAAAAAATGGAATTATCTTCTGGGGGGTGGGCCCCTTGTAATACAGGCTTCCCCTACTAGTGTTGTTGTAAGAGGCTGCATTTGGCTTCAGTAATTTTTTTTTAAGACTCTCAACACGTTTGCCCATTTCATGATGGGTGATTTAGGAACACACCTGCCCATGCTACACTGAGTGTTCAGCAATTTTTGACCAAAAACGGCAGGATCCCCCATGCCCCACCCTCCCTATTCACCCAATCTTGCCCCAAGTGAATTTTTTTTGTTTCCCTGAATGAAAAATGTCCTCAAAGAGAAACATTTTGCTGGTGTGAAAGAGGTGAAACAAAAAACAGCAGAAGCACTGAAAGCCATCAAAATTGACAAGTTCAAAAACTGTTTTGAGCAGCAGAAAAAAAGTCTCGATAGATGTATTACATCAAATGGAGAGTACTTTGAAGGTGACTAAAGTTTAAACATTTAAGAATAAATACACGATTTTTTATAAATAAATTCCAGGGGTTTGGGGGGGTCCCCCCTTATATATATGTAAAATATCCCAGTTTCTTCTCTTTGTATTTGTTTTCTTTTAAAATCCTTAAATATATTTATAATAGATGTTATAGAAATAATTCTATAATTTCTATAATTTCTGGGTTTGTTTCTTTTCATTGGTTTTTTGGGGGTTTTGAGTTGTTGTTTTTTTTTCTTTTTGGTTTGGGTCATATTTTCTTGCTATTCCCTGTATTTATATGAGTATAACTTCAAGAAATAGGAAGTAATTACATTTATCTAAGAACTATAATGAGAGACTAAACTAGGCATTGATGGTGAAAGTCAAGAAGAGCATTTATGTGTGAGAGAGATTGGAAATGGTATACTTCAACAATGATTCAGGAACAGAGAGGGAGAACAGTCCCAGAGGAGTTTTAAGGTCTGGTTTGACAGAAAATGGTTCCACAATCAAATAGGGACTTCAGAAGAAGGAATGGATTTGGGCAGGTAGGAAATGACTTCAAGGTTGGACATAGAGCATTTGTAATTATTTTGACATCTAGCCTCTGCTGTTCCTCTAGATCTGGGCTCTTGAATTGTGGCTAGTTTGAATTGAGATGTATTAAATACATTCCAGACTTAGAAGATTTAGTACCAAAAAAGAATGTAAAATGTCTTATTAATATTTTTATATTGGTTGCATGTTGACAAATATTTCGGACATTAATTTAACCTGTTTCATTTAACCATTTTTTAAAAAATGTGGCTGCTAAGAAATGTAAACTTACATATGTGTCTTACTTTATTTATTTCTGTTCAACAGCACCGATATACATGGAGATTTGTAATAGATAGTTAGAAATGCAGGACCAAAATCAGGGCAAAACATCTAGATCTGGAAATAACCCATGTAAAGGTGATACTTGATGTTATGTGACAATTAAATAAAAATGCCAGTGTACAGGGAGTAGAAATGAGAAAAATGCCAACAATTATTGGATGAGAAGACAAAGAGTAACTAGGAGGAGAATTGGAGAATCAAGGCTCTTAAGTGGTTGATAAGTCTGATTAGGATAGAATTTCAAGAAGGAAGGAGTGGTTAATATCATTGAATGATAGGTCAAAGAGGAAGAGGAGGACTGAGAAAAGGCATTGAATTTGGTTGATACAGAAGCAGTTTCAGTAGAGTATAAGAAGGATAGATTGCAAGAGATTAAGTAAGAAGTTAGAGGTGATGAAGTAGGCTGTGTATATAAACTATTCTTTCAGGCAAGGAGTCTACTTGGGAAGATAATAATCACTTTATTGGAGCAGAGTCCAGGGAAATGTGAGCATGTCTGTTGGCTGAATGAAAGGATCTTTGAAGTAGGCACGCTTGAAGTCGTAAGAAAGAGAAGATAATTTCTATAGTAAGGTCCTAACGGCATTGGGTCCCATACCTGAGTGCATAATGGAATCCCTTGGGGAACTTGTCACAAGAGCAAATTCCCAGGCAACATCCAACATCTAAAAAAATCGTATTCTGTGGAGGTTTGTCTTCTGTGATTGATGTATCCATAAGGATAAACAAGTCAAGAAGATTAAGGCCACAGTTGATCATATCAGTGATGTGGCTGACCATATCATCCAGTATGGATAAAGAGCCAGCTGGGGTTAGAATAGTGCCGGGAGATCATGAACTCTGGGTAAGGATTTAAGAGAGATCACAGGTTCAGTACGAATGAATGGCTGAGAAAGTAAAAGGCAGTAGATGTTGATCCGAGAGGGAAGTTTCAGAATTCAGGATTTTGGAGGCTAAGCAAATACAAAATAAGGCTGTGTGCATTTGATGTGGGAAAGAGGTAAAAAGAATTGAACCATGCACATTGTAAGACCTATCAGTTTGGTGACTTATTATAGGACAGGGGTAAAAAACATATTACATTTGGACACCAGGAGGAAGAACTAAAGGTTAAATCAGTATGGAGTTATGTAGACTTAAGATTCCACTAAACCTTGACAAGGGTGTCTTTGGAACCATTTCCAGAATGACAGCCTGCTTGGACTAGAGTGTTCTCAGTCTGTCTTTGTGATCCCCTCTAGCTTTAGTTGAAAATAGAGTGAATGTTTGACATCCACAGATATAAAATACATAGATTTGACTATTCACAAGTGACCCTAAGGGTTCATCAAATGACTGGTAATAATTTTTTCCCAAGGCATGAATTTGAATCTCCTGTCCTAACACTGGCTTGTAGAAACTACTCTTTAACTTCTGACTTACAGTTAGGTACATTTCAGTTTGTCTTTAATATATGATTGTATTTATCATCAGAATAAATCAGTCTGGTTGTTTTCACAGAAGAGGAAATTATTTGCCAATTGTATTAAATGGGTTAAAAATTGAATTTAAAAAATTGAGTTTATAAAAATTTTAGCACTGCAACTAGCTTGCAAAAATTACTTAATAAATGATAGTTATTTGTGCAAGTTCAAGAATTCAATGAGTTTTAAAGCCAAATCTTTTAGCAAATAGTACTTTATCAAAATTTTTGCTTTGATTTGGAACACCACGAATTATTAAACTGAAACTAGAATGCTGTGCAAGTAAATTAGAGAGATAACATTGGGTCATTTATCACTTGCCTACTTCTGTTTGATATACTTGAAAGGAGGTATATTTTATAATAATTCATTTCCGTACCACAAATACACAGACGCAGAAACAAAGTGAAGTACATTATTCGCTTTGTTTTTCTTAGAGATTGTGTACCTGAAAACCAGAATTACTGGTTTTTGCTAAATAAATTTCTCTCAGTATATTATATATTTATAATAATTGTTTTTGCTTTATAGTGAAGAGCTCAGAAAAGAAGCAAGACAATTAAAGCGGGAACTCTTAGCAGCAAAACAAAAGAAAATAGAAAATGCATCAAAACAAGCAGAAAAAGGAAGTGAAGGTAAGGGCATTTATGAGGCTTATATTTTTACTTAGTACTTCTCCTTCTTCCCTCCGTCCCCTCTTCCTTCCTTCTTTCCTTCTCTTTCTCTCTTCCTTCCTAGGTTGAATTTTATCTTTTTTTTTTAATACTTTCTTTGGGCTTTTGTCTGAGAAGCAAATTCAATCAAACATGATTGTAACTATTGTTCCTAAATTAAAAAAAATAATACTTGATATCAGGCAAAATTTAAATGTTACCATAGCACATATTTCGAAGAGCACAGAATGGAATGTTCTTTTTTTTCTTTTATTGTATAACCTTTAAAACATCTAAGAAAAGTACTTAGGCCCTATGTTTGATACTTGTGTAAACAGTTATACATTCATTTGAGTAGTATTTAATACAGACTCTTGTTTGTTCGCTTTTTTTTTTGAGTCTTATGTTTAGGTACAGAAAATCTAAAATATTGATAAAAGTGATCAAAAGCTGATCAAAATAATACCCTGCTTTTTATGTAGGGTAAATATGTTCTTTATTTCACTATGATTATTGTGAAGCCAGAAGCTTCAAGAAAGCTATTTTACTGAAGATCTTTAGTTTCCAGCTATAAAGCATGTAATATTCAATTCCAGCTATAAAGCATGTAATATTCAATTTTGAAATAGCAGATTGGAACCCTCAAATCTGTTTTCTTCTTACAATCATAGCTTACATGGGAGTTGTTTCTTATAATTAAAAGCATTTTAAATATATGAAAGTAATTCCTTTCAACTAGAAAGATCTTTTACTTAAATTCTTTTTTTGAGCTAATAATTATTAGTACGCATATCTGGAGAATCATGCTGGATGAGGGGCATGCAGTTGTCATAGATGGATGGTTCTTGCCTTCATAGTTCATGATCTAGAAGGAGCAAGATAATTGAAAATTGATTTAATTACTGTCATAGTGATGTGTGGTTAGGGCCTATATTAGACATAACCAGTGCTGTGTTTATTAATCTCCTCTTGAAATATTGAATACAACTAGGTAAAGAAAGATTTGAGCCCTAAAGAATGATTTCTTAACATGAAAAGAAGATTCATATGCAACTTATTTCAATCTATTTATGCAACAGTTAGCCATGTTAAAATCTTTTTTTGCCGTAATTAGAAAGAGAATTACATTAGCAATTACTTTTCTGAATTTAATTTTCTTTATATTATCTAAAAATACGTGGATTTTTACCTTAATCTAAATGACAGTGAAAATTAGCTTAGAAAAAAATTGGGTCATGTTTGCTATTATTTTTCTTCTAGCCTCAGAATGAGCCATTTTATTTATTTTTATTGTTTTACTTTGAAATAATTTTAGGCTTACAGGGAACTTACAAAAATAATAGAGAATTTCCCTGTACCTTCAGTGTTAAGGTCTTGTAAAACCATAACATAATGATCAAAGCCAAGCAATTAATGTTGATATAATACTATTAATTAACAGTAGACCTCATTAGAATTTCACCAATTTTCCCATTAATGTCTTTTTTTTTTTTTTTGGTTTTATGATTCCATATTACGTGTAGTCATCATGTTTCCTTATTCTCATTGATCTGCAACAGTTTCTGAGTTTTTTCTTGCCTTTCATGACCTTGACACTTTGAAGAGCCCTGGTTAGACATTTTGTAGACTGTCTCACCTTGAGTTTGTCTGGTGTTTTCTGATGATTAGATTGAGGTTATGCATTTTGGGGGCAAGATCGCCACATTAATGGTATGTCCTTCCCAGTGCATTATATCAGAGGTAACAAGATACCTATTTTATCTTTACTGTTTTTTGTTTTTTTGTTTTTTACTGAGTTGCTACACTGTAAAATTAATCTTTTTTCCTTTGCAATTACAAGTATTTGGGGGAAGGTAGTTTGAGACTATATAAATATTGTGCTTCTTTTCGAGCTTCCCCCACTAAGTTTAGCTTCAGTGGATCGATCTTGCCTGTAGGCAATAGTTATTTACTGTGGTGTTATAATGGTGACTTTCTATTTCCCTGATTCCTATTACTTTTATTACTTGGAACTCTTCTGTAAGAAAGAGCTCTCTCTTCTCCTGATTTATTTACTTATTTATGTCAATTGGCTGATAAGTATTTATTTTATTCTATGTGTTATAATCCCAAACTGCCATTATATATTTTGTTGTTCAGATCTTACCAGTATTGGCTCATAGTAGCTCTTTCTGGTTGGTCTGTGTCCTTTCATCTGGCCCCCATCCTTTGAATTCTTTCTTTCTTTCCAGCACAAGATGCTCCAGGTTGATCTTGTGTTTTGCCTCCTATATACCTGGCATCAAGCACTTCTCCAAGGAACTCTGGTTTCTCTTATTGGAGTGGATGCTAAGTTGGCCATTTTATTTTGATTCTAATATTTTTGAGTGTTATTAGGAGCAATATTGTATTGTCAGTGTCCTCTTAGAATGCTTAACAAAGTTCATTTTTAGCTCTGATCTATGATACATTATAGATCACCTTTTTCTTAAGATTGTGTTTCCTCCAAACTTACTTTGATCCTTTAAAATTAACAGGTATTGCTGATCAGATGATAGAAAATTATTTAGTAGGAAAGATTTGTGAATTTCAGTAAACACTTCATTTTATCTAATATTCACATGTTCCTGTGACTTTTTAAGTCTAATAGTCCTTCTTTCCCCATGATTGAAAATGACACCATGAGCCATCTCACTGCATAGCATTGTGGAAACAAAGTAGAATTTTAGGCATCTTTGAATGTAAGAACTTAGCCTAACTTCCCAGCCAACAGATATTCTAAGGTTAGAATTATGTAAACTCTGGGAACAGATCCAAAGGTTCACATATGCATTTATATAGTAAGATTATTACATGAAAAGGAGTTGGAAAGTGTCATTTGACCATAGCCTTATAACGTCATGCATCAGTTGAGTCAAATATCCTCTTGAACCTATTCAGGAAAGATTTCTTGATTGGTCTCTATGGCTACATATCAGGCTTTTATAAAGTGCTTTATTTTAGTCCAAGACAAAATTATTTGAGTATTATGGCAACTCTGGATGATTTGGTCTTTTGAACATGATATGGTATATCTAGAGATTTAACTTGCCAATAAACTTAGAAGCAGATAATCAATATTAAAAAGAGCCTTGTGGATATTTTGGTGTATAGTAAATTGTTGTGTTACATAGACCTATCTTTCGTATGAATTTTTATCTGGATGCATATACCACATCTGCTAATGTAAAGAGACTAAAAAATACATTAATTTTATTTTTAATAGTAACTTTAACATTAATACTGGGTGCTCATTATATGTAACACAAATAATATAGGAATGCATTGGAATATTATATTTTCTCAAAAAATAAATAGGAAAGTACCAAGACTGTTAATTCCAATGAAGTTATTTAAACCTTTGTGACTCAGTTTTCTTATCATATAATGCCTTGTACACCTCTCAGTTTTCTATAAGAAGAAAATTAGATAATGAGAAAACCTTTAATAAATTTACATTGCAATATAAAAATAATAATTTTATATTTAGAGGAGAAAAATATAACTATTTGTGGTTCTATTTTGTTTTTTATTCAAATCCTACAAACTGAAAATACAAATTTTAATACTGTGTTAGTTGTTGTTAAAGCCTATAATCAATACAGCCGCATATAAATATGACAAAATAAAATCTCAAAATAAACTTTTATGCATTCTCACAGTTGCATTTCTATAATCATATTTTTCTAAAAAGGGGTGTGTGTGTGGACTCGTATACATTCTTAAGTAAAGCTCCCAGTAGTATGATTTCCTGATTCTATGGATTCTTCTGGCAAGTTTAATACTTGCTGAACACTGACACTTCATTGTAGAATTTAACTTATTATCCTTGGAGAAAAAGCACTTGGGAGGCAACCCATAAAAACAAGAAAGCTTTGTGTTCTAATGTCCATACATCATTGTACCTGGTTTTGTCTGTCTTGTATGAATGGAGCTCTCCCAGGCTGCATGGGCTCCAATAGGCATGATCCTTTTTGCAGGGCTTCTGTTGTCTGAGGAAATCACCTTTGATCAGGAAGTGATATTTCTTTGGTTTTATAATCTTTACCCAATTTTCTGGGCTAGATTTGTATAACTAATTGTTTACAAATTTATGTTCTAATCATTGTTCTGATTTTAAGTCTATTCTATCGCTTGAGGCAAATTACTTTAAAATTAGGAACATCTATTTCTCTATATGTCTAAATGTAAAGATAAATAAAGCCTGTTATTCTATTTTTTTATGTTTTACTGTATTAACTTTTTATTAATTTCTTGAGTTCCATTATGACAAGATAAAGTAATTAAAAATCTCTTGAAAGAGAGATTGTTGTCTTTATATTAATAAGTAATTGAGGCTCTATACAACTGGGCAATCCTTAATGCATTACCTGATTGCGGTTCTAGTGGCATGGGTATAGGCACGTGTCCAAACTCAGCAAACTGTACATGTCCAAATGTGTGCAACTCTTTTGTATATCAGTTATGCCTCAATAAAGCTGCCCCCACAAAAAATTAATCTGTAACTCCAAGCCTCCTAACATCTTTGCCTACTAAGAAAACATACACCTATAATTGAGTCGATAATTGAGTCAGTGTGTTAACATTTTTAGCACCAATGGAGCTGCATCTCCTGAAGGTAGCATATAGTTGGATCGTGTTTTTTCATTTATCCATCTGTTTTCTGCCTTTTGATTGGTAATTTCAGTCCATTTACATTTAGGACAATTACTGATGTATGAAGGTAGCACTACTGCCATTTTATCATTTGTTTTCTGATTGCTCTGTATCTCCATTGTTTCTTTTTCCTTGTGTTTCTGTCTGCTTTTTTAGTTTGTGATGTTTTTTATGATGTTTTTCTTTGTTTAATCATTGTTTATGTTTCATGTCTCTGCTAGATTTTTGTTTTATGGTTACCGTGAGGTTTATATAAAACTTCTCATACATAGAATGCCTTCTTTTCTTCTAATAGCATGTTATCTTTATTTGCCTCTACAAGTCTGCCCCTTTTCATCTTCCCATTTTAAGTTTTTTGTTGTCACAGATTATGCCTTTTTATATTGTATGGTTGTTACCAAATTGAAGTAGCTTCAAGTATTTAAATTTCTATTCTGTAACAGAGTTGCAATTTTCTGATTCTATGTATCACTTTAGTCAAAGTTTTATGTACTGGTTGCCTTTTCATTTCCAGTAGAAGAGCTCCTTTCAACATTCCTTGTCAGGCAGGTCTTGTGGTGAACTCCCTTAGCTTTTATTAGTCTGAGAAAGATTTTATTTCACTTTCGTATTTGAAATATATAACTTTACTGGATAGTTTATTCTAGAGTGGCAGTTTTCAGTCTTTCAGTATTTTGAATATGTCATTCAACTCTCTCTTGGCCTGTAGAGATTTCATGGAGAAATCTAAAGACAGCCTGATAAGGATTCCTTTGTAGGTTACTGTCTTTTTCCCCCTGGTTGCCTTTAGTATTCTTTCTTTATCATTGACTTTTGACAGTTTTAATATAATGTCTTAGAGATGGCCTTTTTGCATTGAGATAATTAGGCAGTCTATTAGGTTCTTGTACTTGTATGTCCAACTTCTTCCCCAGGTTTTGGAAGTTCTCATTTATTGTTTCTTTAAATAGCCTCTCTGTTCCCTTCTCCCTCTCTTCTCCTTGCAGGGTACCCATTCCTTATGTTGCTCTTTCTAATGGAGCCAGATAGTTCCTGCAGAGTTCTTTTGGTTTTTAAATATTTTTAGTTCTCTTCTACCTGAATCATTTCTAGATTTCTATCCTCGAGCCTGCTGATTCTCTCTTCCGTAAGATCTGCTCTATTTCTAGTTCTTTCTGATACATTCCTCATCTTATTTATTGAGTTCTTCAGCTCCAGAATTTCTGTTTGCTTCTTTGTAGGGTTTTAATCTCTTTGGTGAAATACCCTTCTGTTTATTAACTTTATTCCTGAGCTCATTGAATTACATTTCTGAGTTTTCTTGTATCTCATTGAGTTTCTTTACGACAGCTATTTTGAAGTCTCTGTCATTCATATCAGAATCTTCTATGACTTTGAGTTTGGTTTTTGGAGAACTGTTGTTTTATTTTTGTGATATTCTGTTGCTGTGATTATGCATGGTGTTTGATGGGTCATTCCTCTGCCAGCACATTTGAATTAGTGAACACTTCTTATTTAGCTACAGCTTTGTTTTAATTTTAACATCTTAGAAGGTTGGTGATTAGAGGACTTTGTTTTTCAGTAGGTGGTACTTGCTAGGTACAGCACAAGTTTTTGGTTTCTCTTACCTGAGTTGGCTCTAGTTATGTTTGAGAACCCGCACTTTCCACCCTCCACCGCCTCTGCCAGCAGTGTCACAGGTACCCTCTTTATTGCTGCTTGTGCCTTTAGGGTCGCTGGTGCTTTGCTGCTCCCTGAGTCACCATGGTCGTGGGTTTTGCCATGCTCACAGGTATCCCCACCAGGGTCTCAGTGATAGCATGTGCCCCCACTGTGTCTGAGGTTGTCTGGGTCATGGGCAGCTCTGCTGTGGTGAAGGGATGGAATGAGTAACAGGGCTGGGTGTGGGCAGCTGGGGCTGCAATCTCTACCACTGCTGCCACCCAGTCCCCTGTGGCTGCTGGTGCCACTGTGGGTAATGGTGAGAGTGTCATGCACTGCCCCGTTTCTGCTCTTTGGTGGTGTAGCACCCTGACAACTTGGGGAGCAGGGGGCTCTGGAGGTATGGGTGCTGATGCTGGTGCTCTCCTTTCTCTCTGCTGGGGCTGTGGGGGCAGGGGCAGAATTGGGAGCTCTGTCTCTGCTGCTGCTGCTGTACTCGCTTGGGCTGCAGGCCCAACCACCATGACGGGAACCAGGGGTGTGGGGACTGTTCCTGTCATTGCCCCTGTTCTGCCTCTCCTATGCGTTTTGATCCACCTAGGTTCACGTGTGCAGATGTGTGGATCTCTCAGGCATTCTAGGGACATTATTCCCACTAGTTGTAGATTTTAGCGGAGAGACAAAAAAAGTATCTCAGTCATATGCTGACACCATTCCCCCATCCCCACACCAGAAAAAAGCTTTTCTACGGAGTAAAAATGCACATGGCACTGTGCATTCTCAGTCTTTCCAGTAAAGCTCAAGATCTGACATTCCATATATTTTAAGGGTATTGTCATGTGGTGGGTACAGTTACACCTCTAATAAGAAGAAAAGCATTATATAGGAGCCCTGGCTGGTGTGGCTCAGTGGATTGAGCACCACCCTGTGAACCAAAGGGTTGCCAGTTCGATTCTCAGTCAGGGCACGTGCCTAAGTTGCAGGCCGGGTCTCCAGTAGGGAACATGCAAGAAGCAACCACACATTGATGTTTCTCTCCCTCTCCTTCCCCCTCCCTTCCCCTCTGCCTACAAATAAATCAATAAAATCTTAAGGGAAAAAAAAAAGAAAAAAAGCATTATCTAAACATGACCTCATAACTTTGCTGTTAGTTTGCCATCTATTTACTTTTTTAAAGCTTCAGAAAATATATAAAAGAAGGCTTCAATAAATGAAAGAAATAGAATGTCAAGGAATAACGCCACTATTATAGGTCCTGACCAGTGTGACTCAGTTGGTTAGGCACCATCCCAAAAAGCAAAAAAGGCCACTGGTTGGATTCCTGGTCAGGGTGCATGCCTAGGTGGTTGCGTACGTGCGAGAGGCAACTGATCGATGTTTCTCTCACATCAATGTTTCCTCTCTTTCTCCCTCCCTTCCCCCCTCTCTCTCTTAAAACACACACACACACACACACACACACACACACACGCTCATTATTATAGTCATATAATTAGAATTTTTTATAGAACCATGAAATTTGACTCTAAAATTCAAAAGATTTACATTTCTTTGTTGAGTACCGAGCCTGCAGTAGGCTCTAACACCCCAATTTAGGTAAACATGAAATGTGGTGTTTTACTTTAAGATACCAGCTTTGTCAGAAGAGATGTACTGCAGGACAACCCTGTTTACAGCCTGAGAGTCTCTTTAGTGCCACTGTAAATCATCCAGGCCTGTGCATAGGATTTTTGTGCATGGGGGTAATAAATTTTAAATAAGATTGGTAGCTAATTAGAGATAGAGTTGGTTTCCTGTGTTGGCTATGTCAAGTTCTTTAATAAACTATATAATCCTTTTTGTTAAATTATGTCTCTAAGTACTTTCCAGGTTTCTTTACATTTTATCACATCAAAACTAGTACCAAACTGAACATAGTCACGTAGAGATACAGGTTTGGACATAGTCCCTAATCAGCTTTAGGGATATAAGGTGTCAGATCCTCTTTTGAAAGTTCTAAGCACACAATACCTGCTCTATGGCTAGTGCCAGAAATTAGAGGAGGAAGAGCAATCTGAGCTTGTAAATCAAGAAAGAATTTTAAAACTTCTTCATGAAACACAACCCTGAGGTGCTTAGTACCTCTCAAATAGCACTGGGCCATTTCAGGGTTCTTCAAACTATCTTTTTGATGCTGGATTAAGTCACACCAGGGCCCCTCAGGTTTGGTAGGTTGTGAAAGTGCACAGTTTTTGACTACTGTTCATCTATCTAACCTATAATGTTAAACTAGCTTAATCTTGGTTTTTTATAAGAAACAGAAATCCCTTTGGAATGTTAGCTCTGTGTTGTGCCCGATACCATGTAGAATTAATTCCTCTTTTTGAGCAAACTAAGCAAAAATCCTTTTTTCAAAACAATTCACTTTCTTCAGGTACTTTTAAATCATCATTTTTTTCTGGAGGCCAGAATTATCAGACCTATTTTTCCTGTAGTCTACATTTAATCTCTGTACTAACTTTTAATGTTATTTACATAGAATAATGAAAGTATGTATGCCCTTGACTCGTAGAAAGCCTCTCAGACCAGCCATCAATGATACTCTGTTTATTTCTTACTTTGGACATGGTGCTAACAAGTTGATTATCTGGTTCTGATTTCAAAACAGATTAAAGAATAATAAGTGTGAGGGAAAATACCATTTAAATGGCAAATTCATAAAACTTATGACTATATAACATATATCTCAAGAATTAAAAAGTAATTAAATGAACAAGCAAAAGAAAAGCGAGGGAAGGGACTAGCCTGTGGATCTCTCTAGCCTACTGTACTATTGGGCTAAAAGAGCTGAGAGAGAAGGCACAGCTGAGGACATCTCTTCTGGCAGTAGCAAGAGGTGATAGCTGACCACTTGACACGAGGTAAGGGAGCACAAGACCATGGTGGTGGAATATTATGGAATCATATGCTGTAGATGATACCTCATTGTATGCTGCGAGATAATGTCTGATGCTCATTATAATGACCATGATTAATTAAGAAAAGTTTAGATGGTATTTATTATTGTTTAATAAGACAGAGAATGGGCAATGAGTCAAACCAATTATGGTTAAAAAAGAAAAAAATTAATCATTTTAATCAACTAAAGATAAGATTCTCTTACCTGAAATACTCAGTTATGTGGAACATCCTATTTCCTGGAAAAATAGAGCCACCCTGTGTAGTTGGGACCATCAGCTTCTCAAGTGAAATTTCATTGCATACATGTTACTGCCTTCATGTGCCAGAAAGCACATATCTAACAATATATCTTTCAGTAATATAATTTTTAAAATAGTAAGACTTTTAAAGTTATATAACAAGTGTAAAGATGTATATACCCTCACAGTTGGACAAATAATTTAATGCTTTGGTAAGGTGAATTAGAGATGCTCCCCTTAATTTGAGAGTCCATAAAGTGCTTTGTTCCTTTTTGGACAGTCCATCTTGAACTATCTCACTAGCCATCAAAAGAAAATCTTGTTGAACTTTATTTTAGAACCATACTTTTTGGGCATATTTAATTTTTATGTGCAATGAAAAATAAACTCTAACCAATTCATATATTTTTAGATTTCATGAATTCTTTCCCGTCTTGCAGACTTCCTAATGGTAACCTAGGCCTCATCTATAAGAACCAGTGTGTTAGCGCTATCTTTTTGCAGCCCTTCACTGTCTTTATATAGTATTTTAATCAGCATCCTTTCTGCCTGGTGGTTAATGTAATTCCTATGCAGGAAATTAACATGGGCCTTTATCTATATTTGTCATAACTTCAGTTTGCTTCTTATTATTAATATCAGTGCCATTGCTAATCCAGTTAAAATGGTTTATTAATTGATGTAGGTAAACGTTATATGTCCTTTGCAAAAAAAAATCAAATATTAGCCCTGGCTGGTGGGGCTTAGTGGATTGAGTGCTGGCCTGCGAACCAAAGGGTCACCAGCCCATTCCCAATCGGGGCACATGCCTGCGTTGCGGGCCAGGTCCCCTGTAAGGGGCACACGAGAGGCAACCACACATTGATGTTTCTCTCTCTGCCTATCTCCCTTCCTTCCTCTCTGTCTAAAATTAAATAAATAAAAATATATTTTTAAAAAGATTTAGATTAAAAGAATCAAATATTAATGTATAGAAAAACATATAGATAAAAAGAAAGATCGTCCTGTAATACTTCTGCCAAAGTTAACAATAGTTAACTTTGTGAAGTTTATTTTTCTGGACTTTTTAATCTTTTCTCTTTTTTTTTTGGCATTTTCTTTTTTTATTTTTTAAAATATATAATCCTTATTTTATTTTTCTTTTTAATCTTCATGCCAGAAATGCACATGTGTTTTTTTTCCATAATGTTATTTTATTATATTCTTATTTGTAATATGCTTTTAAAAAAACATTTCAAGTGAAATTGGCCAATAACTTTTAAATGGACAACTTGCTTTATAGGGGTATTTTTTTCCTCTTAATTTTCTCATATCAGACAGAGTAAGATGTATTTAGAGACAGTGGATGTAAAGACTGCATCAATGTGGTTGACAGATGAAAAATTCCTATCTTTTTTAGCTCTAGGGTTTAGAAGATATGAGAGAGTAATGACACCTAGGAACTTCATCTCCATTGCTGATGGGAATTATTTATTCTCATAAATTTAAAAAAATCAGCAAACGAAAGCCTGACTGACCTTGCCTGGTAGCCTGCCACCTCTTCATTTCTCAAGTGGCCACTGATACACCTGCAAGAAGACATTATAAATTACAATAGATACCTCGAAACCTGAACTGAAATAATTACAAATTTTCCCATTTTAGAAAGTAAATAAGATAAGGGCTGCGTGTATGCATATATGTTGGTTTTTATTTTGTTTTGGTATTTAGATTGTCTCACAGTGGGGGGACTAATATCGTCATTAATAGTTTGATTACAACCAGCATTCCTGTTTAGGAACAGAGTTGTTAACTATTCCAGACTGCTGTCAAGACCTTATTTTAAGGATAATGTTTTTCTTTTATGTGACATTTTCTGAGGCTTTGCCAAAAATGACATCAAATGTATAATTCATTTGAGTGCTGAGTTTCTTCAACATCTTGCAACACTTAATCAAATTTGAAAAAGATATTCTTTTCACAACTTTAAAGTGTAAACCTGTGAATATGTTGCATTAAAATTTACTTTGGACAGTTTAATCTGTGTGATATTAGCTTGATTTTTTAAATGATTAATGCAATATCCTAACAGTTTTAAATGGTTATATTTTCAAAATTCTTCACATCAACTCCTGGCAAATGGCACAGATGCAGCTTTTGAATATTAGAAATTTTTCATGCAGAGAGCAGAGAATCCCTAAATTATATTAATAGCGACATTAAAGAATTTGAAATGCCAGAAAGAACAAAGAGTATAATAAAGTTCTCAGAACTAAGATGATGTCAAAATATTAAGAATCATTTAACATCTATTTTGAAGTACAAAAGTAGTTTATATTGATTTTTAAGTGGCCACAACAGAATGTAAGCTTATTTAAAACATTATGCTATATAGTATGTTAAAAATGTGAAAGTAGGCTAACTTTAAGAAATGTCTTGTGCATCAGAAACTCTGATCTCAAGTATGTTCTCTCTCCACGGCATACTTCCGTGCAGGCATCACAGCCTGGCGCCTCTGTTATGTACATTGGAAACCCCAAACCAGCCTGTTAAGGGGCTACATACCCAAAATCGCACAGCCGATTCATAGGACTAGAACCCAGGTCCCCTGGCTTTCAGTCCAGTGCCCTTTCCATGAGTCCATTCTTCCATTTGATCCAACCTTGAGTAGAAGCAGTCTGTAAAGTTTTGGTATTTATTAAAAACCACATTGCTTTTGGTGAGAATAATTGTTCCTCTAATCCCCTTAATAAACCTAGAATCTTTTAAAGAGCAATTATCATACTTGTTTTGCCTTTTTAAAAACTAAATATATAATTTTGGAATGGATGACAAAAATTTAAATGTTACAGAAAATCAGTTTCTGGCAACATGACAGACTAGGAGTCCAAACTGATTCTCCCACTGAAAACAACTAAGAATGTTGGATATGATATGAAATATCTTCTCATATGTTCCTGTGAACTTGTAAACAAAACCAAACAAGGAATGCTCAAACCAGGGAATAACTAAAGATCTGAACTGAGAGGAGTGGAGCACTCGGTTTAGCTTTAACTCTAATGACATTGGCTAAACTGGGTGAACTGGAGTATTGTTTTTGAGATCTCACAAGGAGGAAATATGAAGCCTAAGATATCTCATCCCAAGGTAGGGGGTGTCTGACGGAAGACTATCCTGTATAGTTGGGGATGCGGAGGACCTCATCCTTAGTGGCAGAGAGAATTAGAAATGAGCAGTCACCTCACTGTCATCAGAGGACTACCGGAAAACCGCCTATTTCGAATTATGGCACAGGATATTGGAGGGCAAAAGCATTTTCTACGCACTATGGCCACATGGCGGCCTTCCCATCAGTTTGGAGTCCCAATTCACCCTGCCTGGGTGGCCTCAAAATTCTCCAGCCAAGAATTCAGCTGAAAATGATCCTAGATCCTGAGTGCCCCCAGCAGCCTGATACAAGCAAATATAAATCCCTTCAGGAGAAACCTACTTTCATTCCCTAGTACAAAGAAAGTACAAAAGAAAATGAGTAGCTCTGAATGAACACACACACACACACACACACACGCAGGCACATACACACACAAAATCCAGACACCCCAACAAAAACTATTAGAAGTAACAGACAACAGAATCAGACACAAATTCCTTAGATTTTATTCAGACACTAAATGTTAATAAGTGTATGTGATATATTTCAAGAAATAAGTTTTAAAATACAAAGAACAAGCATATTTTAAAACAAACTCAGGAAACCTAGAAATAAAAAATAATAGTTGACATTAAAAACTCAATAGGCTTTATAGCAAATTAGATTCTGCTATAGCGAACATTAGAAATATTTTTTTTTTCATCTTTAAGACATTGGAGAACTAACAAGAAAGTGAAGAATTTCAAGGCTAAGAACCAGTAGAGAATGGAGATGCAGGGTTTTGGGCAACTCTTCCCCACAGGAAAATTTGCTGAATTCATGGCAGCTGATTCAGCTGATTCAGGTGGAGCTGAAAGGTAATGCAGTGTTTTTAGCAGCCTGTTATGGAAGGGGATAGGGAATGGAGTCCAGGGTCTGGAAAGGGGATGTTTGTGGCTACCTCTCACTTTGGGTCTGGCTTCCCAAAGGCTTTTCTCTGTTAGTACAGGTCGACTGGAAGTGGACAGGCGTGTATAGGTCCAGCTTCAAATCTTCTCAGTCCCCGAAACTGGAATAAGGTGATCCTCAATTGCTAGTGCCTTCAGGCATTGGCAGAAGCCGATGTAAATCATAATTGGAGGAAGATAATATCATTTTAGGTGTTATTTTTTTACAAATAATTCAGCAAATGCATTATCTTGCATACAGTAAAAAATATTCGGGTACACAAAGATGCAAAATCAGTTGACTAAAAGCCAGCAGAAACAACAAATAAAAACAATCGTAAAGAGATTCCAGATATTGAAATGATCAGAAACAGTCTTTAAAATAAATATCCTTGCTTTGTTCTTGAAGTTCAAAGACAAGATTGAGTATCCTTCTTAAGAAGTTAGAAAAGAAAACAGCAACTTAAACCCAAAGAAAGAAGAAAAGGAAATAATAAAAAATAAGAGCAGAAATTAGTGTGATAGAAAACATGCATGTGGGACACGGATGGCAAAGACACACTAATTCTTTTAAAAGACTAAATCACATTGATAAACTCAGGGAAACCGAATGAGAAAAAAGATGTAAATAATCATTAACAATTTTAAAAAGGATATAACTACAGATCCTACCAATACTACAATGCTTTCAAGAAATTATATAAACTGTAAGCAACTAATAAATATTTCACCTTATCAGACCAGTCTAGGAAGAAGTAGGATTCTGAATATTACTCTTAGAGAAATCAAATTCATAAGTTAAGATTTGCATACATAATCCAATCTTATAGAAATTCTTCCAGAGAATAGAAAAAGAGGGAGCACTTTACTCTTCAGTTTATGAAGCCAGTGTAACCTTGATAAGAAAACCTGGTTAAGACATTGCAAGAAAAGAAAATCATAAGCCAACCTTTTTAAACTCTAAGCAAAATATTAGTATATCATGTGAGGTGATACTTTCAATACTTAACACGTTCTGACAAATTTGGATTTATTCCAACAATGCAAGTATAACCTTATATTCAAAAGCAACCAATATAATTTACCACAGAATTAGAATCAAGAGAAAAATTATTTTATCATTTTGATAAAAAGAGAAAGAGCATTTAATCAAATTCAGCATGTGTTCATGAGTTTAGTAAAACATCCTGGCACACTAGAAATAGGACTGTACCGTTATAAAGGGTACCTTAAAAAACATACAGCAGATATTATACAGAATGGTATGGTGATATCTGGCATGAGCTAAGGATACACACTATAATCTCTCTTATTCAATGTTACTACATTTATAAAGATTTACTGGAGACCTAGCTGGTGTAATAAGGCAAGAATTAGAAATTAAAAGGTTCAGAAAGTAAGGAACTGTTTTCTACCTCTGGTACATTGATATGCATACGAGATCCAAAAGAATCAACAGGTAAATTTTTAAATTAATAAGTGGTGTACAAGATAACTGGATGTAGATTCAGTATACAAAATCAACTGCATTTTTATATATAAGCAACAAAAACTTAGAAACTGACATTTTAAAAGAGATCCCATTTATGTTAGCATAAAAAATGTCAGGTACCTTGGAATAAATATTACACAGATTTTCAAGACACAGAAAACTTCAAAACCTTATAGAATGACATTTAAAATGTTCTTAAGAAGTGGAGAAATGTACCACCTTTAAGGATTAGATAACTCAGAACTGTAAAGATGTCAATTTTCCCAAACTGTTCCTTAGTTT
Source organism: Mormoops blainvillei (assembly GCA_004026545.1). Lineage (NCBI taxonomy): Eukaryota > Metazoa > Chordata > Mammalia > Chiroptera > Mormoopidae > Mormoops > Mormoops blainvillei. The sequence continues at coordinate 81,753 of PVJD01001011.1, read as the reverse complement.
TGATCAGTTTTAATCAAAACCTAACAGGTTCATAGAACTTAGTAAACTGATTCTAAAATTTAAAGGGAAATCCAAGTAACTAAGACAGCCATAAAGGGGATGAAGAAGGTGATAAATGTATCTAATATTATCTTATTATAGAGTTAATGATAGTGTGGGACTGGTGCAGTGATGGACAGATAATGAATATCAGTAGAATATGACATAGAATAGGAACCTTCAAAGGTGGCTATGAAAAGCAATGAGGGAAGGGGAGTTTTTTCAAGTGGTGGTGTTGGATTATTAACTTGAGGACAGAAAGATGTTTGCCCCTAACAGACACCATACATAAAAATCAGTTCTGGGTAGCTATAGATCTAAATATGAAAGGCATAGCAATAAAACTTCTAGAAAATATTTTAGGATAATGTCATCATGACTTTGGCATAGAGATTTAAGGACTAGGACACAGAAACAACTAACCATAAAGGAAATGTTTGCTAAATTTTACTATATTAACATTGAAAACTTCTGTTCATCAAAAGACACCCTGAGGTGAATGAAAAGACACACCACAGAATAGAAGACATTTACAATATAGTCAGAATACCTAAAGAACTATTATTAATTGATGAGAAAGATAACTCAAAGAAAAATGGGCAAAAATCTTTAGTAGCCACTTCACAAAGGAAAATATCCAGTATCCAATTATCCTAAGAAAATTTGCTCAACTTTATGTGTATTCAGAAAAATGCAAATTGAAGCCAATACTACACAACCTCCAGAAGAGTGAGAATATCAATTGTTAAGTGAAAATGTGGAACACCGGGACTCTCATCCGTTGGTACTGGGGGAGAGTAAATTGATACAATCACTACACAAAGCAGTAGGCATGTTTGCTGAAGTTAAAAATACATGTACTCTGTGACCTGTTGATTTCTCCTGTTAGGTACGTAATCACCAGAAACGTATGCACATGTACAAGGATGTACAGGATAGCATTATCTGTAACAGCCAAAGAGAAGAACCAGCACAAACATTCATCAAGAGCGGAGTGGTTAAAAATTGTGGTGGGTTCATGCAACAGGGTATTATATGCAGATGACAATTAATGACCTACAACTACACACAGCCATGTGGATCTCACAAATATCATGCTAGGCCAACGAAGCTAGATACAAGAAATATATGATGTGATTCCATATATAAAATGGAAAAAACAGGCACAATTAAATCTCGTTTAGTAACACTGGTGAAGTGGTAAAATTATAAAGAAAGGACGTGATTATCACACAGGGCAGGGTAGTGACTGCTATCGTAGGGGAGGGAGAGACTAGTTAGTAGTCAGGACAGGTGGCAGGGGTGCTTCCGCAGGCCCAGCAGGGCTGATCTCCTCACTTGGGTGATCATTTTGTGATAAATCATTGAGCTGTCCTTTTTAAATCTGTGCACTTCCCAGTATGTGTATTTCCTGTCACAAAAAATACAACACTAAATGCACATACTGGCAAGAGACCCTAACAAATATTAAAAATTTGTATCCATTAGGTGTTTTTGTCCTTTAGGTTTCCAGTTTTGTGTTAATCCCAGTCTCTTAGCAGCCTTCTCCAGTCAGCCCCCTAACCACTGTAACCAATTCAGCTTAGTGACAGCTACAATAATAGCAACACAAATGCTTACTGCGTGCCAGCAGTGATACTGTAAGCTTTATATGTCTGTATAATACTAAGAGTTGTCCCCTCTTATCAGTGGGGGATTGGTTCCAGGACCCCCAGAGATACCCAAATCCGTGGATGCTCAAGTCCCTGTGTAAAAGGTCACAGTGTTTGCGTATAACCTGTATTCGCAGCCAGGCCGCGTCAGGCTATGACCGCACATCGCTTTGTTCTCATGGATTCAGCATAGTGCTCAGTGCATGGCAAATTCAAGTTTTGCTTTTTGGAACTTTCTGGGATTTTTTCCCCAAATATCTTCAACTGACAGTTAGTTAAATCTGCAGATGCAAAACCCTCCGCTATGGAGGATGAACTGTAATTTCTCCAGGATGACTGGAGAATTAAACTGTAATTTAATTCTCACGCAGTGACCATATGTAGCTAGATACTACCATCCTCATATCATAGATGAGAAAACTGAAGCCCAGAGAGGTGAATTTAGTCCATTTCACACAATTGTGGAGCAAGAAGAATCTGAATGTTCGGGTCTTTCCAATGTATTAACCCGCAAAAGAAAGCCCGTGCTCTCTTTACTGTTCACCTGCTTCTCTGAAGGCTTTGTTCTCATTTCTTCTCACTGATTGGGAAAGAACAAAGGTCAAGTACCGTTTTCTTATACCTTTGGCAGTCCTTTTTATATAATATCCAAATATCCTGACTCAAATATGCCCACTAAAGATTTTCCCTTTCAACAATGAAATTATATTTTATAGAGTAATTTTACAAGATTTTCCATGTTAGCTTAACTACTTTCAAAAAGTTTACTGAAGCCAAGATATAAAATCAGGAGAATGTTATAATTTCTTTTGGTGGCAGATAACATTACAGGATCCCAGTTTTCAAAAACCAGTGAGGTGTCATTGTTAATGGCACAGCCTTTGAAGTCAGAAAAATGTAGGTTTCTCTCTTTACTGGTATCGATCTACTTTTGGATGGATTATAAGGTATGAGTGTATCCCTTAAGGTTCTTGGTTACAACCAACTACAATTTAAGCCACAGCGTAGGATACTAAGGTAGCACACAAAGTGGAACAAAGCACTGAATAGCCAAGCTTCAGGAAGGGTGGGAAGACCAGGGGCCACTCCAGAGCCTTGGATGCAGGAGCATCGGTCATAAGACAACTCACCCTGGCTTCTTTCTAGCCCTCTTGAGCACCCAGATCCCAGGTGACAGACACTGATTGATTGACCATGCATTATTGTGTCATCAGGGACAGGATCTGTCATCAGAAAAATGGATCAAAGAGCACATTAGGCAAATGAAAACATACCTACAACACTTGGCCTCTCCTCAGTTTCCTTGTGTGAAATGGGTATATGTATTTGTTTATTATAAGGTATAAGTATGTAAAGTATTCAGTATTTATTTTAATCTCTTTTTATGTATATATTCATCCTATTGGTTCTGTTTCTCTGGAGAACTTGGACTAATACATCTGATCAATTAAAAACAAAACAGAACAACAACTTTTTAATTTTTCCAGCCAAGTTTGTTTTTCCAGCATCCTAGTCTCAGTCCATAAAGTGAAGGAAGGAGGGGAGGAGATGTCTTTTAATATATACATAATATATAATTAATAATAATTCAGCATCCTGGATGTGGTTGACAGTTGGAAAACAGACCAGTACCCACATAAAAAGCACTAGAGAAAACAGTTCTTGACTTAGCAGATATACTCATTTTTTTAAAAATCCTGAAGATATCTATATATTATTTGAATAAAACAGAAAAATGAGAATAAGCCCCATGGTATTAATATTTTTCTCAAATTTAACAAGTGTAATACAATCTTACCTTGGATCTTTTCTGCTTGTTTCTTCATGGTTTCAGTTTAATGTCTTTCACTTCCTTTCCTAAATGGCTGTATAATGTTACCGCTGTTTTCCACAGGGTATCTCCCACAGTCCTGTTCATGTCTCTTCCCACCCAGCCCACCTCCATCCCTCAGTGGTTGCATATTGAACGTGAGCAAAGTCATTCCAGGGTTTGTAAAGCCCTTTGGGATTATTGAAAATGAATGGTGTTATATAAATGTCAGATTGTTTCGTAACAGTTCTTAAAACAATGAGATAATGTCTGTTAAAGAATTTTAAGTTCCATGGAGAAATGCAGGGCATAAAAACAAATCCTTTTTGGTGTTATATTCATGTATTTTTGCTGTACAATTTAACTCATTATAATGTTCTTTAAAGATATAAATGTTTGTGTGTATATAGAACCAAAGAGCTAGGTTTTGTTGCCTTATTTTGCCATTGAATTCAGAATATTGGTTACCATAAATACTGGTTCCCTGGCTGGTGTGGCACAGTTGGTTGGAGCATCATGCTGTACACTGAAAGCTCTGCAGTTTCGATCCCCAGTCAGGGCACATGCCTAGGTTGCAGGTTTGATCCCCAGTCAGGGAGCACATTGAACTGATTGATGTTTCTTTCTCACATCTCTCTCTCTTTCTCTCTCTCTCTTTCTCTCTCCCTCTCTCTCTCCCCCATACCCCTCCTTCTTTTTTCTCCCCCTCTCCCCCTTCATCTCTCTCTAAAATCAATAAGGATGTCTTCAGGTAAGAATAAAAAAGAAAAGAAAAGAAAAATACTGGTTAGTGTAAAATTAGAAATTTAAAACAGTCCCTTTTGGGAATTAAATATAGTCTCTTTTCTGTTAATTTAAAGCTTTGTACTTATGCAGTATGGGATTTTTTTCCCCTGTACATATTAATGATTTAGTGAGTTTTATAAAGACCTCGGTGAAGTCACTGATTTTAAATAATTACCAAATCCCTTTTTCTACTTCTAAGCTTCAGGCCCACATTTTCAACTCCCTTTTAAAATAAGTTTACTTTAATGGTGACCAAAATTACATGTATTTTCTTCCCCACCAAAACAAGCCTCAGATCTAATTTTTCTATTGCTATTATTAAGGGCACCATTTTCCTTCCAGTCATCCAAGTTAAAGTATTTTAGTATCGCCTTTGGCTTCTTCTACTTCTCTACTCACTCCTCATCCCTAACCCCAAAGACAACCTTGTACATTTTCACTTGTCCTTTCTTGTCTGTTGCTCATCCATTGCCCTTGGTGTCTCTCACTACTTCTTACTAAAATATTGTATCTAATTTCTAATTGGCTCCCTTGTCTCTAATGTCCCTTATTCCAGTTAGTCCTAGACTTGCCAAGTTAAGACACATGGACCTGGGCTTTAATCCTAACCCCACCTTATACTAGTTGTTTTCCTAGGAAATTTACTTAAACTCTCTGAATCTCAGTTACTTTATCTTGAAAATACCTGCCTCATGGGTTAATTCACTGTTAACCCACAAGATTATGTATTGTTCTAGTCTGTACTGGTGGCAGGTTTCATTGTCCAAGAACAATTATCCTAGCTGGGGAAGGAGAGTCTTGAAAGCATAAGGTGGAATCTTGTGAGCACACAAAGATAGGACCAAAGAGCAAATAGATAATGTGGTTGGAAACCGAGACTACTCTCCTTCCAGAGCTGTGTGATGACCTGCTGCTCTCTGTATCTCTGCTTCTCTCTTTCCGTCTACCCTTTGCATATCTTTCTAGGCAGCCTTCTCTTTTTATTTTCCTTGAGAATTTTGTGTTACACATGGTCTCAATAACCACCCTCACTCTGAGTGTGCACTTATTTTTGCTTAGCACCAACTGGCTCAGTCTCACCTTATTTCCAAAAGAGGAATCTGATTGGTCTAACTCGTATTTTGATTAGCTACACAAATGATTAGCACTCCTGAGCATACATGGCTCACATCACCCCTGGCCCCAGCTTCTGAGGCTGATAGAACAGCAGCTGTGGACAAGAACGATTCCATTAGAAGTGGGTATGGACAAGCTGGTAATGATTGGCACCTGTAGTAATTTTATGTGAAGTACTTGGCATAGTGCTTAATATATAGTAGTTATTATTTTTTTATACCAAAATAAACTAACCAAAATTAAGCTCTGATTTTTTTTCTCCTCCTCCCTTTCTTTCTTAGACATACAGACACACAAACATTTGAAAACACACAAAATTTTTTAAAAACTGTAGTTAGCAACATGGGCCTGGAACCATTAGATATGCATTAGAGCTATAAATCTGTTATTTAAAACTTATTTGATCCTGGACAGATTACTTACTTTTTCTCTCTCTTCAGTTTATTTGTGAAATGGGAATGACATTCTATCAGTTAGGAATCTTATGGTTTTAAGTTGTTAATTAGACTTTGCTGAAAACCTTACTCACAGTGGGGCTATAGGTAGAACTGATTTCAGGCACACAGCTTTATCAGAGGCTAAAATGATGGCAAGTGGACCTTTCCTCTCTCTATCTCCATCTCTTGATTCTGCTTTCATATCCCCACCTCATCTCCCACATACACACTCTAATTAGTGCCATTCAGGCTTCCCCCCCCCCATGGGTTTAAATAGCCATAGCAACTCCGCTCATCTTCCCAGATTCCAGTTCAGTGGACAAGGGTCTCAACAAAAATTTCTTACCATCTAATTGTGCTAATGCTGTCATGTACCCATCCCTGAATCATTATTGTGCTTATGAAATTAAAGGCTCTAATTGGCCAATCCTGCGTTGCATGCCATTTCTCAAGCCAGAAATGGAGTCAGCGCCCCTAGGGTCACATGGACTCAGGGGTGCAGGGAAAAGTGTGTCTGCTGAAGACCCTTGATCTGTACCCATTCTGTTCTCTAGCCAACTATATGCAGAGTCCCCAAGATCTGCTGTAATACAGATGTCTAGTCCTTTTTCCATTACTTCCCCAGACAGATTCTATATTCTCCTCTAATCCGTGACTACTACACCCCACTCTTTCATACCTGTGTTGTGTTGGTAGTGCAGTTCCATTGGCCTGAATGTCATCCACCATTTTAGTCTATGGAATTTGCATCCTTCATGTTCCATCTCATTCTTTCTCCTATGAATCTTTCCCAAACTACCTTAGATTCTATCCAAAATCTCACGAAAGATGTGGTTGCTGATTCCTCTGCATATGATTCGCCATTCTGCATTTTTAGCTTCAAGCCTTAGACACATCTTGCTACATGTCTCAGTGATTTTCTTATGCTATGTCCCATGCACTGCCTTGTATTAATCTTATGTATCAAGCTGTATCATATATTCAGAAGACATTATAAATATTTATTTCATTGAATTAAACACAATTTCAACTAAATATACATAATTTATGAAACTTTAAACCATCTATTTAAGACAAATCTTTAATTTTAATTTAATAAGGAATTTTAGAAACTTGACTCTAGTATATCTTAGATATTTAGCAGTGATCTAGTAAGCCAAATATAGGTCACTTCCTAGTAATCCACAATGTTGATATTATCGCGTAAAAACTTTTTTCATAGTCTTGCTTTTTCCTTACATGCATTAAGATTTTTATTTGATTTTCTGTTCATGAATTAATATTCATTGAGTGCCTGCTATAATCTAAGCATTATTCAAGTCACTGAGGATAAAATGGAGAACAAAATGATGAAATGTCAGTTCTCATGGGACTTACTTATATTTCAGTTTGGCATGGAGTGGGTTGGTCAAGCAGTAATGTAAATACATAATACATTAAGTCCTCACTTAACATCGTTGATAGGTTCTTTGACTTTAAGCAAAAAGGCATTTAGCAAAACCAATTTACCATAAGCTAAGTAATACAGACAAGAGTTAAGGTCCTGTGATGTCTCATCAATGTTATAACAAAACAAGGTTGAACAAAATGTTACTCAAGGACGTGCTGTATAATGTTAAGTAATGACAATTCTACTAGTGTTAAATTGGTTGGTTCGTTTTTAAATTCTATGTATTTAATATTATAGTGTTGGAAAAGAAATTATTAGGGTGTAGATTTCAAATAAATGGAGGGAAAAATCATATCACATTACTTCCTTTCCGGAATTATTCCAGAGAATGCTTTTTCAGCTTCTTTGACTTTCTTAATTTTTAACCTCTCTCTAAAATGGGATTAGCCACTATTTTATATAACCAGTTTCCTTTGATTTCCTCTAAAAATTAAGAGACTTTCCTAAAAACTATACTAAAAAAAAATGCTGAGTTTTACTGTGTAATATCAGTGCTTATTGAACATCAAACATTAAGTCACTTCATTCTGCTAAGTACTATAATGGTGGATAGAATCCTTTAGGTAGTTAATATCACTAGGGTAAATTAATATAAATGTCATGTGTGCATATAATCACAAATGAACAGGTCTCTAATTCATATTTCATAAGGGCTGTATTTTTTTAAATTCATCTTTTAGTTGAGTAACATTGTTTGTGATTTTATTAGATAACTTAAAATTTTTAGTTTAATAATAGAAGGATGGCAACAGTTTCAGAACAACTGCATCATTTAGTAAATTCCACTGAAATAGAGAAAAATAAGAGTTCGCTGAAGTATTTAGGAGTAAAAAGCCATGGTGTATGGCAGACTATTTTCAAGTGGTTGAGGAAAGAAGATATAGATATAGATGAAAAAACCTGTCACCAAAACAGTTTAAAATTGGTGATTTTTCATAAAAATATATGAATTTTCATATTACTCTTCTACTTTTCTCTGTTTACAATTATTTCAAAATAAACATATTAAAATGTAGTCCATTTTTAAAATATATACAAATTGATGGACTCATTTTTTTTATTGCTTTTTCCTTTTTTTACATTATAAAGTGTTTTAAACATACAGAAAAGTACAGGGATTTAACCAATATTTTACCCAACTAATCATAATTTTTCATATGTTTTAGACTTTTTTCAAATGTAAGCTTTTCAAACACCATTTCAGCCCTTTGGATATGCTCATTTTATTTCTCTCCTCCCCAGAAGTACCTACTACCCAGAAGTGAGTGTGTTCTGTGCATGTTTTCAGTCTTTTACTGCATCGTGTGTTTGCATGTAGCCATTTAAAAAAATAATACTCTTAGTGTGCCACTTTATTGTTGGTATGCCAATTACACCTTGTCTTTTCACCTAACATTATACTTTCCCCACTTACCCACGTTTTTATGGGTAGTACTAGTTCATTCATTTTAAGTGATGTATTCACTGAATGCTCATACCAATTGATTTTCTCGTGTCCACAGACATTGCAGTTCTTTCCATATATATTTTATTTTAAACATTTTGGGGACAACATTCCTGTACATTTCCCCTGCACTCATAAACAGGAGTTTCTCGAGGGATTGCCTTGAAATGAAAGAGTTGCCATCATCACTGTGATCACAATGGTAGGGACTGTTTCCTGCTGCTGTATGCCAGGAGCTCTTCTAAGTGCCCTGTACCTGTTAATTTATATAATTCTCAGAACAACAGGTAGGCACTGTTATTACCCACATTTTACAGATCAAGAAACTAAGTGGGTTAGCACATTGTCCAAAATCCTGCAGGTAGGAAGCACAAGAGCCCTGATTGAACTGATGTATGTTCTTAGCAAATACACTATATACAAATCATATTCTGTGGAGTATGCACACTTTCAGCTCCTCTACATATTACCATTTTTTTTCCAAAGTGGTTTTACCAATTTATCCTCTCAATAGCTAATAGAAGTGGGTTTTTTTTTAAAGTTCTCGATTTGTAAAATTAGAAAGCATCTCATCCATTAAAGTGTGCTTGGAATGTTTACAGATCTTTAAAATCTGCGAGTCTGAAAACCACTTCCTTACATGACACTGTTTAGATGAACATGCTTTATAGAATCATAAGGCTGGAATTACTGCTTCCTTATTTGACACTGTTTAGAAGAACATGCTTTTATAGGATTACAAGGCCAGGGTCCTTAGCCTTTAAAAGGTTCCGCTATAGGAAGTTTTCTTGAATTCATCTGAATTTCAATTGGTCTCTCAACCATCCAACCTCCAATTCTCAGTAGCCTTGCTTGCCTTTGTCTCTACCTGTCCTCTTCCCCTGCTCCTATTCTCGTGTCTGTGCCGCCCTCAGCGAATGGACAGGTTGTGCACACACTCTTTGTGGAATCTCTTATCTGTCCTGTCCTAGTCCCCTGGGCTAGTTCGGGTTCTTAACATATCTTTCTTAACACTGCTATAAGGAAATGAACTTTTTTTTTCCACCTAGAATTCCCCAGAAGTGATTCATTCTATACACTACTATTAGAGTGCTCTTCTTAATATAATTATTATATTATTCCTTTGCTCACAAACCTTTAGTAGTATCTTATTATATACCATATTAGGTTTAAAATCTTCTACCTCTGTTCTCCATAATCTTGCTTTCAAGTGAGTTACCATCTTATCTGCTATTACTGTGCTGTGTCCTACCAGTGTAACATGGATAGGTCTGGTGTGGAGCTGAAGGATTTAAGTTTCCATCAAGTATTCAGGTGAATCTGGTGCTGCAGGTCCAGTCGGGGTACCATACTCAGAACCACGATTGTAGCTGTTCTGTAGGACCAGGCATGATGTCTTATAAATAAACTTCTCATGGCTATGTGTTGGATAGAAGGGACTCTTTCTTGAAGCCTAAAAATACTGACTTTCCATCCCAGGGACTAAGCATTGAAATCATAAGTATGGTTACTTCAGTGGAAAATAGTTTTAACTTACCAAAAACCAGATACAATGAATGAATATATATATATCTTTCATCTTGATTTGCTAGTGGTTTACATTACATTTGCAGGTACTCTATGTATGTTATGCCTGTGTATCTACATAATGTGTTTTTCTTGAACTATTTGAGTGCACCTTAGTGATGTCAAATCTTTCCTCATGGTAGTTAAGTGTCTCTGTCCTAAAACCAAGGACTTTTATATAACCAATATAATATCAGAATCAGGAAATTTAACATTGACATAATACTAATTATTATAAGTTATTCACGAACCTTCAGTAGTATCTAATTCACAAAATTCATATTTTGTTTTTTGTCCTAATGTCCTTTAGACCTACTCCCCCTCCCCCAGACCAGAAACCAATTCAAGATATCACATCAAAAGTATTTAGTTGTAGCATGATATTTTTGAGATTATAGCCATATAAATATCTAATTCCTCATCAAACTTTACCATTAGTTTTAGTATTCACTGATGATTTTCTAACTAACTCCACCATTTCTTTTATATATACAGATTGTATTTTATTATAAAAAACAGCTAGCTGTCCTTTCTTCCCCATTTACTTATACATATCATTATAAATTCATAAAATCGAATTTCATTGGTTATAGTATGTTTTTATTCATTATTTATTCTGGTACTCAAAGTAAATATTTTTATTTCATTTTTATTTGGTCAGTGGGAGCCCATGCAAGCTGGCTACTATTACTTTTGATATTTTTCCATTATTATTTGAGCATGTCCTTATTTTCTGATTTAACAAGATGTTCTGTACTTATGTTATACTTTTCTTGCCCCAGCCTGAAATTATTATTTTCCTTAACGAGCTCTGGTTTTTTGTAGTAGAAAATAGTATTTAGAAATCAAGATCTGTGTGCTATCTTGAAAATGTATAACCATTTCTGTTGCTCCCAGGCTTTCTCAGCCAGCAGACGTGAGAGATACGTTGATAGTCTAATTACAGTGACACACCGCAGGATACTCGCCGTTTCATATTTGTAACTGTTTTTCAGTAGCAAGAATCCCTGTTCCTTTGCTAATTCTTTTATTCAGGCAAATGTAGTCATATATACTTTATTGCAGAAAATTTTTATCATAAAATGAAACAAAAAGATGCAATCACCTTTTATCTCACCCAGAAATAGCTACTGCAATATATGTTTCTATTTTTTTCACTCTGTACAAATATATATAGAAATATATACACATGCAAGGTCTGTCCGGAAAGTATCCAGCCATCTACTATGAAAAATAAAGACATTTATCGAAGAAGATACAAGAAACATTGTACATAGGACAATGACACCTCAGTCCCCTTCAAAGGAGGCACCTTGAGACCTCACACAGTTCTCCCAGTTGCTGTCAGCTGCCCCGTCATATTTTCCTGAATCTCATTGACGATCTGGAATCTCTTCCCTTTCAAAGGTGATTTTAGTTTTGGGAAAAGCCAAAAGTTGCAGGGCACCAAATCTGAGCTTTATGGCGGCTGAGTCACCTGGGTAATTTGTTGTTTCGCCAAAAAACTCTGCACGAGACACGATGCATGGGTGGGCACATTGTCATGATGAAGCTGCCAATCACCAGTTGCCTGTAGCTGTGGCCCCCTGAATCATCCCAGTAGTTTCCATGGAGGAATGTTCAAGCATAACACAAAATTTGATGCAGATTCGTTGCTTTACTCACTCAGTCATTTTGAATGTGGTGGCCACACAGTACACATGCTCACTCAAGGGCATCTACCATGCCCACTGACTAGTACAGTGAAGTTGTCCTTATTCATTCATATATATTCCAGTTCACTCTCCTTGGCTGCCGGGTTAGATCAATGTTGCGCAAACTGTTCTCATTTTAGTAACAATGGCTAGACTTTTTCTGGACAGACCTCGTGTGAGTGTGTGTGTGTGTATTTATATTTTTATTTCTAAAATAGGATTGACAGCTAAATTGCTGAATACAAAATCTTACATTTGTGAGACACTTTAGTCCCTCTGCCACACTATCAGGTGTATGATTTTACAGAAATCTATCTCGATAGATGTGGGCTTCATTACTCATCCTGATTTGGGGGTAGGCAATCTTGGACAAGTCATTTCTGAGCCTCAGTTTTCTTATCTGTAAGGTCAGAGTAATAATAAATAAATTTAAGATATGAAATAATATATGTAAATCACCTATTACAGACTTCTTAGCTTAGGAAGCCTTCAGCAATTTATAACCATTTTGCACATAATCAAAGCAGGTATTTACATGTGAAGAGAAATAGTTCATTACTAAGTTTGCTTAGTATTCTGTGTATATTACACTAGATTAAAGCATTTTAAAGGGCAGGGAGTACTGTATCTTATACTAGTAAAGAAAAGATTTGCAAGAGTACTTTTTAAAATAAATGAACAATATGAATATATGTATATACATAATAGCTTATGATGTATTTAAGACAAAGTTGGTTATATTCTTTACATATAAATCCATAAATTAGGAATCACAGTTTTACACCAAAAGATTGATGAATAGATGTGTTATTTGCTGTCAGAATGTGCTTGGTTAGCCTGTTTTTAGCTTTTATGCTTATAACGAGTAATGAAAGCATTGACATTTCACAGTCAACCAAATATTTGTCTTGCTGCTACTTACTTGTTACTGTAGACTAAATAATTTTTCTTGCCTTCAGCAGCATAAATATGGTTTTAGTCCAGGCTTTGGACATTTTAGCTTTAATTTTATTCCTGTGCATATAATGCCACATGTGTGCTCTTATAATAAAATTGTAAATACTTTATCTTCTGTTGAACAGTGAAGGAGCTCATTGTACTCAGGTATACAAAAGCAATTCTAGGGGAAATAAAGATAATGGTATCTGCTAAAATGAAAGGAAGAAATAGCATGCTGGCATGGAACATAGAAATATAACTCTTCTAAAAAAAAAACCAGACATTAAAACTCTTAAATGTCTAAAACAGGGCATCCTGTATGCTTTTCAATAAAAACTGGTGATAGCTGTGGTGAAATGTTTCATCAGTGTGAGTGTACGCCTAGGTCAAAAAAGATGGAGACAAGGGGAAAAAATGAAGTTAATGAGTAAAACAAATGTTACCCCAGCTCATGGTCCTATTTGTGTCTCACCAAGGAAAAATACAAGGATTATGTAAAATATATTTATTTTCTATTTATTTTTATTTAAAAATTGAAGAAGCTATGGAAAATAGTGGTATGAGATAAACTTTTTTTGGGTAAGGAGCAAAATGGATCTTCTGTTTTATAAGATATTATAAGTAAAGGGGGAACACTTTTTTACTTTTATTTTTTTGAAATATATTTTATGGATTATGCTATTACAGTTTTCACAATTTTTCTTTCTTTGCCCTCCTCCCCCAGGTACTCCCATTCTCTCCAGCAATCCGCCCCCACCCCCTTAGATCATGTCCATGGGTTGTGCATATAAGTTCTTTGGCTTCTCCATTTCCTATACTGTTCTTAACATCCCCCATCTATTTTGTAGCTAACAATTTGTACTTCTTAACCCCTGCACCTTTTCCCCCATTCTGTCCCTTCCCCCTCCCAACTGATAGCCCTCCAAATGATCTCTGTATATGACCCTGTTCCTGTTCTTCTTGTTTGCTTGGTTTGTTTTTTAGATTCAGTTGATAGTTGTGAATTTATTGCCATTGTAAAGTTCATAGTTTTGATCTTCTTTTTCTTATATAATTCCCTTTAACATTTCATATAATAATGGCTTGGTAATGATGAACTCCTTTTGTTTTACCTTGTCTGGGAAGCACTTTATCTGCCCTTCAATTCTAAATGATAGCTTTGCTGGATAGAGTAATCTAGGTTGTAGGTACTTGCTTTTCGTCACTTTGAATACTTCTTGCCAGTCCCTTCAAGCCTGCAAAGTTTCTTTTGAGAAATCAGCTGACAGGCTTATGGGAACACCTCTGTAGGTAACTACTTGCTTTTCTCTTGCTGCTTTTAAGATTCTCTCTTTATCTTTAACCTTGGGCATTTTAATTATGATGTGTCTTGGTGTGGTCCTGTTTGGGTCCATCTTGTTTGAGACTCTCTGTGCTTCCTGGGCTTGTATGTCTATTTTCTTACCAAATTAGGGACGTTTTCTTTCGTTATTTTTTCAAATAAGTTTTCATTTCTTGCTTTTCCTCTTCTCCTTCTGACATCCCTATGATTTGGATGTTGTTATGTTTAGAGATGTCCCAGAGGCTCCTTAGCCTACCCTCATTTTTTTTTAAATTCTTTTTTTCTTCTTGCTGATCTGATTGAATGCTGTTTTCTTCCTTGTGTTCCATATCATTGATTTGATTCTTGCCTTCATCCCCTCTACTATTGGTTCCCTATAGATTTTTCTTTATTTCACTTAATGTAGCCTTCATTTCTGCCTGGGTCTTTTTTATGCTGTTGCAGTACCCAATGATTTCTTCGAACATTTTGATAACCAGTGTTTTAAACTCTGCATCTGATAGGTTGCTTATCTCCATTTCATTTAGTTCTTTTTCTGGAGCTTTGTTCTGTTCTTTCATTTGGACCATATTTCTTTGTCTCCTCATTTTGGCAGCCTCCCAGTGTTTATTTCTGTGTGTTAGGTAGAGCTGCTTTGACTCTCTGTCTTACTAGTATGGTCTATTGTAGAAAAATGCACCTGTACATCATATGGGGCAGAGCCTTAGGTATTCACCAGTGTGGGGCAACCCATGTCACCACTCTGTGGCTCTGTATGTGGGAGGGCTCAGAGAGGGGGCAGTGCCACTGCCTGGCCTCTGGAGTTTTGCCTGGGCGGAAGCTGTCTCCCAGCGTTAACCCTGATGCCAGTCACTTCGCTTTCTCCCTACATTCCCTTGGTACCTTTTCAGCTGTTGTTCTGGTGCTGAATCCCAGAGAGGGTGAGTGTGCATCAGTCCTATGTCAACTGTGGGACCTTTAAGAGGAGTCTTCTGAGAATCCACGATTTCTTCTGTCTCCCTAACCCCTACTGGTCTTTATAGCCAGATGTTATGGGGACTTATCTTCCTGGTACCAGAACCTGGGCTGGGTGGTGTGGTCAGGGGGCTGGGATCCCTCACTCCCGAGGTATCCCTTCCAATTTTTATCCACCACATGTGGATGTGGAACCACCTGTTCCATGTCTCCGCACCTCTCTGTGCCTCTCCACCTCTCCATGCCTCTCCGTGCATCTCCACATCTCTGCCCTTGCTACCCATCTGAATGAATGTAGCTTCTTTAAATCCTTGGTTTTCAGACTTCCATACAGCTCAATTTTCTGACACTTCTGGAGGATATTTGTTTTGTAGTCTAGTTGTAATTTTGCTGTAGTTGTGCGAGGAGGTGAGGCGTGCTTACCTATACCTTCATCTTCACCAGAAGTCCATGGGACAAAACATTTTTAAATTAATACTCAAACAGTGATGAGCTGATTTTCACAGCCTGTAAATAAGTTCATTTCATTTCTGAACCAAGATTAGCTAAACTTCCCTCGGCTTCTTAGCACTCTCTACTTACCCCTGCCTTACCCCTTAGAGTATGGGAGTATAATTATCTCTTGATTTGCTCATTTATACAGGGTGCGGCAAAAGTAAATTTACATTTGTATGGAAAATAATACAGTAATTAATAAATAATAATATAAGAATAAACTGGTTTGCATACTCACAACTGTAAACCTGCTTTTGCCCCACCTTGTATTACTATACGATGAGCTTCTGTAAAACATGGGCCACCTTGATCATAGCTCATTTATTCTACAAGTACCTACTGAGACTGTGCTATGTGCCAGGCACTCCTTGGATGCTTAGAATACACCAGGGAACAAAATAAAGACCTCTGAATCCTTCCACAGTGTGTATATATAATCAAATCATTATAGTATGCACTTTAAATAGCTTACAACTTTCTTGTCAATTACACCTCAATAAAACTAGGGGGCGGCGGGGGGAACACCTCTGTTCTAATGGACCTTACATTCCACCCATATTTGCAAAGTTACTGGAATATTGTAGATTTCCTTCACAGTCTAAGATGTCTATAGCGGATCTAAGCATCACGTCTTCATAGAATAGCATCCAAAGCAGGAAGGAAAAGCCATTGCCAAAAGACCTTTCTCCTCTTGGATCTTTCTCTTTATAGGAAAGAAGATGTTTCCCAGAAACTGCTCTCATATCAGACTTCCCTTAACATATCATTGGCCAGAACTGGGTCTACTGAGAATGAACATACGACCTGGTCCAATCACTGGCAAGGAGGAGTGGGCTTTCTTAACTATAAGCAACCAGAAGAAAACTCCTATCAGCACACCTGCATCTGGGCCATTTTCTCGCCTGCCCCCCTAGGACTACGAATGAGCCGTTCGTACCCCTAGGCCAGCTCCTCCACTTGTACGCTAAATCCTGCTGCCTCTCACCTGCTGGCAGTTCTCTTCTTTCTCTCCTGCATCACTGAATTTCCCTCTTTACTGAATCACTTACAATCAGCATAAAAACATGCTGTATTTTCTCCGTTAAGAGTGTGTGTGTGTGTGTGTGTGTGTGTGTGTGTGTGTGTGTGTATCTACTGCCCTTTAACTCTACCCTTATTTCCTTGAAAAAAATGTACATGCTTGCCATCTCCAGTTCTTCTCCTCCCATTCCCTCTTGAATATACTTGTTACACTTCCATCCTCACAAGTCAACTGGTTAACCCCCTTCTTCAGTGACCTGCCACCAGCATTTTGCACTGACTGTCAATCACTCAGTCCTCTTTGAATCATCTGGACCTCCTGTATCTTCTCTTGTATGCAATACTTATTTCTCTGGTCATGTCTTTTAATCTCATGGGTTTAAGTGTCATATATGTGCTAGTAATTTCCAAAGTGTTTAATAGGCATCTTAAACTGAACATGTCCCAAACCTAATTTTCTAAGCCTGCCCTTTCCTATCTCAATTAGTCTTAGACTCTCTTTCTTTTATACCCCCAACCCACTTGATCAGCAAATCCAGTATATATAATCTGACCTCTTCCACGGCTACCAGCCCGGTAGGAGCCACGGTCATCTCCCACCTGGATTAGTGCAATTGCCTCCTAACTGATTGTAGTTCCCACGAGGGGCCTCCAAAAGTCTATTATCAACATAGTAGTCAGGTTGGTCCTTTAAAACTCTTAAGCCTCATTTTGTCAATTCCTTTTTTTTAACCCACCAATGGGTTTCTTACAAACCAAAGACTCTATGTTTGTCTACAAGGATCTACATAATCCGTAGACCCTCCTTTTTACTTCTCTGGTTTCATCTCCTTATATCTCCCTCTCATTCACTTTGTTCCACGCACAGTAACCTCCTTGCTGACCTAAGTACATGTTTAGCGTGCCCCCTGTCTCCGGGCCATTGCACATGCTATTACCCTGTCTGGATTGCAGTTCCTGCAGGTATCCATGTGACTCACTCCCTTACCTCCCAGGTCTTTTTCTCGTTGAGGCCTTCTTTGACCACCTGTGCTTGACACTACCTAATTGCCCTTTCCTACTTCATTCTTCGCTCAATTATCACCTTATGATATACTATATATTTACTCATTTTTGTTTTTTGTCTTCCCCACTAGAATTTTTGTCTGTTTTCTTTATTATTGTTTTCCTAACACCTAGAACAATAGTTGGCATGTGGTAGGCATTGAAAAAATATTTGGAGAGTAAGTGAGTGAAATGAAAGATGAGAGATAAACTCAATGGCTTAAAACAGTCATGATTTGCCCTTTGATACTGAGCAACCTGTTGCCTAAACCAAATCTGTATTTTGTTAGCCAAAAAACAAGATAGAGGAATTACTGCTTCAGCAATCAACTATGTCTACAAGGACTTGTGAATAATGTTATGCCTTTTTTCTTTTCTTTTCCCTCTCATTTCTCTCTTATAAGAACCCATGAGGAAGGTTTGACTTGTGGTATTTTACATAAAGAAATTATGGCTCAGATAAGTTAATTGATTTTTCTCCCCAAGAACACCAACATAGATGGTTGGACTGAAATTGCCTGATAGCAACTGCAGTCCTCTTTTCATAGTGGTAAGAATTAAAATCTAGCACAGTATTTTGTGGAATACTGTATAACCCTGCATGTGAACCAAGAGAGCCTTTAGCTACAGAAAAGTGATTATGAATCTGCTGGGGGAGTTTTTGTTTTTTTGTTTTTTGCCTGTCATCTCAAAATGAAAAAAAGAAACCCTGCATATTTAATATAAAGTTCTATTTTTTTATATATCTTGGAATAAAGTACTTTCATAATAACTGATAAATTAGTTACTGATATCTAATTTACTGCCAGGGTGTACTTTTTACAGA
Source organism: Mormoops blainvillei (assembly GCA_004026545.1). NCBI lineage: Eukaryota > Metazoa > Chordata > Mammalia > Chiroptera > Mormoopidae > Mormoops > Mormoops blainvillei. The sequence continues at coordinate 63,160 of PVJD01001011.1, read as the reverse complement.
GTGGAATGCAGAATATGTTGGTTTGTCATCAGATTCCTCCATATTCCACCCACTCATTTCCAGTCTTCCCAAGCAGAAATCATCTCTTCCAGCAACTGTGCAAGCCAGAACCACAGTCGAAATATTCCAAATGCTAAATAAAACTTATTTTTAATCAGGCAAATAAGGTGAGCAGGCATAATTATCTCCTGTTTTTTGTTAGGTGGTAGAAAAAAGATAATTGTAAACTCTTACCTAGAAGGAATCATTTAAGGCACTCAAGTATACTTAAATACTAGCATACTAGCTGTATACTAGTATAAATGTATAATTCTGTAGACATATACCAGAGCTGTACATCTTGCATAATGCATATAATAAAATATCTAACATTAAAACTAATCTGATTATGATTTATTCCCTCTTTAACATTTCAAAATGTATTTGTGGATTTTTTGGCTCCTTTTGGTTGGTATCAGGGAAATCATTTATCATTTGCATAGTGGATAAACAAATAGTCAGTTTCACAAAAATTGTAGAGAATAGAGTGATGGACACTCAGGTTTGCTATTCAGTGGAGAAGACACAGCAGCTGCCCTATATTCTAAAATGAGATTAGACGGTGGAGCAGATGAAAGCAGTTGTCTTATATTGGTCTTGGACTTGAGAATGAATACATCTATGCTACATTTAAGAATATGTTTATTAATGAAACTACTCTTGCCGTTTGCCCTTCTTAGCTTTTACAGTTATAAAACTTACCTGACTCAAGTTTTACTTCTTTCCTGCAATTAACAAGCAATTTCTTTTCCATCTCATATTTATATTGGCATCACAGGTTGTCTGTGGTTTTTGGTTGGCATGGTGAGTGGCCGGGCCTCTCAGCTGACTAGACTTATCATTCTTGCCTTTACTTTCTTCTCCTGCTCAATCTGCTGATGTAAAAGGCCATACATAATCTTGTATCGACTAGAACTCAGTTCAGTTGCTAATATGCATATCTATATGGCCAGTTACTATTTACTTTATATTTTTCACCTCAGTGTTTGAGCACCTTCATGTAGACATTGGCCATTTCTTTGATTGTCTTTGATCCACAGCTTTCTAAAAGCTAAAAGCACTTCTTGTACTAGCAACCTGTGACAGTCCATTCCAACCATGTTTTTATATATCATCTTACGCTACTTCCTAAAAAGGAAACATTCCCTCCAGCCAGCAAGTGTTCCACCTTGTTCCTCATCAGTAGGGCTGGCACCAGTTCAAGTTCTGTCAACACAGCTCCATCGGATACAACTGTGGATGAGAAGAGGTGGTGTGCATACTGACTGCGTAAGGTCCCCTGAGTGGGCTAACAGCAGTCTTACTCCTCCCATGCTAACCTTGCTTGAAGTCTAGTCTAGTTTAGCTGGGCCTTGGTGCTAATAGCAACACTCACCCAGCATCTTTCTGATAATCGTTGAGTCATTTGGATAAGAACTCATGTTTTTTGGTTTTTATTAACACAATGGTTAATAATTAAGCATCTGTACAAGATCTTTATATAAACATCATTTTTAATAAGCTAAAAGCCCAATCAGAATATAAGCAGTATGTCTGCAATCTGTTATCATCTGTACTGTTTCACTCATTATTAACAACTGAAAAATCTTCACTTTTAGAAAATGTTATACAGCATGGAAATGTTATACAGTTCATTTAGCATAATGATGCTCTTCTAGAAAGCACAAAAAGAAATGTCAGACAGAAATATTCCCTGTGGACTTCCCCTCTTTGTGGAAAGTAGTCTGGCATTACATGTAAAGTTTTCTTTAGATTCAGAAAGGACTTTGGAGAGAGCCTTATAAAACATACCACTGTGCCCCAAGGGTTAATGCGGGTTTTGAGCATTACCAGTCAACCGTGCTGAATCACACTGTGTGTTACAGAATCAGTTTCATTTGTCAGTTCAGAAAAGACTTAGTCAAAATCTCCAATATCAAAATTCTCTCCGTTTAACATGATCCCTGTCACTGCTAAGTGTGCAGAAAGTTTTAGTCAGTTGCACCATCTTTATTACTTGCTTCATCTTTACCCTGCCTAGCTGGTCCACTTGGGAGTCTCTCAGAATCCTCTCGTCCTCTTACCTTGCCTCCAGAGGCAGACCTAGACTACAGGTTAGAGGTTCGAGTGGGGCTTTTCAAGTTGTAGCCAGCAATTCACTGGGGGATTATGAAATCAATAATGTAAGGTTAACATTTTTTATTTATTGGATGGTGTAGACAAGGAAATATCAGATGTCGTTATTTGTAGTAACAGTAAATAGTGTTTTATGAAATTTTGATTTTTCAAGTTATATTTGCAATATGAAATTGCTGTTTTGTAAATAAAACAATAGAATGTCAGTAATTTCAACCTTATATTTATATATACAGTTTTATATATTAGCTATATGCCAAACAAATAAGCGTATAGAGTTCAAATGAAAATACATATTTCTTACGCCCTGGCCGGATAGCTTAGTTCGTTTGAGTGTTATACCAATACACCAAGGTTGTGAATTCAATTTCCTGTGAGGGCACATACAAGAATCAACTGGTGAATGCATAAGTAAGTGGAACAACAAATTGATGTTTCTCTCTCCCTCCCTCCCTCTCTCTCTCTCTCTCTCTCTCTCCACCCCCTTCTCTGAAACCAGTCTTCTTAAAACCCCTTAAAAAAAAAGAAAAGCAAACATATTCCTTACAACAGGTCATGATCCAAGAGCTCAAAAACCACTGGGTTAGAATAAATGTCTGATAGCAGTGTGTGAAACCCAGAAAACCCCCACAGAACGCTTCCCCCTAATTCTGAAATAGCTACCCTCTGCTGGGTAGAGCAAGATTAATTCATGGGAAGCAGATATTTTATAATTAATAAGTCAATCAGTATTAATAATCAATAGTCATAATTAAACCATATTCACATTTCAAGTGCTACATTTTCTGTGCAGATGAACTATAAGGGTTCATGATATTCAGAGCAGCAGAACTACTATAGCTAAGAAAAGCTCCCCATCAAGGGAAGGGAAATAAAGAAATGGGTCTGACTAGAGCAGGCAGGACATTCCTGTAATATGGTCATTTCTGTAATATGAATTCTATAGTTTATAGAACTTTGATTCTATATATGGGGAAGAAATCATGAATAATACATCTTTTGATGAAATGGGATCAGAAAACAGTTTCACTTTGAAAATCACTAGTTTTAATGTGGTCAAGGACCTGCTGTTTGTGAAGACTTTTGAAATCTCACTTTAGAGCTTATGGAACCTTACAAGAGAGTTCTAATTTTACTTAGCTGCGTTTGGGGTTTTGTTGTTGTTGTTGTTGTTGTTTTAGATTTGATTTTTCTTTTAAGCACCTTGGGAAATGTGGAAAATTATAACCTTAAGGAACTTTATTATTTTACTTAGGAAATAAAAATTTTCTTAAGATTTCTTAAAACGAATGTGAAATCCAAGACCTCTGGGATAATTATTTTGGAAACTTTTATTGTCTAGATACCTAGAGGTATTTTAAGAGAAAAACATCATTTATCATGTGTGAATGAAGGACTGGTGTTTGCATATTTTTCTGAATGAATAGAATTAGATTGAGATCTCAGAGTACTGCAATATCCTCAAAACAAATCTGTTCTTTGTACATTTCTCTTGCAAACTCCACCCTTTCCCTACAGGTTTCTAGTTTGTGCCTAATGTCCTACCGTGACCATTTTAGCCACAATTTTTTTCTGTTGGGCTATTTTAACAACCTGCTAACAGGCTGCCAACAGATCTCTGTTCTTAATCTTAGATCCTGCCAATACATTCTGTGTGTGGCTTTTCTTAAACACAAACATGATCATGTGTCAATCCCCTTCATAAAATTCTTTAATGGCGTCTCATTTCCTACAGGATAAAATCCTTTGCGTGCCATACAAGGCCCTACATGGCCTAAACTCTGCCTGCCACACTAGTATCATCTGTCACTGTGGGTTCTATGCTCTGTAAAGGTTAAATTGTTCTACACACCAGCCTGTTTCCCATCTCAGCCTTGGGTGTCATGGCTCCCTCTTCCTGGAATGCCTTCTACATGTAATGACTGTTGCCTCAGTACTGAAGTTGTTGCTTGAGATCGTTCCTGTAAGATGCCTTTCCTGATCTCTGCGTCACTGGAACAGTGTTTCTTAAACTTTTTTGCACATTAAAATCACCTGGAAATTTCAAAGCTCAGGAAGTAAGATCCAGGTGTCAGTGCTTTTTGTAGGTTCTCAGGATCTAGTCAAGATCATTTAAATATTCATCCATGTCTACCTGTAGTTATTTTATTATTGTACTTTTAGTTGTGTGAGCCACCTGAAAATTATTTTAATCTATAATGTGGGGTGAGGGTATTAGGTTTGTAGTGTAGCAGATGAAAGAGGCAAACTACCAGATATTAATATAGTATGGAATGTATTCTCATGAAGGTTGGAGGGAGCAAAGGAAGAGCAATTAAATCTAGAGCATAACATACCTTTCTAGATGCACTAACCCAAATAGAATCATCAGTTATTGAAATGCATAGTCTCCGAAAATATTTTATTACACCTATAGATTGAAGATTTTTGGTTTTTATTTTATTTTTAATGGTTTTACTGAAACATAGTTCATATGCCATACAATTCACCCATTTAAAGTGGCAGTGCAGTGGTTTTTATTATATTCATAGATATCTTCAACTGTCACCACAGTCAATTTTAGAAGAGTTTCATCACCTCAAAAAGAAACCCTGTATGCTCTACTATGTCCTGCTGCAGCTTCGGTCTCCCCTCCCCCAGCCCTAGGCAACCCCTACTCTGCTTCCTGTCTCTATAGATTTCTTTGTTCAGGATATTTCATCTGGCTAGAATCATCGTATGTGGCCTTTGTGACCGGGTTCTTTCACTTAGCATAATACTTTTAAGGTTCATCTATGTTGTTGGATGGAACAAGCACTTCATTCCTTTTTATAGTTAAATAATATTCCATTTTACGGCTGTAACACATTTTATTTGTCAATTTGGGTTATAAAATAAATTGTGGATACTTCCAATATATATATTTTTAAAATGTGTTTGTAACTCATATATAGATACTACTGAACAAACTAGCAGAGAGCCAGTCAAGGAGACTCGAATCTCCTTAAGTCTCCTTACGTGTATTGTGTACTATATATAACACAAATACCCCAAAAATAATAGTTTCAAAGATGTAACAAAATATAGGTAGAATTCTAGCATTTTCTTTTCACCTCTAAGTGGGTCATTTTGTACTTTGGGCACCTCTCACTTTTACAGATTTTTGAAGTTACTCGTTCAGGTGAGTAAGTTAGTTGAATTCAGGTGTTGCAGGCAGAGGACACAACGTGTGCAGGTGTATGGAGGTACGGGAATGCATGATACCGTTTCTCATCTTGCAAGCATGTCCCTGGAGCATAGAATGAAAGGGGTGTGGAATTTTTCATACAGACATTTTTTTAAATTTTGTTTTTATCCTCGCATGAGGATTTTTTTTTTTACACTGTTTTTTGGAGAGAGAGAAACATTGATGTGAGAGAGAAGCATCAATCAGTTGCCTCCGATAACCTCCCTAACTGGGGTTCTGCACCCAGACCTGGGATCAAACCCATAACTTAGGTATGTGCCCTGACCAGGAATTGGTACCAGAGGGCACTCCAACTGATCCCATACTGGCCAGGGCTTATAAAATCAGTTTTATCTTCTCTCTCAAGTCAATGGTTGTATTATTACTACTTGGCAGTGAATGTTAGACACTGTATTACTAAACCTTTTTCTGTGGAAGCAACCTTACAGTTTGAGCTTCTTTCAAACAATCCCAACTGACATTAGCAGCATTAATTTCCTTTTACCACTCTTCTGGTTTATTTCTGAACACTTAGTTGCAGTGTTTTCTGTGACTTAAGGAGACTCAAGTCTCCTTGACTGGCTCTCTGCTATAGAAAAACAACATCAAAAATAAGTCATTTGTACTTTTCTTTCTACAAAACCCATGGAAAAGTCCCTTACTCTTTATTCCATATTGTGCTGAGTTGCCTGTGAGGCATATATAGAAAAAAAAAAATTGTTTACTCTTACCAATTTCATTGTAATTGAAGAGACAGTGGTTGTAATATTTACTCTACTACAGCCAAAGGCTTGACTTGTCTGTGGTATCTTGTGAAGCTGCTGGGCAGACTTTTGGGATAAAATCCAATCAGCTTCTCAGAAATATTTCTCAATATTGGCTTGCTTATTTTTCCGTTTTCATGCTCTTATTATTCCAAGTATCTTTAACAGTGTATCACGCTAATTAATTTACTATATTGAATACCTGTAAGGTAGTAGTAATTAACATTGAGTTTACCATCTTAGAAAATAGAGACAAAGCATTTGTAGGATTGACTTAAGCCTTTACTTCACTGAATGGTGGAGCTGGGAATAGAATGTGAAGTTGCTAATTTGAAATATTGAACCCAGTCCATGCAATGTGTTGACTTTGTTTTGTGACTAAGCCAAAAATTTTTCAAAAATTAATCAGTGAGAATGTGTCTGTAATTATGTTCTAATCCAAAATAAGAGTGTAAGAAATTTTCCTCTTCACCAAGAGTGTAAGATTGCTTTAGTAACAATTTCAGTTTATGAAATTAATCAGACAGGCAAACCAAAATAACCCTTCTTCATTAAAGTATTAATACGATTTCAAAACTGAGGCACTTTAAAAGTAATTATATTTTCTTTTCCCCAGCAAAGGTGTTTTTATGATATGGAGTTCAGAGACTTTAACTTTAGTTTATAAATCACTTTGATGAGTATTTTATTTCTATTGTTTACTGTTATGTTTGGCTGTATACCACATAAGAATGGTTCAGAGACATTAAGCCTAAGGTGGCACCTGATGATTGCAGGTCTTCAAAGGGGTGGGACAAGGAAGGCCAATTATTCAGCCTACTCCGCTTCATCCCTACCATTTCCTCACTCTCTCTCAATTACTTTCTCTAAGAATCTGTATTCCTTTGAAAAAATCACCTTCTGTTTAAAAGTGTTTTTTTTTAAATTTGTTCAAATATTTATCAAATGCTTGAAAATTTATAGGTACTATTCTAGGCACGGGACATAAAATGGCAAATAATTCAGAAAAGTCCCTGCCCTCTGCCTGGCCAGTGTGGCTTTATTGGTCATCATCCCACAAAGCAAAGTGTTGGTGGTTTAGTTCCCTGTCTTCGCATGTGCCTGGGTTGCATGCTGGTTCCCTGGTTGGGGCGTGTGGGAGAGGCAACCAATCGATCTTTCTCTCTCACACTGATGTTTCTCTGCCTCTCTGTCTCCCTCCCTCCCCCGCTCTCTAAAATAATTGTTTTTAAGCCCCTGCCTTCAAGGAACTTATATTCTTGTGTCCAATTTTGGTGCCTCCTCAATCGGCGCTCACTCACGTTCACTCATCGTATATTTTTTATTTTTCAGCTTTTTCTAAAAGGGTATGTTTGCAAGTAAAATTCCTTGGTCTTTTTAGTGGCGACTACTTTCCTATTATATTTAAATAAGTTATTATGCATAAGGCACTTAGAATAGTGACTGGCACATGGAAAACACTGTTTGTACAAGTGCTGGCTATAAGTAGAAGACAGGAACAGCAAAGCATTTTCTCTCCTAGACGTATGGCAGCAGATGCTGCTTATTCTTAAGCAGATTCAAAAGTATAGGTAAGCCTCGTGATAAGAATCCTACATTTAAACATCCAACTCTATAGAAATATATATTAGGTTTTGATAATTCACTTCAAAAGCACTTTCTACGTTCCAATTATAAGTTTTATTGGTGCTTTCAAAGTATGATTTAATATACAAAAATATTTTTTATTCAAACCAATATGTTAATAAAATGAAAAATATTGTATCTACTCCTTGCTTCTTCAGGTGAGATTTAATCATTTGAAAGGAAACCATGACTAATAAAGTAGCTTACAGGCATAAAATATGGTGCCCCACATTCACTGCCAAATAATAACACCTCATATTTATATAACATGAACAATTTACAAAGCCCTGCCACATGCCTCATTACATTACCCTATAATAGTCCTGAGAAGTAGATTAAACAAGTATTATAGTTTCCATTTTGCAGATGAAGAAACCAAAGCATTAAAGATATTTAGTACTCACACTAACTTAAACAGTATATTTGAGGAGTCAGGCCTTCTGTCCAATATTCTTTCCACTATAAAACTGTAAACCATTGTTTCCTTAAAAAATACAATAAAATAAGCCACAAGCAATATGACCTGTTAGCTGGAAGCCAGAATCCGCAGACAGACTCTGGCCTATAATCCAGAGCAATACCACTAAGATTAAGGTAACCCACCCTCCAATCCCAAGACCCAGAAGCACACTTGACACAGGTCAGCTTCAGATGAAGCACCGTTTGATGACTTTTTTCCTACCCTCACATCATCTCAAAAACTTAGCTTGCGAGAGGTGTCATTAAGCGTCGGGATTGGGAAGGAGGGGCGAAATCTGAACCAGAATTTGTGTACCTGGAGCAGAAAGCATGGTCTAGGCAGGTGAGACGTTTGAGATGGTGAACAGAGGCATGGCACTTTCAAATAATTGCAGATATTTTCACATTTAAATTAGAATATTCTGATAGGTGTGGAAAAATAACTTACCAAGATATTTTTCAAAGTTTCTCCCTGAAGTAATTGGGGAAAAGCTCAAGATTTTGGGAGTCAAACTCACTGTTTCTCTTCTACCCACCTTTGCTCTGTTGTTCACTGAACTACTGAGGAATGGACTGTTTTCATTGATTGAGCGAAGTGCAGGCATCATGAAACTTGGAATTTTACCCTCCTCCCCATTTTATCAACTAACTCAAGCTCCATACCATGAGAAGTACCCTTTTAAAAAATTCTTAGAAATGAGTTCTAACAACATAGCAATCTAGGGTGGTTTAACTCACTTCATTTAGTTTTATAAAAGGCTAAGATATAAACTGTGACCGCTCATTGCTTACCAAAACAAAGTTCAAATTCCTTGATCTGGCACTCAGGGACTTTTGTGATCCAATTTTCTTTATCTTATTTTATCGTGATCTTATTTTCCTTATCCCCCATCTTATTTACCCATTCATCATTTTCACGAAACGGTTCTCCCCTTCCCCATGTGCATTCTGCACTGTGTCACCACCATGCCGTGGTTCTGATGTCTCTCATGCTTGCTATGGCTAAATCTTCTTTCCCCTTCAAGGCCCAGTTATCCATACTGCCACTTCCTCCACTCAGCTTTCCCTCACCCTCCTTTGTGTGAGTTTCATAAGTACTTTGTCAAGACCTCGCTGATATCATATCATATCGTATCATATCATATATCGCCTTTTCTAGCCCCTATGCTCCTTAGCATTGGGAACTGCCTTTGTTTTCCTCACTCCCATACATAATAGTGCTCCCTCTCCCCCATGACAGTTTGCAGTGTAATAGAGTAGAGGAAGCGTGGGCTTTGAAGTCTGACAGCTTGATTTCAAATCCTTGCTCTATCGTTTATTAGCCATATAACCTTGGGCAAGATACTTAACCTCTCTGAACCTCTGTTTCCTCATGCATAACACAGAGATAATACCCCTTCTGTAGGGACAGAATTAAGTGCGAAAGCAGGCACAAGATTCTTACCATTGTATCTCAGACATTCTAGATCCCGAAAGATGGTGCCGGTGCCGGTAGTGGCCATGCTTGTATTTCAAAAGCCACATTGTTGCTTCACTTTCCTCAGCCATGTAGGGGATGTAAAGAACACTCCGCCATAGCACACATGCAAGTACTTAAGGACTGTTTTGTACCGGTTTGTAAACTCTTATAGCTGCTTGGAGAAAAGTATCTCGCGGGTTTACTACAAAGCAATATAACCCACCTTAGTACTGTTATTGTAGAAATGCCGATATCCTGGTGGTGGTTAATTTGCTAGAGTTATCATAGCCATAGCAATTCTTTCTTTAGTATTTTCCCTTATTGATTTCATGAAATATTTTTATCTTGAAGAATTTTATGTTTCTTATTGCTACAACACAGCATATGTAATTAGTAGCTGTCACACTTAGAATAATAGGGCAACATAGGGGTGTTGTCAAAGTAGCCATGAAATTACAAGAACTGTGGGTCACACCATCTGGAGAAGTACAAAGTATGCTCTGTTGAGGGACCTGGGGGCAACATCAATCAACCTTTGTGCTAGTCCTGAAGTCTGTGTAAGAAGGAACGAGGTAAAATTGAATAGGAACACACACTATAGCTGACAGGTGAAAAACTAGGTACCCCAAGAGAAAAGCTATTCGTGTCCCTCATTAATTTTCAGTAATCATTTATATATTATAATTCTTTTTCATAATCATTATTAAAATGAGTGGCAACGTATCTGATAAAAAGTTCTTTAGGCCCTGGCTGGTACAACTCAGTGGATTGAGTGCTGGCCTGAGAACCAAAGGGTCACCGGTTCATTTCCCAGGCAGGGCACATGCCTGGGTTGCGGGCCAGGTCCTCAGTAGGGGATGCACGAGAGGCAACCACCCATTGATGTTTCTCTCCCTCTCTTTCTCCTTCCTTTCCCCCCTCTCTAAAAATAAATAAATAAAATCTTTTATTTTAAAAAAGCTTATTAGATAGACTATATAATTTAAAAGATAAGTCAAGCCCCATTTAAACCAATTCATTGTTTAGTATTCAGAACCTGTCTTTACTGATCCAGATTCTCTTTATTGCTCAGTTTTTTACATAAGTGCACTTAAATTCATTTGTATTGGTTTTTAGTATAGTACTTTGTGGTAACTAATTTATGAGCTATTATGACTATAAGATATTACCAATATGACTGATATTTGAATTATAAACTTAACAAAACAATGTAACTGAAAAAATATATAAAATTTTGTATTTGGATAGGAGTGGGGCTTTAAATGTAAGATTTTCAAAATTTCTAATATCTTAAGGGGAAATAACAAAAGTAAAACTTAAGAAAATTCCTAATTAGAGAATTAAATTTATATTGGGGATTCATTGCCACTTCATAAATGGTCACAAATGTTTATAATTTCAAAGTAATTATTAGATTATAATAAAATATATGTGTAGTGAATATGCACTACACAAAGAAAGTACACATAGCAGTGTATATAGAGAGGAAACAATATTGGGTTGTCAGAAAATCTGGTTTCCTGTGTTCCCAGTGTAGCACAATGATTTAACCTTTCTGAACCCATTTTTGTCTGTAAAACTAGCAGATCATTGCTGCCCAAGAACTTCTTAGTGCTAATATTCTGTATAGTAACAAGCTTCCCCTTCTGGGAGTGTCAGAGAAAATACAGTTTAAAATCAGTGGGTATTTTTATAGTTTATATTCCAGAAAGGAATACAATTTGAAAATCTAGATAAATTTAACTGTATTATAACTTGTTACTTTCACATTTTTCCAATCAGCTAGTAGAAAAAGACAGAGCAAAACATTGTTATTTTATTTTGAGAATTTTTGAGCCCTAAAGTAACATGAAGCAATGAAACTAGTGTGAATAGCCAGGAAAGAAAAATGAAAATTTCATGTAAATGTAGACTGAATCCCATTTAATCAGGGTCAATGTTGAAACATACTCTAATATTTAGTGTTCAGTGTTCAGGCATATTTCAGGTAGTCCCTAAATCATTTAACTGCTTTTGACTAATTTTTATGAAATTCTAGATTCTAGAGGCTTGCTTTGACCACCAGATGGAGCCAGTATTGTTCAATTTGTAGATTACCAAAATATGCTGAAAATAAAAATTGGTTAAATAAAATGAATAAATTGTATATTTCTTATTTTAGTTCATAGGACAGAAAAAAATAATTTTTAGCCTAGTTTTGCCTAAACTTCTACATAGTCTTTATAAATGTGCATATAGACATCTTCATCAAACAATTTCTTTATTATGAATAAGTTTTCATTTAGGCTCTTTCATTGGCTAGAGACCAGCTTTCTTCTTACCCACTTTTTAAAGATATTATCTAAGCAACTTTCAATTATCTCTAAAACAAAATTAGTACAGATTCAAACTCTAGTCACTTTATAATTATTATGGATAATAATTACAAAAGAATGATAAAAAGAATATATTACACAAAGGCCCTCATTTCAGTATCACAGAATATTCTCATTGCTATCATTTCCGTAAAGTATTTTCTTAATAAAACAAACAAAAAGGCAGGCATTCTGCCCAGGGGGAGGATATGCAGTTAATCCCCAGTAGCTCCCCAAGGAGATGGTAAAGCCTCAGTGAATGGCTGCCACTCTTACAGGGATTCTACCCTGAAAACTCAGGGCTCAGGGACTTTAATCAAGGGTAACTGCCTGAGAGGTGACTTCTTCTCCTTCTCTCACCTCTATTTAATAAGTTTCAGAAATTTTTTCATTCCTTACAACTCAGACAACGATCAGTTGAAAACATTTGCATGCTAGGGTCCCTAAACCCCTACAAGTACCTCAAGGAGCCACTCCATCTAGCAAGAGTAATAAGGCGCTGTGGACACCGTGGTAATCCAAGACCTATATGAGACCCCAAAATGATCAAGCTGATCATTTGTCCATTCAGCTACTGTTTACTGAGTATACACTATATGCAAGGCATATGCTAGACCACAAATAGAGACCAGTTCTTGTCATACGGGTTTATAGCCTAGGAGGCAATACAAAGAGGCAGCTACAAATATAGTTTGTTTAGGAGCTACAAAGTGTTTAAAGATTCAAATAAGAGGGAAATATCATTAATTAAGGAGAATCAAGAAAAAGCCATAAAGGATTCTTCCTAGGTGGAAATCCACTGTTTGGAAGAATGCACACTCCATTTATTGTGGTCTGGGAGGAATTTAGGATCTTTCTTGGTAGGATTTTATTTCATCAGGACACATCCCATTAATGACCTGATGCCTTTTTATGTCAAATTTAAATATCTTCTTCTAAGTTTTCTTGTGTCTCAGACATGAAGAAGAAAAAAACAAGCTGGTTAAGACATTGTACTTAGAACTAGACTACATGGGTTTATATACGTATGTTTATAATCTCTAAGATAAATTATTTAACCTCTGCCACCTTAGTTTCCAGTGCAAAGTGGAACTAATAATATGGCTTCCTCATGGGGTTGTTGGCTATGAGGATTAAACAAGTAACGCAGGTACTAGTATCTGGCACGTAGTGTATACTTGAAATGTTAGGTATCTTGTTAGCTATTTTCAAGTCTAGTACTTTTCCTAGAATTAATTTAAGATCTGGTGAATATAAAATTTCATAAAAGCATACTTTTTCTTTTGTGGCAAAAAGCAATAGTTGTAAGGAATTGAAAGCAATACTTCCTGTAGCTTCCAGGAAGTGTGATGAAATAGAACTAGTTTTTTAATTATTTCTTTACTTATCCTCACCTGAAGACATTTCTTCATTGCTTTTAGAGAGAGAAGAAGGGACTGGGGAGAGGAAGGGGGAGAGAGAAAGAGAGAAACATCAGTGTGAAAGAGAAGCATTGATTGGTTGCCTTCTTGCACACACCCCATCTGGGATCAAACCCACAACCTCAGTATGTGGCCTGACAAGGGATGGAACCTGCAACCTTTTGGTCTATGGGATGATTCTCCAACCAATTGCACCACAACAGACAGGACTTCTGTATCCTTTGAAGTCTATGCCTTTTGTTCTTTTTTTTTCTTTTTTCTTTTCATTTGTTCAACAAATTTTTATTTGGTAACTATTATATGCTAGGCACAGTGTTAGCACTGGCAAGATAGAAGTAAAACCTGACCAAATCCCTGTCTTTTTTTAAAGTATATTTTATTGATTGTGCTATTATAGTTGTCCCATTTTTTTTCTCCCCTTTATTCCCCTCTACCCTGCACCCCCCTCTCTCCAACATTTCCCCCCAACTTAGTTCATGACCATGCGTCATACAGATAAGTTCTTTGGCTTCTCCATTTCCTATACTATTCTTAACCTCCCCCTGTCTATTTTGTACCTACCAATTATGCTTCTTATTCCCTGTACCTTTTCCCCCATAATCCCCCTTCCCCCGCCCCACTGATAACCCTCCATGTGATCTCCATTTCTGTGATTCTGTTCCTGTTCTAGTTATTTGCTTAGTTTTTGTTTTTTAGGTTCAATTGTTGATAGTTGAGAGTTTGTTGTTATTTTACTATTCATATTTTTGATCTTCTTTTTCTTAGGTAAGCCCCTTTTACTTTTCATATAATAAGGGCTTGGTGATGATGAGCTCCTTTAACTTTACCTTATCTGGGAAGCACTTTATTTGTCCTTTATTTCTAAATGATAGCTTTGCTGGGTAGAGTAATCTTGGATATAGGTCCTTGTCTTTCAGGACTTCGAATACTTCTTTCTAGCCCTTTTTTGCCTGTAAGGTTTCTTTTGAGAAATCAGCTGATAGTCTTCTGGGAATTCCTTTGTAGGTAACTGTCTCCTTTTCTCTTGCTACTTTGAAGATTCTCTCCTTATCTTTAATCTTGGGTAATTTAATTATGATGTTTCTTGGTGTGTTCCTCCTTGGGTCCAACTTCTTTGGGACTCTCTGAGCTTCCTGGACTTGCATGTCTATTTCCTTCGCCAGATGGGGTAAGTTTTCCTTCATTATTTTTTCAGATAAGTTTTAAGTTTCTTGCTCTTCCTCTTCACCTTCTGGTACCCCTATGCTTTGGATGTTGGAATGTTTAAAGTTGTCCCAGAGGTTCCTAAGCCTCTACTCGTTTTTTTGGAATTCTTGTTTTTTCATTCTGTTTCAGTTGAATATTTATTTCTTCCTTTTGTTCCAAACCGTTGGTTTGAGTCCTGGTTTCCTTCCCTTCACTGTTGGTTCCCTGTATATTTTTCTTTATTTCGCTTTTTGTACCCTTCACTTCTTCCTTTATTTCGTATCTGTACCCAGTTATTTCTGTGAGCATCCTGATTGCCAGTATTTTGAACTCTGCACCTGATAGGTTGGCTCTCTCCTCATAGCATAGTTCTTTTTCTGGAGTTTTGATCTGTTCTTTCATTTGGGCCATATTTCTTTGACTTGGTGTACCTATTACATTATAAGGGGCAGAGTCTTAGGTATTCGGGAGGGTGGGGCAACCCCCTTCACTGGATCGTGGCTCTGTGTTGGGGGGAGGGGTCAGAGAGGGAACAATGACACTAGCTTGGCTCTCACCCAGCTTTCAGTCATTTTCCCCACTACCCACAAGGAAATTGGGCCTTTCTGATGTTGATTCCCAGGTGGGTAGGTTTGTGTATGTTCTAGGATCCTATAGGTCCTTCCAACGGACTCCTGTGAGACTTGGAGTTTCTCCTGCCACCACAACCCCCATAGGTTTTTACAGCCAGAGGTTCTGAGGCTTTATTTTCCTGTACTGGAACCCTGGGTTGCGCGGTCTGTCTAGCTCCCCAGTTGTTCGTCCCAGTTTATCCGCATGTGAATGTTGGACCCCCAGTCTGCCAGGCGCTGCCTCGCCTCAGGCCCTCTCCACCCTTGCTGTCCGTCTCTGCCCCTCCTGTCAGTCTATATGAATGTTTCTTCTTTAACTCTTTGGTTGTCGGATTTCCATACAGTGCAATTTTCTGGCAGTTGTAGTTGTTTTTTGTTTTTAAATTGGTTGTTGTCCTTCTTTTGGTTGTGCAAGGGGCAGAGCATATCTACCTATGCCTCCATCTTGGCTGGAACTCCTAACCCTTTTGTTTTCAAATACTGTTTACAATCAGCAGTAACACATCACCTTTATTTACATAAAATTTTTTATTTTTTATGGGAATTTTTCAAAAATTTCCTTGAAATAGTGAATCCAGATATTAAAAAATCATTTATAATCAGTGTTACTGACAGTTTCTAATACATAATCACTCAGTAAACTTTTTCTTAAAAATGAATAAATGTGTAGCTACTTGGCTCTGTTAGCTCCTTGAGCTCTGGTTCTGAGACAGTAGAGGGTATAAGCCCTTTGATCTATGAGATGAGATTCATAGGTGGGTACTATTGGTTCATTAGCTAAGTAACCTGTAACTGAGTAGTTATCACTCCTTTATGCTCGGAACAAAAAGGTTTTATAATGAAGAAATTCAAGTGGAGTAAATGTTAAGTTTCTGGCTAACTCTTGGAGGACAGGTTAGAGACATTCTTTGTAACATGCAGGGACAAAAGTCTTGCTACAAATTGTTACCTAAACTAAGAGTCAGGACACAGGTTTTAGCCTAGGTGCTGTTTCTAATCCACATGGAACATTAGCTAAGTAACCTCATTTGCCTGGACTTTGGTGACCTCACCTTTAAATTGAAAAGTTAGGTTAGAAGTTCCTCAAGGCTGGCTCTGGTGCCCTAGTAAACCGACACTCTAGTAGTAAATTAATAGCTGCAGTGTTGTTGGACATTCTCTTCACCAGGCCTTTGCATGTATGACACCCAATTTTATCTCAGAAAAAGCTAAGATATTTTTAAAATGTTATTCCAATACTAAACTTTAAGGAAGCTTTAAGCCCTCCAGAAGAAGCAAGGTATTCAACCCATAAATCAGCAATTTGATGCTTATAATCAATGGCTGATTTCTTAACTATTTTCACATATATTACATTCATTTTACCCTTTCAATTACTTTCTAGAAGAAAAAGCCTATATTAAACATGTTTTTGGTACCTTTCATAGCAATTCTCAGAGTTCCGGGTATACGGGGAACACAGTAAATTTTACTTCCTGAATTAAAGTTTTAATAGAAGACAGTAGGGCACCACGTAGGTCTTTAGTACCATACAAACCAGGCTGAAATCTCAGCTATACTATATTCTAATTGTGATTGAATCCTGTTTCCTCATTTGTAAAATAGGTTTATAGATACTTCATGGATAATCAAAACACCTTTGCATGGTGCTTAACATATACTAGATCCTTAGTAAATTTTTTCCCTGTTCTTCATTGCTATTTATTTAGCATATGTTTTATAGAAATTACGGTTAATGACAACTAGTCATCATGCTACATCATTATAATTTATGAATTCTCATCCAGTGTATATTGAGAGCACTCTGTACTTAGAGAAACTGAATTTTTCAAACCTGTGTATTTTATTAGCCAGTTTTATGTCACTAAAATTGTCCAGTCAGTTATTCAATTTTTGTTTATTCAGAGGGATTCAAACACATGAGAAATAAATGTGCTACTTTCTGTTCTGGCAACATGGAGTGAGTTAACACAGAACTTCCTTCTCCTACAAATATATAGAAATGCTGGAAAAAAATGTGATATATCCCAATTTAAGTACTTAGCTAAGCTGCAGAGAGAGAGAGAGAAAGAGACAAGAAAAGAAGTTTCCTAGGTACCAAAAACAAACGGGAAGCATAACCAGAGCTTTAAGTGGGCAAGCTGACACTACAGTTGCCCAGGGGGATATTGGAACCAGATGTAGGCTCTAATAGCTAGAAGCTGGGTTTTAACCTCACACTTGGACAGAGATGTGGCCTTGGGTCAAGAGAGGTGGAAACTAGAAACATTGTCTACCTGGTCAGGAAGGCCACAAAAAAGCTTGTCATTTTTCAGAGCTATGTGTGAGAGGAGGGGAAAAAAAGCCTGTTATAAAAAGCCAAAATCAAAACACTAAACCTCTACCAGGCATGGCTACAAAGTTTAATGTACACACCTATATGGTACAGGAATTCTAAGCCAAGATATTAACTTGGGGGAAAATGGCTCTGAACCAACAGAACCCCTTAATTGCCTGGTAGAAACAGATGTAGAAGTCCTCTATAGGAGTCTTTACACAATCCTGGGTGCCTAGGATTCCCAGGTAGCATGATGGAAATACAGCTCTAGCTGAAGATAAATTCACAATTAAAAATTAGAAAGCACATACAGAAATGACCATTCTAGGGAGAGGGAAGACATAACAGAAAGATCCCCAAGAAGAATCTGAAAAATACAGTGGTAGGCACAAAATAGATAGGGGGAGGTTAAGAATAGTATAGGAAATGGAGAAGCCAAAGAACTTTATATGTACGACTCATGAACATGAACTTGGGGCAAGGGGAGGAGGAATGCTGATAGGAGGAAGAGTGCAGGGTAGAGGGGGATAAAAGGAAGAAAAAATTGGGACAATTATAATAGCATAATCAATTAAATACACTTTTAAAATAAATAATTTAAAAGCCTTTTTAAGGAATAAAAGTTATAATAAAAGACTAAGACTATCAAAAAGAGTGGGTGAATTTGAAAAAGAACCAAATGGAATCTCTAGACATTTTTATAAAAACATAATTATCAAAATCAAAGACTTAGAAAAACTAAGATAAAAAATCTCAAAAACTGGCTAGATGCAAGTAAACAGAGAGTTAGTGAACTGAAATACAGAGCTAAGGAAATTAGCTCAGAATATACTGCTGAGAAATAGAAACATGAAAAGTGAATTTATTGTGATCATTTATAGTTGATCACACATTTATAAATAGAAGGACTTTATACTAACATGATATACCCATTAAGAAATAGAAGACTGGATCAGATTTTTTACACAGTTGGGTTTGTGCAGCAGATATTTCATTTGGCTCTGCGTGCCATGTAAAAGTGTTGGGTTAGTTTTCATGCGGTCCAGATGGAACCTTAGCAGGCTTAATCCCAGTATCACAGATGTATGTAATAAAAGACCAGACAACCATGCAGCTGTTGTCAAGCTGTTTGCCTGTACATTTGGGCCAGAACTTAAAACAGTCACTTTCTAATCTAGGCAATAGTTAGAGCTGGTAGAGTTTATTTTTTGGTTTTTAAATTAAATGGAGTCTTTTTGCCATTTATTCTAAGAATAACCTATTATTCTTCAGAGGAAGACACTGCTGTAGGTGGTGCTGTTGCAGAATACAGAAGAGAAAAGCAAAAGTATGAAGCTTTGAGGAAGCAGCAGCCAAAGAAGGGAACTTCCCGGGAAGACCAGGTAATTTCACAACCTAAACTTATACGTAATTCATTGTCTTTTCATTGTCTTCAAGTGTTGTTATGGAAGCCAAATTTGATTATATATCAGGGGAAACACCATTTCCTAGCAGTAAAAAGCATTTGTTTGTAAAGGGTGGGGTGACAAGGATCTTGGCCACTCATGCAAAAGTCAGGATGATGGAGTTCTTTCCAGACATTGTAGATGAAAAACCTAAACCTTCCAGGCTTTAAACATGCACTCCCATATCAAGCACAGGAATCCTGTAAACCCACATATTATCAGATATGATAATATCTCTGGTAGAACCTTTGTTTAAGTGAGTTATATGAAATAGAGAAGTGGTGACTGTAAATGATGAAGGGGTCTCTTTTGGCCCAGCATCTCACAAGCTAACTAGCTAGCTCCACCTGAAATTGTATGATACATTGCATACAAATAAGCCATTTGGTGTATAGTTGATTTCTACTATAAGAAATATTACGAAGTTCTGCTTTTTGCAACTAATTCCTGTGTCTTTAAGTTAGTAACATAGGAAGATTGTAAGAAGTCAACAAGAAAAAGAGATAGGGAGCTAGCTCAACAATTTGGGAGTCTACCAAGCATACCATGCAGCACTTGGCATTCAATAAAGTGAATCTCCTTAGGTGGCAGACCAAAATCTCTCTCTGTCTCTAGCTGTCTATCTATCTAATATATAATATATATTATAAATGACACCTGACTACTGATAAGGAAAGATCATGCACCAGTACTTAGCATGAAAATAATCATAGGGAAAGTTCAACAAGAAGTGAAGTATAATAAATTACCATTGCAGATAACTAACTTGAACAGTTTTTAAAGAAATGAAACATCCTCCTGGCTGGTGTGGCTCGGTTGGGCTTCGTCCCGCAAAACAAAAGGTCCCTGATTCGATCCCTGTCCAGGATACATGCCTGGGTTGCAGGTTCGGTCCACAGTCAGGGCGCATATGAGAAACAACGGATCAATGTTTCTCTCTCTTATTGATGTTTCTCTGCCTCTGTTTCTCCCTCACCTCCCCTCTCTCTAAAAATAAATAAATAAAATCTTTTTTAAAAAAAGAAATGGAACATCAAATAAAATTAATAAAAAGTACATTATTAATTTGTTTTAATGGGTTGACACTGTAATGATGATACTACCAAAGGTGCTAAGGATCACTTTTATTCATGCATTCCTCCTTTTTCCCTCCTACAGATAACAATTAAAAACCTACCATGCCCTGGCCACTGTGGCTCATTTGGTTGGGCATCGTCCTGCAAATGAAAGGGTTGCCAGTTCCATTCCCAATCAGGGCACATGCCCGGGTTGCTGGCTCAGTCTCCAGTCAGGGCTTGTGCAAGAGGCAACCGATTAATGTTTCTCTCTCACATCAGTGCTTCTCTCCCTTTCTTTTTTCCTCCCTTCTCCTCTACCTAGATTCAATAAAAGAAAAAAAAAAGAACCTACCATGTATAATCGCTGTATTTGGTAATAAACAAGGTTGACACATCCCTGCCCTCTCTGAGCTATCAGGGAAAAGAGCCATTAAACAAGTACAGTAATACCAATAAAAGGGGGTGAGCATTATGATAGCTTAGGTACACAGAACTATGTGAAGGTATCATAGTAGGACTTAACACATTCTGAGAATCTGGGAAGGCCTCCCTGAGAAAACGATTTGTCAGCTGAGCTTTGAAGGTTGAATAGGGGATGCATGGCTAGACAAAAGGAACAGTATAAGACAAGTCTTTGATCTCTTTGCAAAGAGCTAAAAGATGTTGAGTATGACTAGAACATAAATGAGAGAGAGAGAAGTGATCCTGGAGAGGCAAGCAGTAGCCAGCTCATGCAAGGAAGGTATTTTTGAGCCTTAATAAGGAGTTTAGATTTACCCTAAGGGCAATGGGCAGCCACCCAAGGAAGGAAGTATAGTCTCATTTGCAATCTGAGAAGACCCCTCCAAACTGGCTGCAATAAGGAGAACAGACTGGACCGGGGGCAGGCCTGCAGACTCAGAGGCCATTTGATAGACTCGTATGTGTGGGTATGCTAGCACAAAGTGTCCCAGGGAAGTGTCCCTCCTGAACAGCTCCTCCATGCTGAGAAGGCTCTAGCTGTGCTGAAGCACTGTGCTATTAGTGGTTGGCCATTTATCCTTCAGCAAAAGCCGGAAGACCAGTCCCCCTCTAGATGCCAAACAGAAATGCCTCCGTGCAGATCCTATCTTCTTTAGCCTGTATTGTACCCCATCATTTTTCTGATGTTTGCTTTTCCGCCTAATGTCTTCTCTTGCCTTTAGAGTGCAGCTAGAAAAAGCCCAATCATGGATACAGAAGAAGCTAAGCAAGGCCAAGAGGAGGGTTTTTGTTTGTCACAGTCCCCAGTCTTTGAGGAAATGCCAGTAGCACATTAACTGGCTCTAAAAACAGACTGCCTTGCCACTTTCAACTCGAAAAAGAGCCAGGTCTAGTGTAATTTGCTAGGAAGTTTTAAAATTTCATTTCACTAAGAAGTCTCCTTTATTTTCCGTTTTCTTTATGCCCTCAGAAAAGACATTTCCAAGTATACAAAATCCACCAATACAAATTGACGAGATTTACTTTTAAGTGGTAGAGAAATATGCCTATGAAGATATATGTTTCCACAACACAGACATAGGTATATAAGCCACACACACACACAGAAACACATAAAATGCTTGAAGGATATAGACCAAAATGTCAACAGTGGTTATTCTGAGTAGTAGTGTAATAGATATTTTTGTTTTGCTTCTCTTTCTTTTCTAATATTTCTACAATAAACCCTTTTATTTTAAAGCAAATACAATAAAAGTTTATAAGGAAAAAGACTTATTTTTATGAATAAGGTTTAAAACAGGGGATTCTTTCTTTATCTGTTAACATTGTTTGAAGAGCTTAGTCCTATAGTTACTACCCTAGAAATGAATAAAATATCTAAACCTTAACATGCCAGGTAGCCCTCGGAATGCCTGTGAGGATCTTCTACAGGAATTTATAGTTTTTCTCTGAAATTCATCTCATTCACCAACATGGTAATGTGCATATTTTCAGCTGTTGTCCATGTAGGCATTAAGTTTTGCAGGCACATACGAGGCACATTCACTGTAATTTTTTAGCAATAGCTGCCTTTTTCTCTGTTTTGTCATCACCTGTCTTTATTGAGTTTAGGTTCTATATCAACAAAACTTAATTTTTTCATGAACTGTGGTCTCAATGATATTTGCTAGATAAATTCTGGAGCCTAGCAATTTATTGTGACCCTTATTATACCTGTTATTCACATATTGAACTGTAGCACAACTTTTTCCTTATGAAATGTATTTTAGTACTGAATTCTATGTATCAATATTTTAAATAGACTTGATTTTTATATATGGATAGTACTTTATTCCATTTCCTAATTATATACTTGTTAAAACTGTAAAATAAAAACTTTTTGGTAACCTCTGTTCTCTGCTCAAATTCTGGAGTAGACTGTTAAAGTGTAGCCAGGAGACAATGTGATTATCAAGTTATAAGCACTCGTTTTTTACTTTTACCCACAAAAGGTGTGGGAGCCAAGCAAGAATCAGAGGAAAGATCCCTTTTTTAAAAAACATACTCAACTTGATATTTATATCCTACTTTTTTCACTTAACAATAGAATGTAATGCTTTTTGTGTAGAATTTTTTATGACTGTAATAGTATAGTCCTTGCCTTTTACCAAAATGTATCTCGTTCTTTATTGATAGACATCTAGCGTTTCCATTTTCCCACTTGGGTGACTATTGCTTCAGTGCATGTCTTTTGCATAAGCCATTTTCTGTGTTTTAGATTATTTTTCTACATATATTCCCAGGGTTGGAATTACTAAATCAAAGAGAATGGACATCTGAAAGTTTCTAGTACACATAAAGAATTTTCTAAAGATACCACTCCATTTTACCTATCTTACAGGAGTTAATATGTTCATTTATTTTGTCGTTCCCAACATTGATATTTTTAGAACTTTTTTCAGTGAAAATACACAATTTGTTGATGTTTTGTTTTTGATTTTACATATCTTAATGCGGTACCTCCCTGTCTTGTGGACATCAAAAAGTTAGCTATGAATAGTAAGCATGCATTTTAAAATTTAAGTGTCTTCTATGTAAGCAAATTCATGTTCCCCAAATAAGAAAACAATCAGGTATCTCTGAGGTAAAATATCAGTACAAAAGCAAATAGGGTAATGTCAAGGTTGGTGAGTATCAATTGCTGTTGCACCTGGAAGACAGTTCTGTTATTTTCCTTCAAAATTAAAAATTTATCCTGGTAGGATATGTTTTTTCCAACCAATTGAAATGTCTCTTCTAAAATTACATTTCTCCTTATCAGAAAACTTAGCAGCCTTATTCTTCTTTCAGACCCTTGCGCTGCTGAACCAGTTTAAATCAAAACTCACACAAGCAATTGCTGAAACTCCTGAAACTAACATTCCTGAAGTGGAAGTAGAAGATGATGAAGGATGGTAAGTGTGGAAGCTCTTTATGTTCCCTGTGAACAAACAGGCTCAGAGCAGAGGCACTGGTCGGGCATTTCCACTATGTCATCCCTGGCTGGTTGTTTTTTTCAAATTTTACCTTCAGTCACACCCTCACTGTTACAGGGCCTCAGCACCCTGGACCCCGCTTCACTCGGCTAAGTGTGTGCTCTGTGCGTGGTGTGTTCCCGGCTTCGTGCTGACCAGTGCAGAATCCACAAGAATTACAGGACACTGTCCCTGCCCTAAATAACTTTCTAATATTGTGGTCAAGATAAGATTCACATTAAACAACTGAAAAAACAACCTTCAAAGATTCTAAATCATTAATTTTTTCATACTTTCTGACCACTATTTCAGAACTCAGTAATCTATTTCATATTCCTACTAAGTTCCTCTTCAAATTTATGACCTACAGCATCCTAGCAATGCATGCATAGTTAACTTATTTTTACCTTTGGATATTTTTCAGCTGTTTAAAACACTGATAAGAAATAAAGAAATTAATGACTTGTCCTTGTCGTATACTTAACACTTTATCCTCTACTGGAAAAAATGAAGGAAAAAAAGAATAAGAATTGTGCTTTTCCTTATCACATTCCCCTGCCCTTCGGCTGGCTTCACATGTAGCATATCAGGCCTCCCCACACCTGACTGCCTCTGTCTCCCGCCGCACCCCGGCTGAGGCACGCTGCTGCAAGCGGGCCCAGGGGTCACCCCCACACATGACTCACCCTTGGAGCCTCTGAACTGTCACATGTGCCATTACCCTAACCCAGAATCATAGCTTCACTCCTCTCTGCCAAACAGCCTCTCTCCTCTATTTCAAAACTCTGTTCAACACCCCATCCTCCAGGAAACCAGTCAGCAAGATTTGTTGAGCTCTCACAGACCTAGAGGGTGGAGGAAAGAGCTGAGACACACATTAAAAAAGACATAAAAACACTCATTAAGAAAACATTTAGGCAAGTAAGACTCGGCAGCTATATATAACTTGAATAAAAAGGGCCAAGGGGATGATAATTTGAATGGAATGAATCCTATCTACCCTAGGACCCTGAATGTACTCATGTATTTATCTATATATAGTTTCTGTATGATCTGGGTTAGGATGCCAGATTTTTTGTAAAACCCTGGGTCTCTTATTAGGTTTGTATTACTTACATATTTATTTATACTTAACTTCTAAGCTGCTTAAAGACAGAAGCTGACTCCTCCCATAATTCTGTGCCAAAGGCGAAGGTCCAGTGAGTGTTGATGGGCCCGTAGAGATAAATGCACACTGCATAGTGGAGAACCTTCTGTTTTTTATATGACTGGACAGGTCTAGTTCTATTTTGGATTCCTTGAATGTCTCAAAATATCTTTCAAATGTTTTGGATTCAGTCACCACACACACACACACACACACACACACACACACACACACACGCACAAATGTTTTACCAAGTCCTCTTCCTCTTATTTTTGAATCCATACACATTTTTTAAGGAAATATGATCCATGTGTTTCTGATTCATTTACACTTAACTCATCAAGAGGGTGTTTTGTAAGAGCAGATTGATGCCCAATAAGTTTTTTTAACCTTTTTATAAGCCATTTAAGTCCTTTTTTATTGAACAGGAAAGTCACCAACAAATTTAAACCCAGAAGTTCCATTTGAAACTCATAACCTACAGGACTCAAACTTACTTTCAACTTGGCAAGACCATTTAACTTCCCAAGGTTCTTCCTAGCCCCTTGAGTTCAGTATTTTCTCATTTTGAATTCCTCATGAGCTTCAGATATCAATTAGTGTTTTTAACAGTGTCATTCTTGTTTTTTATGTGATTCCACAGTACAATCACTGTTCTAACATGCTCATTAGAAAATTAAGCAAATGGGAAAACTTCACCAGATAGGAGAGAAAACATCATTGGTCAATTGTTGTTGGCCACTTCTCAGAGAACAAAAATAACTGATAAAGGAAATAGGTTAAAGGAACCATTACCATGTCTTCAGGGGTTCATTTCTACTTGTAATTGCAGTTGCCTAAACAGAAAACCAGAACTGTACACTATGTACCTGCACACTTTTTTGGTATTTGTTTTATCTGACATCTAATAAAATAGCTTTAGTGTTCAAGGCACTATACAGAATCATATATATATAATACCCAGAACCCTTATATAATGCTCTTTTATTGCAATGTAGACTATTGAAATGTTGTAACCTTATAACCAACAACATTTCTGTTCATAAATAAACCAGTTCAGCTTTATCACATCTCTGGTGATTTAGATCATCTCTCATAAAGTATATCTCACTCAGAAAAGAAGTCTTATATTCAAAATGATTTATAGCAAATATTATGAGTGTATGGCATGTGCATGTGTGTTATGCATAAATTACATGGCTCCCAGAGCATTTCATAGGTCACGGTTGCTGCTTTCCTCAGAAGTGAAAGTCAGCCAGTGCTGTACTACCCTGTCAGGGTCTGTTATCTGAGGTAGAAGGATTGCTTCTAAGACATTTTTATGTGTCCGCATGAGTGACCACACATTGAGGGATCATTTTCATTTTCTGTCAAGATAGAAACCATTACCAATTTGTTATGTTTTCTTTTACTTGGCGAACGGTTCTATTCGCATTTTTGGCTGGGCTGCTGTATTGGCATGGTATACAACAGACATTTGGGTACCATTCAGCAGCATTCTATTTTTTATGCAAAAAAAAAAAATGTGGGAGGGGGAGAGAAAGAAAAGAAATATGATTCTATTGTAAACACTATATATGGTGTTTGATAATTATTCCCAGATTTCACTGTCTAACAAGGCATTTAAAGAAGTGTTATTAGTAGATCTAAGCTGAAATGCATGATAGAAATTTTTCACTCAAAATTATTAGGATTCTTCCTTTTGTTGGGCTATATACTGCCTGTACGTGGCTGCAGTGATGGGCACCAGATTCCAGTGTAGCATCCAGGGTTTGTTTGCCACTTTTGCCTTCTCCCCACAGCATTATACTCTCACATAGAACCCTCCTTCAAGCATGGATTTTATAAAACCAATTAGATACATGGCTGGAGTCGTCAGCCAAAGGATTCATATGACCATGTGGATGAAGTCCATATGTCATTTTGGGTTTGTTTAGATAAAACTTGGTTAGCTCCCAAAAAGGTTTTGAGAGAGCTGTGTCTGACAAGGCAGTCGAGAGACTTATAAAAAAGAAAGCCACCTGCTCCTTATGCAACAAAATCAGCATTCCAAGAAGAGGAGAAAAATTAAATCTATGCGACTATATTGCGATCCTATGAGCCTTAACTATGCACTACTATGTTCCATTAAAAATTCTTTCCAGATAGTTACATCTAAGATTAACCGAAAACTTTACAACAACTATACGTGAAAAATAAGGCACAAGCGAGGCCTGTTTGCCTGCCCCGCTCTTCCTCTTTCTCTCTCTCCCCACCACTCTCCCACAGTGCCTGCAGTATTCAGTCTTATGAGTTAGAAAAACACAATTACATGGTTGCCTCCAGTGAACATTTTAATATTTTTATTATATAAGGAAAATATGTTTACTGTGGAAATCCAGAATACAGAGTCCCCCAAAAAAGTAAATAAAAATCACCTGTGATCCAAAACTCAATAATAAATACTATTAATTTATACATGTACATACCCCTCCAGATAGTTTTATGTATAGACATTTTTTAAGCAGAAATGAGATCATATAATACTATAATTTTATAACTTGCTTTCTACCTCAGCAGTATACAGTGAATACTTTTCCTTGCCGTACATGACTTTATGATATAATTTTAATATTTTGTTTTATGGCCATGTACTATTCCAAAAGATGATGAACCACAATTTAGTTGATCAGCTGCATGTTGTTGGATATGTAGACTCTTCCCAGT
Source organism: Mormoops blainvillei (assembly GCA_004026545.1). Lineage (NCBI taxonomy): Eukaryota > Metazoa > Chordata > Mammalia > Chiroptera > Mormoopidae > Mormoops > Mormoops blainvillei. Next base: position 35,794 of record PVJD01001011.1, on the reverse strand, counting down.
TTTTCTTTTTTTATTATACACAACATTGTAATGAACATCCTTGTATTTTTGTCATTGCCAATTTTCTCAGGATAAACTTCTCTAACTGGAATTCTTAGTCAGCGGGTATGCATGTTAGGCTTCTGCAAAATATTTTCAAATTGCCCTCCCAAAATGTCATTCCAATTTATACTCCCAAGTAAATATCATTTTATTAGTTGCTTTTGAGGCTGTTAGTATCTCAAGACTTAATTAAGGTACTTTGCAGTGCCTAGTGAAAGAGAATAACACTTTAGGAGAAATGCTTTTCTCTATAAACTTTTAAAAAAGAAAAAACAATCTGATTTGCTTCTGTTTTTAATAAAACTGGTACAGATTTCAGTGTAACTCTTCTCAAGATCTTCAGCTCTTCAGTAATCTTTTTCTTGGTTCTGAAAACCTCTCCTTCTAAGGTAATCCTATAGGTTTTTTTTGTAGGTGCCTTTTATCGCATTAAGGAAGTTCCCCTCATCTTCTAGTATGGTGAGAGCTTTTAACATGAATGATGTTGAAGTTTATGAAATACTATTATTTATTAATTGATATGATCATGTGATTTTTCTTGACTATTAATAGGGTAAATTACACTCATCGATTTTCAAATATTGAATGTCCTTACAGTCACATAATAAACCCTACTTTGTCTTGGCATATTTTCCTTTTTATTTTTGCTGAGTTAAAATTGCTAATTCCTTGTTGTTGATGCCTCTGTCTGTGTTCATGAGGGATACTGCTCTGTAACTTTCTCTTCTGCTGCTGCTTTTGTCTGGTAGCAGTGTCAGGGTAATGCTGGTCTCATAACATGAGGGAAATGTTTCCTGATCTTCTATTTTCTGAGAAAAAGATTGTATAAAATTGGTGTCATTTCTTCTTTAAATATTTGGTAGAATTTGCCATTGGAACCTGGAGATTATTTTTTCAGAAAAAAATTTCAATAGATTTTATTTTTTTAGTGTAGTTTTAGGTTCACAGGAGAACTGAGCAGAAAGTGCAGGGCTCCCATATTCTGCCTGCCTGCGTTCCCCCCATACACCCACAGCCATCCCACCTATCAACACCCCACACTAGAGTGGTACATTATTACACATCGTTATCACTGAGTCCATACATTCGTGTTCACTCTTGGTGTTGTATATTCTATGGGTTTGGACAAATATAAAATGAGATGTATCCACCATTGTGGTATCATACCGAAGAGTTCCACCACCCTAAAAATTCTCTATGCTCGGACTAGTCCCCGCTCCCTCACCAGCTAACCCTGACAACCACTGATCTATTCACTGTGTCTATAGTTTTGCCTTTTCCAGATTGTCATATAACTGGAATCATATACTATGTAGGTTTTTCAGATTGTCCTCTTCCATTTAGTAATATGCATGTAAGTTTCCTCCATGTCTTTTCATGACTTTGTAGTTCATTTCTTTTTAGCACTGAATAATATTTCGTCATCTGGGCACAGCAGAGTTTATCCATTTACCTAGTGAAGGACATCTTGTTTGTGTCCAGGTTTTGGCAATTATGAATAAAGCTGCTATGAATGTTTGTATAAACCTAAGTTTTTGGATAAATACCAAGGAGCGTGATTGCTGTGTCATATGTTTAGTGTTGTAAGAAACTGCCAAACTGTCGTTCAGAGTGGCTGTACCGTTTTATATCTCCACCAGCAATGAATGAGAGTTTCTGGTGCTCCACGTCCTCACTGGCATTTGGTGTTGTCAGTCTTACGGCTTTTGGCCGCTCTAATAATAGATGTGTAGGGGTATCTCAGTGTTGTTTTAATTTGCAATTTCCTAATGACCTATGATGTTGATCATCTTTTCACATGCCATTTGCCATCCGTATATCCACTTTGGTAAGGTCTCTGCTAAGGGTTTTTTGTCCACTTATTAATCAGGTGGTTCATTTTCTTATTGTTGAGTTTTAAGTGTTCTTTGTATATATGAGTATCAGTCCTTCATCAGATGTCTTTTATAAATATGTTCTCCCAGCCTGTGGCTTGTCTTATTGTTTTGACATTGTTTTTCTTTTTTCTTAATTTTCTTGATGATTTTATTCTTTTTTTTCAAATGTATTTTGTTTTAGTTTCAGGTGGACAGCATGGTGGTTAGACAGTCATATACTTTACCAAGTGTTCCCCTTGATATTTCCAATATCCACCCGGCACCATACATAGTTATTAAAATATTACTGACTATATTCCCTATACTGTATTTTATATCACCATGACTGTTTTGCAACTATCAATTTGTACTTCTTAATCCCTTCACCTTTTCCACCCAGTCCCATAACCATCCTCCCCCACTTTCGGCATTGTTTTTCACAGAGCCAAAATTTTTCATTTTAATGAAGTCCAGCTTACCCATCATTTTATTCATGCATTACCCCTTCATGTTATCTAAAAAGTCATTGCCATACCCAAGGTCATGTAGGCTTTCTCCTGTGTTATCATCTAGGAGTTTTATACTTTGGCATTTAACATTTAGGTCTGTGATCCATTTTAAGCTGATTTTTGTGAAGGGTCTAAAGACTATGTCTAGATTCTTTTTTGGTTGTAGAACATTTATTTATAACAGACTTTTTTGGCACTCCTGCAAAAGTACTTTAATGTGAAATGTTATTTTTTTCTTTTAAAACCACTGATTAAATGTCTTTTTAGCCAATTATAAGTTATTCAGATTAATTAATAAAATATATCAAATAAATGAGTAGAAGTCACATATACCTGACTTTAAATTAAATATTCATCCTTTTTATGCCTTTTTTACTTTTACTCTTCTACCAGTTGTAGGGTATGATGGTGGTTCTGGATCCCACCAATTCGTTCTTAAAGCAAATATTTGCATATGCTGTACAGTTGACCTTTGAACAGCTTGGGTTTGAACTGCAAGAGTCCACTTATATGCAGACTTTTTTTTTTCAATAGGTAGAGTCAGCCCTTTTCATCTGCATCCTCAGATTCAACCAACCATGAATTGAAACAGTATTTTTGCACTGCTAACTGCGGTCTCCAGACCATGCATTCCCAACCGTGAATCAAAAATACTGCCCTTGCTCTCAGGTTGGTTGAACTCACAGATGCAAAGGTCTAACCATAGTTAAGTTTGAGGGAGTCCTAAGTTACACAGATTTGTGACTGCATGGTGTTGGCACCCTAACCAAACCCCTTGGCATTGTTCTAGGGTCAACTGTTTGTCAGGCACCCTGCTAGGAACTTTATGCTGTCTTCTCTCATTAGCCTTCATAAGAGCCTCATGGAGCCCATAGATTAGGGACCAGTTGTGTTGGATTTGTTTCTGACACCTCCATCAGATGATTGGTATTACTTTCATTCTATAACTGAGGAAACTGAGGCTCATGGAAATTAGGTTATTTGCCCAAGATCACACAGTAGTGAATGGCAAGATCGTGGGTCACACATAAGAGCCCACGATGCTTCCAGAACACCAGCTTCTATCAACAGAGATTTCGCTGTGAAGTAATAATCAGTAGGATAAGGAAAAAATTTCATCTTGACTTTTAGAGACCTTTGATTCTAAATAATATGCCTTCTGGAGTTGGTTACAGCGTGTATCACTCATCTTTGGAATACTTTCCACATTCTTTTAAAGAAATGCACCATCATGCAAGCTCTTTGTATGCGCACATATTAAATTATCTCCTAATTATACAGTGGGCTGTTGAATCAGACTGCCCGGGTTCAAATCCCTGCCCTGACAGTGACTACTGACTGACCTGAACAAGCAACCTCTCTTACAAGATTCAGTTTCTTCACCTGTAACAATACCTACATCAGAGTTATTTTTAGAATTCAGTGAGATAATTCATGTAATGTAGTCAGCGCAATGCCTGACTCAGAGGAGATGCTCAGGAAATATTAAGTGTGAGGAAGGGAGGAGGGTGCACGGGACTGGGATAGTGTTGGTAAGGCCTGACAGATTACTCAAGCAGCACAAACTAAATGTTCTAAATTAAATTGGCAGAATGTCAGTTATACAGCCGTCTTAGAATAAAGAAAAATACATAAAGAAAAGGTGAATGTTAAACTTAGATAGGTTATCTGTGAGCTATAAGAAATGTAAATACATACATTAAATTCGCTAGTGCTCGGTGGTTCTATTTTAAAACTTGCTGAGAAAAAGAGAAATATATATTTCAAGCAGGTTGTTTAGCTAAACAGAGATTATAAAATGCTGAAGCTGCAGAATTTAGTGACTATAAATTTAGCAATCATTTAGAAAGAGGAGAATGGTCAAGATTACCTTTTCTATGCTGGGGCTATACTATCATAGATTTTGGACTCTCCCCAGAATCTTTTTTATTTTTTTTTTCTTCTTAGCAGACAGCATTTTGGAACAGATAAAAGCTATGTAAGCATAAGTGGTTTGTTTCTATTGGAAAGAGAATTTAAAGAGCAAGGGTCCTTGGGATTAGCACATATAGTAAAAAGCCATTTCACAATGGTAGTTCCAGGTAACAACCAAGCTAGTATGAAATGAAAGTTTCCATTGTACACAAGCAATCAAGAAATTATCAGTGAGCACTCTGGTACTTTAACTATATCTGAAAGTTAAATGATGCTTCAAACAGGATAGAAAAACCAAAATAGTAAGAAGATGCATAACTTGTATGTAGCTGTTTGTATTTCTTTAAAGGCAGTTTTAAACTATGTGTCATTTTCTGTTACAGAGTTATTAGATAAAATTAATACTAATAGTCATATTGATTTTTCAGATAAGTTTGTTTATAATATGTGTTCAATGTAGAAAACAATGAAAAAAGAAAAGAAAAACACTAGTAATTTTATATCCCACAAATAATCATTATTAAATGTTTTTAATCTATCCTCTATGTTTATATATACACTTTTTCCAAGAATGGAAATATTCATCCAGTTTTTATAAGCCTTCATCAGGGAATAAGCCAGTAGTTAAATATTTTGCAAATTCACCATTATCTCCTTACGCTGAAGGAAGTAACACTGCTGAGCCATGCATTTTTTTATTTTTATTTTTTCAGGTGTCATTTAAATATAAGAAAATACAGTTTGTTTACTTTGATGAGTTTTAACAATTGTATACCTTCATGTAAACACAACCAGTCCAAGGTATAGAATATTTACATTACCCAGAAGGTCCTGTCCAGCCTGTCCCCTGGCCATAACTACTCTGATTTCTGTCAGCTCAGGTATGCCTTTGATGACATTTTCACTAGATTACATTCCAGAAAGTTGAATCATTTACACCTGTACCAGCAGTGAATGAAGTTGCCGGTTTCTCCTTACTCTTGGTTTTATATAGTACGTATATGTTATAATACATCACAGATAACAGGTATAGATATATAAATCTATGCCAGTTTCTATCTTGTATTATTTTGTGTTTCTTTGTTTACTAGTAAAGTTGAACTTTTAAACTGTGTTAATTGACCATGTATATTTTATTATTGTGATTGTGGTTGTTAATTGTATAGCTAATGATTATATATCTCTTGTTGATTTACAAAGTTCTTAAATGTTAAGGATATTGTTTTTTGTTTTGAATAGTTTTACAAGTTTGTCATTGCCTTACAAATTTTTTTGGAGGTTTTTATTTTGTTTTGTTTTTCACAGGGAGTTTTAAATTTGCATTGCCAAATCTGACAGTCTTTTTCTTCATGTTTTCTGCCCACTGTCATTCTTTATGTCTTCTTAATCCCAGGATTATATAAATACCTAGTTATATCTTTCTCTGGTATTTTTATGGTTTTGTTTTTCCTTTATTTTGACATCTTTAATCCACATGGAATTGATTTGGTATATTACATTATGTTAATATTATAACTTTTTTTTCCTAAATTGCTAACCACCACAAGTGAATAATCTTGTGTTTCCCCACTGATATTAAACATGTCCTTTGTCATAGAGTAAGGTCTTATATATATTTTTCAGTCAGTTTTATTATCCTACTTGGATTTTTCTGTCTATTCCTGTTCAGTACCTCACTGCTAAATTATTGTAGCAATATAATACTATATAGTACCTGGTAAACAAGTTGGACCTTTATTGTTCAACACATATTTTTACTTTAAAAGCTTAAGCAGCTGGATAATGTGCTATAATTATTTTTTGTTAGTTAACCACACCTGGAAAAAGCTTAGACAATTGACCATGGAATCAATAAAAAGACCCCATTATTTAACAGGTGGCCACTACCTGAATTACGGCCCTAGTGCCAAAAAGGAAATAATCAGTCTTTAGACAAACCCCCTACCTTCAAAGTAATGGAAAAGATCACGTGTGGAAAATAAGTAGCATGAGGAATAAAAAAGAACAGAATCTAGGATATTTGATTGCCATTTTCTGTTATAGGTATATAAATGTGTTTATGAGAAGTTTGATCAGACTTTTTTCCATCTCTCTGGTACTGAACAAAAGCACAAAGGATTAACAGTCATACAGTAGACAGCCTCTTACTTTTATTTTATTTGACATGAATCTCCAGGACATCTAGGATGGCTACATATAAATGCAAACCAAAAAGCCTTTTCCAAAGATATTCATTAAAAATCTTTCTACCACCCACCATTTTGAATTACTAATCTCTCTTCTCCTTTCTGGTATTAAAGCAGATAAGTTAAATGTAATCATATTGTTCTGTTCCTTGTGTGCAGATAATTCAGTTGACCATGATAGGTAAAATATTGGGCTTGAGCTGTTTTTTAGTAGAAATAAAAGTTATAGTAAGAAGCTTTTTCTGAACATTTACAAAGCACAAGTCAATCTTTTTTAAGCCTGTAAGCTAGATACTGTTCTTTTACCCTAATTACAAGGCAAGAATCTGAGGCACAGAAATGTTAAGTAACTTAGGTCAAGATCTCATAGCCAGGAAGTTGTAGAACTCAGAAGCAGTCGATCAGGCTAGGCTCAATAGTTTGTTTTTTGAACAAATTATCTCTTGTAATTTTGTATTGCAACAATTTCTCTAACTGAGCTAGCCTGTATATTTTTCATATTTTCAGATAAAGTAGTACTGTTGATGTTTGCAATTATAGTAATAATGCCAAACAAGTGACTTCATGACTTTCTTGACCCTTGGTCAAAAATTGTCTAGCCCTCTTTAAATCAGGGAAAAGGTTAAGTCCATATCCCTAATATTATAATCCTTATATTATTTGAAGAAGTAAAAATCAAAAAGTAATTTAAAAGTTTGCTTAACTTGATCAGGAAGTTCCTGCCACATTTACTTATTGCTTTTCTTTTCTTTTTTTTTTTCAGTTGAACATGAATTTTTATTTTTATTTTTTTAAGTATAAAAAATATGCTATTACAATTGTCCCAATTTTTCCCCCTTTGTCCCCTTCTGCCTGATTCCCCGCTTCCCTCCAGCAATATCCCCCCACCTAGTTAATGACCATCGGTTATACATGTAAGTTCTTTGGCTTCTCCATTTCCTATACTGTTCTTTACATCCTCTGTCTATTCTGTACCTTCCCAATTATGCTTCTAAATCCCTATACCATTTCCCCCATTCTCCACCTTCCCCTCCCAGCTGATAACCCTCTGAATGATCTTAATATCTATGATTCTATTCCCATTCTAGTTGTTTGCTTATTTTGTTTTTGTTTTTTAGATTCAGTTTTGATAGTTGTGATTTTGTTGTCATTTTAATATTCATAGTTTTGATCTTCTTTTTCCTAAATAAGTCCCTTTAACATTTCATGTACTGAGGGCTCGGTGATGATGAACTCCTTTAGGTTTACCTAGTCTGGGACGCACTTTATCTGTCCTTCAATTCTAAATGATAGCTTTGCTAGATAGAGCAATCTTAGTTGCAGGTCCTTGCTTTTCATCACTTTGAATAATTCTTGCCAATCTATCTGGCCTGCAAAGTTTCTTTTGAGAAATCAGCTGATAGTCTAATGGGACCCCCTTTTTGGGTAACTGCCTTTCTCTTGCTGCTTTTAAGATTCTTCTTTATCTTTAACCTTTGGCATTTAAATTATGATGTGTCTTGGTGTGTTCCTCCTTGGGTCCAAATTGTTTGGGACTCTCTGTGCTTCTTCAACTTGTATGTCTATTTCCTTCACCAAATTTGGGAATTTTCTTTCATTATTTTTTCAAATAAGTTTTCAGTTTCTTGCTTTTCCTCTTCTCCTTCTAGAATCCCTATGATTCAGATGTTGACCCTTTTGAAGATGTCCCAGAGTCTTAAAACTCTCCTAGTATTTTTTGGAATTCTTGTTTCTTCCCTTTGTTCTGGTTGAATGTTTATTTCTTCCTTATGTTCCAAATCATTGAGTTGAATCCCAGCTTCCTTCCCTTCACTGTTGGCTTCCTGTGGATTTTTCTTTATTTCCCTTAGTAGATGCTTCATTTCTTCCCTTATGCTTTTGCCATATTCAGTGAGACCTTTGAGCATTCTGATCACAAGTGTTTTGAACTCTGCATCTGATAGGTTGGCTATCTCCACATTGCTTAGTTCTTTTTCTGGGGTTCTGTTCTGTTCCTTCATGTGAACCATATTTCTTTGTCTCCTGATTTTGGCAGCGTCCCTGTGTCTGTGCACTAGGTAGAGCTGCTTTGATTCTGTTTTAGTGCACCTGTTAAATCTTGGGTATTCGCCGGGGTGGGGCAACTCTGCCTCTCTGTGGCAGGGAGGGGTCAAAGAGGGGATCATACTGCTGCTGGCTGACTTCTGGGGGCTTGCCTGGCCCTCGTCCTCTTTCCAGTCATTCCGCCCACTTCCCTTATATGCCTGGTGGCCCTCCAGCTGCTGTCCTGGTTGTGGTCCCAGAGTGGGTGGGTTTGCGTATGTAGCAGCCATTTCTTCTGTCACTTCAACCCCCACTGGCTTTGCAGCCAGAGTTATGAGGCTTTCTTTATCCTGGTGTTGGAGCCCTGGGCTGTGCAGTCTGGCCTGGGGCTGGGCTCGCTGGCTCGCAAGGTGTCTTTGATTTTTATACACCGCACATGAATGTGGAGCTGCCCGTTCACCAGCCACTGCTGCCTCTCTGCCTTGCCGCCACCACACCGCGTCCTCTGCGCCCCAATTCCCCGTCTCTGCCCCTCCTACCCATCTGGATGAATATAGCTTTAAATCCTTGGTTGTCAGACCGTAAAGTGTTGGATGTTTTTCTGGGTAGTTTTCTGACAGTTCTGGGTGTTTTTCATTTTTGTTAGTTGTGTTTCTTCTTATGGTTGTGCAATGAAGCAAGGCATGTCTACCTGTACCTCCATCTTGACCAGAAGTTACTCATCATTTTTCATAGAACTATAAATAGTAGAGTGGTTATGAGTATGGGATTTGGAGTCAGACCTGAATTTGAATCCCATCTTGGAAATTTCCTAGCTGTGTGATCTCAGGCAAATCATATAATCTTTCTAACCCTGTTCTTAAATGTGTAAACTGGAGATAATAATAGTACTCTTCTGGTAGGTTAGTTTGTGGATTAAATGAAATGCTAATTTTAAAGAATTTAGCAGGATGTCTGGAATAATCACTGCTCAATAAATGTTTTGTTGTTTTCATGTACAATGTTGTCGCTGATATTTTAAAGAATTTATTTTCTAGTTTGACTATTGTCAGTAGATCCATCAAGATGATCATTGAAGTTTACACCATTTCTATAATGTTTGACAGTTCTTATGGCCTGTTCTTAGTTAACCCATAATAAGTTGCAATGGTTAACATTAGTTTCTATTATAATTCTTAACATTCTGAAATGAAATAAATTTGAGACTTGAGACTTTACAGTAAACAGTAATTACTCATTAATGAAGTAGTCTTTTTTTTTCCTTGAGGCTAGAACTAAAAAGAAAAGGGGGGGCATAAATTGTAAATATAATTTAAATAGAAAGCAAAAGAATATTATCACTTAGGAGAGCTAGAACTAAAAAGAAAAGGAGGTACATAAATTGTAAATATAATTTAAATAGAAAACAAAAGAATATTATCACTTTGGAGAGCACAGAATTATAAGCTTAGCATACTGTAAATGTTTGCCTCCATTCCTCTCTCTTAACCAAGTTCTAAGGTAGTGATAAAGTGAAGCCAGGAAGACTGTGATTAGCCACCAGTCTTCCTAGTGAGTGTGTCCATTTCATGCAGGAGTATAAATAATGCTGCCAAGGAGACTGACGTGGCTCTTTCATAAGTAGGTCTTGCCAGAGTTGCTGACCCTGGAAAGGTGATTATTTTCATTCTAAGCCTTCTATTCAATCCCTGACATCACCCCTTTTTCTGCCATTTTTCTTCTGGAAGAAGAAACTCTTCTGTATTGACTCTACTTTCATATAGTTTGCCCAGAAATAAGCTCTGTCGCATTAGGGAAGTTTGCTGTGTTCATGGGTTTGTTTTGAGACTCAGGCAGATAGTCATGTATCCCAGCTGCTTACAAGGCCTGTTTGATTGGGAACTGTACCTCCCTATGTTTTTTGTTAGTTCACTGGCCATAGATTATGTTATTGGCTGAGCAGTTGTTTAAACCCAGGGCAGGTGTAAGAATGCATATTACTGATTTATTCTGGAAAGGCTCTTAAGTCTTTCCAACTGTGTCCTGCTTACTGTTAAGTATGTTAGATAGGCAAGAAAGCCGAGAAACTACATTCCCATGTTGCTGAAGATATTTTGAAAATCACATCTTTCACATTTAATCCATCAGTACTCAACGTTTATTAAAGACACTTTATAATAAGATGTCTTTGTTTCTTTTTAACTGAGGGAAACAAAAGTCATTTTTAAGAGCTGGCTTTTCAAAACCCCAAACAGAGGGGAAAATATTAACATTTGTTCAAAGTTCAGAACAAAGGAGATTTTCCCTTGTTAACGGTGAACAGCAAAAGAAAATCTATGGGTTTTCATCTTTTGTTCTTTTTTCAAAGGCCAGTGTCCATTTTCCTGTTTGGTTTACCTAAAGCCCTATTTTCCTATACTTCTGTTCGTTCCTGCTTTTCATCTGTCAGATTTAAATCTCTCTTCTGAATTTTCACCATTCGTCTGGGCTTTTTTCTTTATTTTTGTTCTGTTTCTCAGACACCTCTGTCCTGTGCCATGCTGCTGTGCTGGACACGAACACTGCCAGTGACCTCACTGTAGACTTCTTTTTTACGTACTTTGATCTCTGGACTCGTTCGTGTTTTGTCTCTCTGTCTCTTCTTATGATTTACTATCATCTCTACTATCTACTTTATATTGAAAAAAGATTCACACTTCTTTTTTCATAGGCCTGGTTCTTTAAATCTTTAACTTCTTAATTCCCAAAGAAGCTTTGAACATTTATGAAAAGGGAACCCTAAGTTAGTTGTAATCAGTGATAGCTTTTACCTAAATATTACATTTTGATAGTAAAAATACAGAAATGAAAGAATCATTCAATTTACTTTTTAAATATATTCTGGAAATCATAGGAAAATGTCAAAAAAATTAAACCAAATTACCATTTATATTTTAAACAGCATCAAAAGTGAATTGAGAATCATAGAAAAATTTACAGTTGATACAGGGCGGTAAGATTAGACTTTGAGAAACACTGCTTTAAAAAACATCCTCCTTAGTTCTACATGAGGTCCCCTTGAAATGGAAACGAACGGGAGGCCTGCTACCACTGCACCGTCTAGGGAATAGAACTGGTGCTCACTGATAGGACTGCAGTTGGAAAGGAGCAACACGTGTGTGCTGAACTGTGAGAAGTCATGGAAAGGCGGACTTGTGCTGAGCAGGAGATTTTCTGCAGAGTCTATTAGACATTTTAGAAGTTTATCATAGAAATAAATGACAGTCCCTGCCCACAAAAGCAGGGTCAAGTGTTAGTTTAGCAAACCAGCTAGTGCCAGCCAGCAGGCCTGGCCCGCACAAAGGGTTTGAAGGCTTTGATTCACAGCACAAATCACCGTTCTTGGCACTGGGAATACAGCTGAGAACAAGACTCAAACTGTCTTGAATAACTGACAGTCTGTTCACAATTAAGTAAACAGGCAATTACTGAATGGTGAGAGTTGATGAAAGAAACCTAATTAGGTTGGTGAGAGAGGAAGATCCCATTGTTGAGGGTTTTAAGGGTCAGGCTGAGGTATTTCAGTCCAGTACAATAGCTGATAGATAGTTCCTGCTCAAAGGAATGCTTTAAAAGAAATGTGTAAGAAAGTTATTTTAGAGCCTTTGAAGGATCATAGGAAGGAGAAATAGTATAGATGTAGAGCAGTTCGGACACCAACACCAATCTAAGAGTTCAGTGTCAAGTTCTTAAATTAGGGAGACTTGGAAGTGGGCAGCAGTGGTTTATAGAATTCCCAGCGGAAAATACAGCTGTTTTCATTATATAAGCACAAATAATTTAATACATTTCAGTCAGAAGTGAATTATTAACATCGGGATTCTATTTTGAGTTTCTTACTATGTACCTGAGAATGAGGACCTCTGTTGCGTTTCCCATTAATCTTAATTGCTGTCATCCCTTAATTTATTTCACAACTGTGTGAAAACTTTAAAAACTGGTTGTCAAATTAGAGGGGTTAGTCAAGGTCCGGGTCCTTTCCAGAGAATCTGTTGTTTACTTTTGTTTATAATGTCACACAGCCTCATAACAACAGCAACAAAAAAACTTACCTGTCAAACACAACCTTTGTGAATACAGTAATCCTCCATATTTCCATAACACACTAACGTTAGTGCTCTTATTTGAGAATCTGAGTTTATGTAAAACTTTTTATTAATAAGAACTGTATTTTTATCTTTGCTTTCAAGTGAACAAGTTCTAAAATTTTTATATGTAAATGATCATCATGTACTTAATTCCAGAAAATTCAGGGCTCTTGTTGGGCTAATTCCATGACCAGCCACCAAGTGCATAATATTGAGTCATTGGTACATACAAGATTGTAAACTAGCAGACCCTTATGTACGCGAATTAAGTCTATAGTATAAGTCTGCATGTGTATTCCCACAGGAGACTGTAAAATGTGGGCATGCTTTCAGTTCATGCAGTCTGTGATTTACGGAGGCACACAGGTCAGGAGTTTATTATGCTGAAAATCATAATAACTGTTTTGTTTGCTTTTGAAAATGAAGTGATTGAAGCATGTTGAAAGATAAATGGGTGAAACATTTTTGATTGTGTTTTATTTCTATTAAAGATTAAATGTTATTGCTGAGTAACCAGCCATGCTAAGTATTATGATATTAAAGCTGAAGTAGTTTGTAAGCTGATAGCCCCTTCTTTCCTCTGGGCTTAGGTTTGTTATTAATCAAAATGTTGGACTTGTTTAGTGCAGTGGCGTGTGAAACAAACAGTTGAAAAAGACAGCTACTTTAATTTACAGCTTTCTGTTTTTTCAAATTTGTAGGCAAATCTGTTTCTTTCTGTGGGCTTTGTGCTGTGGTTCATGTGTCTAGATGTCATTTCTTATATCAGAGCCAACTCAATCCAATAGTTGAACGACTCTCTCCTGGCACAGAAAGAAGGAAGGTGCCTTTTTATGGTTTTAATTGACAAAATCTGGTAAAGTCATTTTAAACATGGATAGTCCCTACTAGAAATGGATATTACACAACACCCGTCTGTATTTGGGAGCAGGAGAAGGGAAATTTTTAAAAATAGAATGCATATATAGACAGGTATTAATAGTTAACTAAGATAGTGGGGTTGTTTTTCTTTTGTTGTTTTTTTTTTTACATCAACGTAGAAGGATTGAATAAAATATTTTAAAGGGCATATGATTCCAGGTACTTCCCAGTTGGGCTTAGGCGACCGCACAGTCCTTTGGGAAGCTGCTGTGCTCACTGACATGCAGTATAGGGCTGGGCTCCCCATGATGTGCAGTAAAGGACCTATGACAGGCCAGTCTCGCCATTCTTCCAAACCTAGTCCTCAACAGTGGTAATACACTTACAATTTCTAAAAAATGCAGTGTGTGTGGAATGCAACACAGATTGTAAGAAGTGTCCAAGGAAAAGACCACCTCTTAATATCTGAGACAAACGGCTGAACTTAGTACTTACTGAAGTAAGGAAGAATTGTGCTTTAGACACAGTCTCTCTGAGCAAAGCCCGTTGCAAATCTTCATGTAGATTTTGGGGTTAGAGATTGTTTGCCGGGGACATCAGCTTCAGAAGCTCATTATTCAGGAGAGACTGTCCGTGATTGGCTGGCTTTCAGAGGCGTGTTCACTAGACTGAGTCTGCTGCTGATTGGCCAGCTTTCAAAAGCATAAGGCTGTCACCGATTAGTTGGCTTTCAGAGGTGTCTTTACTGAAACGAGTTATCACTGATCATTTAGGCCTGGGCGAGTTGTCAGTAATTGATTAAACCAGCGTGATTGTTTCAGGTTGGTTCTAGTGGTCACTTGTTATCATAGCTGTAGAGCAACCAGCCTTTTTGTAGGAGTTGGAGATTGTTTTATTCTCAGAAGCTAATACTTAAACACTGTAGGAAATTGAATGCACAAGAAAATCAGACTCCGAGGAGACCATCAAAATAAGCAATGATCCTATGATACATTTTCTAAATAAGGGTGTTTCCTAAAGCAACAGGAAGTATAAAAAGTCAAGAGTTCTCATATGTGAGATTGTATCTTCATATATTGTTGAAACGAGTTATGAATTTGATGCAAAAAATGTATTTTAATAACAAATTATAGAAATGTGAGTGTGATTTTTCCCATTTAGTAAATTAAAGTAGACTCTAGATCATCTGCATAATAGTATCACTCATACTCACTGCATTACAATAAGCTTTGTCTGAGATGGAAAGGGTTGGGGATAGTGGTAGGACTCAACCTGCCAGCTCTGGTGAACTGTAGCTGCCGAGCCCTTAGTAACTGTAGTCTCACTAATACTGTAACATTTTATCTCCCTCCCAAAATCTTTTTAGGATTCTTTAAAATCTGAGTATATCCTTGGGAGTTTGTTACATAAGAAAACTTAACTCAGCGCTTGTGCTATTGCAGGGAAAAAGAAACTACTGTAATATTTGAGTTTCATCGGAAAGTTAGAACTAGTGTATGTGGAGTGTTAATCCTGTAGGTAATTTACCCTCTCTGCTCTGATAAAGGACAGTGCTTTGTACACCTACTTTAAAAATTGCTAAGTAACTAGTGGGAATGCTTTAGTAGTCTTGTTTATATGTAAAAACTGAACTTTCCTCTTTCCAGATTCATTCAGCTGCCCTGAACCCTGGTCCTTTGACTCCCCCATTTATTCCTGACACCTCCTAATGGGGACAGAGCTAATCACTTACATATTTCCCTGCTGCTAAGGATAGCCGGCTTATGACCACTTGTGAGTCAAGCACATGTTGATACCTTAAGACCAGTAAGCATTTGATAAAGTAGGAGAGCAGGGTGGTTAGATTTGTTGTAATCAACAGTAGGAGGAGGAAATTAATCCATGGGGCTGTGCCAAAAGCTTAGTTTCCTTTTGTATGCAAAGAAAATATTTAACTCAGCAACTCCACAGAAAAGGGAGTCATGATACCATTTGAGCAAGAATTTTCTTAACACATTACCCACTCTTGACCCATTTAACTACTCAAAACAAACAAAAAATCAGATAGAGCTGGTTTATTGTCAGGAGTTAGGCTCTGCAACCTGGCTCCCTCTGGCTAAGAGCGGGTACTCCTTAAAGGAAACTGGCAGAATGTTCTCTGGGTTTAGTTAAAGGAGCACTTCTTTGTGGATTTTCACCTCCCATCAAAGGAAGCTCAAGTGAAAACTGAGGCAAGGAGACTCATGACTAGAAATACGAACCAAGAGAACAAGCTCCACATATGTCTTTTAAATTCAAGTATTTTCTGAGAAGTTGGTTTCCATGTGGTGCAAGCACCAGTGAACAATAAACCCATCTTAGTGTCCTGTCCCCTTAGATTTCATTTTGTCAAAGTGAGTGTAGTATAGAATTTTCACTTTGTACCCACCAAAATCACTGAACTCTCTCTCTCTCTCTTTAGGATGTCACATGTACTTCAGTTTGAGGATAAAAGCAGAAAAGTGAAAGATGCAAGCATGCAAGATTCAGACACATTTGAAATCTATGACCCTCGGAATCCAGTGAATAAAAGAAGAAGGGAAGAAAGCAAAAAGCTGATGAGAGAGAAAAAAGAAAGAAGATAGAAATGACAGTCCTGATAAACAGAACTAGTTGAAAGTGTGCCTGCAATAAATGGCCTTATACCAGCCCTGTTCCCAACAGCGTCACTTAAAGGCATGAAAAGAAGTATTTTTGAACCTGTTGTCTGGTTTTGAAAACCAGTTGTCTTGTTATGTAAATTGTGGACTGACATAAACAAATGCTTTTTGTTACTGGTACACAATTTTATTCCTTATTGACCTTTTATATTGCTAAATGTGAAATAAAAAGCACTTTCCTTCCAGTTTTCATGTTAACCATTTGCAGACTGTGCAAACCTACTTGTGTTTTTTTACCCTAAAATATGTGAAGGCTTCATTTTTGAAATTTTTTTTTATAAGAAGCTCTTACAAAAAGAATATTTGAGGAAAACCTCCTTGGCATTCTGTTACCGCAGTACTAACTTTGGAATATAATCTTTTTTTAAATATATAATATAAAGATTGATTTTTTTTTTGCTTTGCATATAAATATCTAAAAATAGCCAAACCAGGAAGACTCAGAAGCCCCATGCCTTAGATCGTGAGAACCCTCAAGTGCATATTCACACCTGCATCTAGGTTAGCACCTAGGTTTCCCTGATGCGGACAAGACACACGCTAATGTCAGCCATGCTCGTTGCACACCCTGGCCTGACACAGAACCACCTGCCCACCCCATGCCCTTCTCAGCTCAGCAACGGCAGGAACACATCTCACTGAGAATGTAGCCTATGGTGGCAGTCACTCATACTGGTTATTTACTACACATTATCTATATTTAGTCAGGGCTTTTTTCCTAGAATCTGAATGCTAAAATTATACCACAGGCTAACTTTCAGTTACCTCAAAAAACCTCACCAGCCACATCTTTTCAGATAGTGTCCCATCAGCTCTCTCAAAGTGTAATCCAATAGGTATTTTATAAGAGCACTAGTTCTCAAAATGTAAAGTCCCAGACATTACACTACAGTAGCAGGAACATTGCATGGGGACATGTTAGAAATGCAAATGCTTTTTGTACTACCCCACCCCACACCCTACTTCCAGACGAATCTGAAACTTTGAACCCTGAGGGCTTGTTAAAAGAAGGAGTTCTATCTCCGGAGATTGGCAATATCTAGTGAAGCTAAAGATGTGCATGTTCTTGACTCAAAAATTGTAGTCCTAGGTCTGTAACTTGAAATTCTCACAACATTGCTCAAGGAGACCTGTATTAAACATACACTGAAGCATCAGCCAATGAATTAATAAATAAGTTGTTGTATATCCATTACTATTGAATACGTTGTAGTGGTGAAGATCAATAAACTAGAGCTATATGTATTAGCTTATCTTAAACATAATATGAAAAAAGGAGGCCATCTATATAAAAATTTAAAACACACTTATGCTAAGTGAAATAAGCAGGCGGTGAAAGACAAATACCGTATGATCTCACCTATAACAGGAACCTTAATCAACAAAACAAACACGCAAGCAAAATAGAACCAGAGATATGGAAATAAAGAACACACTGACAGTGATCAGAGGGGAGGGGAGAGGGGGATAACAGGGGAAAGAAGGGGAAGGGTCAAGTCAAGGAACATGTATAAAGGACCCATGGACGGGGACAAAGGGGGGGAGGGGATTAAATGTAGGAGAGGGGGTGGAGTAGGGGAGAGTAATGGGGGAAAAGGGGAGACAACTGTAGTTGAACAACAATAAAAAATTTTTTTAATTTAAAACAGTATACCTTTCTATAATGTTTATGGGTGTTATGGATGTATACATATGCAGCAAAAATTTCAACATATATGGAAATAGTGGTTACCTCTGAAGAGGCAGAAAGAATATACAAAGAGCTTTGCTTTTATTTGTAATGTTTTATTTCTTAGGTTAAAGGGTGAGTGAGTACTCGATCCTCATTATAGTATTCTCTATACATTTTGGTATGCCTGAAATATTTCATAATTTTTTCTTTATGATCATATCTAGAACCTGAGATGAGAACACAGGACTCCCAACACTGACAAGAACCTTTTTATTTTTGCTTCAGGAAGCAGAAAGTTTCAAAGAGGAGGAGAGAAACAGGATAGTGGGAAATGTCAGCCTGTTCAAATACAGGGTGATCAAACTCAAAGCCACCCAAAAGTAAGCCACTGTTGAGCAGTATGTCTTATGTCCTCACCAAAAAGTTGTAATTTCGGTTATGTCACAGATATTCACAAAGCAAAATGTTGTTTTTCAAACTCATAAAGTCTGTTAGTTACTATGAAATGTATTACCACTTGATTTGTTTATATTGAAGTACCTTACAGGTTTCTGTACCATTCTTCCTCAAATGTTTCCACCTTTACCAATGTGATATTGTTCCAAGAACAGAGGGAACCACAGACCTACAAGCACAAGCCAGAAGAATATTTGTAGGTTTAAAAAGATGATTGAAAGGTACATTAAACCCTCAGGTTGGTTACATGCTGGCTTATTCACAAGGATCAGAAAGATCTGAAAAATGGGCAAAGGACCTGAACAGACACTTCTCCAAGGAGTACATACACAGGGCCCAGAGTCACATGAAAGGAGGCTCAGCAATCACTAGCCATCAGAGAAACGCAAATGAAAACCACAATGAGATACTACCTCACACCAGTCAGAATGGCCATCGTAACCAAATCAAACAAGTACTGGCGAAGTTGTGGAGAAAAGGGAACCCTAGTACATTGTTGGTGGGAATGCAGACTGGTGCAGCCACTGTGGAAAACAGTATGAAATTTCCTCAAACAACTAAAAATGGATCTGCCTTTTGGCCCAGCAATTCCACCACTGGAATCATACCCTAAGAATCCCAAAACACCAATTCAAAAGAGCTTATGCACCCCAATGTTCATAGCAGCACAATTTACAATAGCCAAGAACTGGAAGCTACCTAAGCGCCCAACAGTAAAGGAGTGGATCAAAAAACTGGTACATTTACACAATGGAATACTATGTAGCAGAAAGAAAGAAGGAGCTCCTACCCTTCATGACAGCATGGATGGAATTGGAGAGCATTATGCTAAGTGAAATAAGCCAGGCGGTGAAAGACAAATCCCATATGATCTCACCTATAAGTGGAACCTAATCAACAAAACAAGCAAGCAAGCGAAATATAACTGGAGACATTGAAATAAAGAACAAATTGACAGTAACCAGAGGGAAGAGGAGAGAATAACGGGGGAGACGAGGGGAATGGTTGTCAAGGAACATGCATAAAGGACCCATGGACAAAGCCAAAGGGTAGAAGGATTGAAGTGGGAGGTGGGGATGGATGGGGCGTGGGAGAGTGGTGGTGGGAAAATGGAGACAACTGTAGTTGAACAACAATAAAATTTTTTAAAAGATCTGAAATTCCACAGAGATTATGATCTTATCAGGTGAATTTCACCATGATAATATTTACTTTGAACCTAACTAAATAATAGCAATAATAACTTTTAAAACTTCAGAATGTAGTTAAATTAATTGTCTGTTGAATAGAGTGGGGCAAAAATAGGTTCACAGTTATGAGCATTGAAACACAGAGTTTATTCTTGTATTATTTATTAATTATTGTATTATTTTCCATGCAAACAACTACAAACCTCCTTTTGTCCCACCCTGTATGGTGTTAAATGTGCTTAAAGTCTTTGGAAATGTCACAGGAACATGTTTGGGCCCTATTGCAAAAAAAAAATCAGTTCAAAGACAAAATAATGAAAACATAAGAAAATTAGCCTTTTATAGTTCACTCTAATTTTATATTTATTTGGGTTTATTTTTCTTCTGTGTGTCTTGCTGTAGGGACATTATCCTGAAACAGGAAAATTTGTTATCAGTCTTGTTTATTGTCTGGGGCAATGCTAGACATTCCGGAGGGCAAAGAGAAAAGCAACTCCTGACAATTTTGTTCTCATTTTCTGACCAGCCATTTTTTCACTTTGGTCAAAGCTGTTGGCAAGGTGAGAGTTCAAACTAACCCTAGACCTCCCTTTTCTCAACAGGTAATAGAAGTAAATGCATATGTCTCTAGAATTTGTAATGGCGTATTATCAAAATGTACCTTGTCACATGCCCTCCGCTCGCTGTGTGCCCTGAGGCCACACAGTAATGCATCTGCTGCATCTAAAAATGGGGACGTCGCAGAACAGGTCATTAAAAAGTGTAAGGAGATGAGTGGTTTGCTGCTGTTGTTTTTAGAACAAGTTCAATAAGCTATGATGTCCTTATCAAACTGTCACTACCAAGTTTCTTGATAGGATCTGACGTGTGAGGTACATAAACCTGTTCTGTTGTGGCAGTGTGGCCTGTATGGAAAAGGTTAGATAAATGCAGAATATTGCCCAAACATGCTGCTTAATCTTGGTGATAACAAGAAAGAAAATGGAGGTGTGAAGTGAGTTACCACTGAGGGTTGTATCAGCATAAGCAATTTGTATGTACGGGGTGTAGAGAAGTTAAGAGGGGTTACATTCTTTAACACTGTCATTCACAAAAAAAAAAAAAAAAAAGAAAGAAAGAAAGAAAACACCCAGGTCTGGTTTCTCTATGGCTTTGACTGTTCCAGTGACTTTATATAGTTTATCAGGTGGCACCACTCTGCTTACTAGAAAGCAGGTTTTCCTGTCCCCTATATATTTGATCTTCTTTCTTCTTTTAGATTTTAATGAAGAGAAATGAAATAGGAACCATTTTTTAGAGAAATTTCTTTCTAATAAGGATTTGAAGATATCTGAATTCCAAGAAAAGTAATAAAACACTGAATTTTACTAAATGGGTATTAAAGTCCCCTGCTTATAGAAAGAATACTCATTCATTCCCCAAAACCCTCCTCGCCAAAACCACATAAATATCTGTCCCAGGTGCTAAGAGTTTCGTTAATCCCGGGGGAGAGCTGTTTTCACTAGTGTAATGTTAAACTGGCTCCCTAAAACACACACGTACACACACACACATACACACACACAGAGAAAGAAAACCCCTGATTTGCAGCATTTGCCAGTTTCTGTGGTGTAAATAGTCACCACGGCTGATTCCAAGCCACCAAAGGGAGCCCCAGTGTACAAAATTGTGCCGACACTGAACTCACAAAGGTTTTAACCCTGATCCCAGATCACAATCTTCATGTGTAGTTCCATTTTATGTGACTATTTAACACAGTTTGGTCAAGTTCTAAGTTCTGGCATCATCTGCACCCAATGTTTTTATGACTAGTTTGTATCTTTGGATTCTCTTTTGAGGGCATTTTCACAGACCCTGGCTCACAGTTCTTTTTCCCTCTGCAAGTCGTTTTTGCTTCAGTTAGTTATATGCCCAACTCAAGAAGCAAGCACATGTCACGAGAAAAAAAGGGGTCAGGGAGGAAGGAAAGAAATGTAATTATAATTTCTTGAATTATAAAGTACAAATTTATCATTTAATTTTTGTAAAGGTACTTTGGGTCAGGGATAGAGAGTTCAACCTGGAGAAAAGACTGGTTTCTAAATAAAATACAGGAAAGAGTCTTGTCTCTCTCTTCCACATCTGCTGGAAATTATTCCTTTAAGTTTAGATCATAGTATTAATTCATGTTACTTGATCAGCAAAAACATCATTTGGAGGCTTTCTTCCCAACACTAGTCAAAAAGAAGGTGTTTTTGGTCTTTTAGAAAAACTTTTTCTCATGATTCCAAAAAATGATACTGTTGGCTAAAGTTCTGGCACTTCTTAATAATTAAGACAATTTGAAAGCAGAAAACTCTTAAATGACTCTCCCATTTATTTTCTGAATAAATCTAGTTGGAGCTTTATTATAATATTCAAATTGAATAACAATTTGTTTTTTTTAATTTAAAAATTCATTTACGGTTGACATTCAGTATTATATCAGTTTCAGATTTACAGCGTGGTGGTTAGACATACAACTTACGAAGTGACCCCCCCCAAATAAGTCTAGTGCCCATCTGACACCATATGTTATTACAATGTTATTGACTCTACTCCCTGTGCTGTACTTTACATCCTCATGACTATTTTGTAACTGCCAATTTGTATTTCTTAATCCCTTCCTCTTTTGCTCCCAGCCCCCTACCTGGCAACCATCAGTTTGTCCTCTGTATCTAATAATAACAATGTATCGATATTTGAAATGAAGGGCATCATGTATAAAAATAAATGACTTTAAAGTAGTATATATTTCATAGTTAGTTCTCAGTAGTTATGAGGACACTTATAATTTGTGCGATTCCTCTTGTGTGGGGGGAATTAAATTATTAATTAAATTATTCTTTAATTTGCAGTTTTTTAGAAAATATTTTACTTAGGGTAAGAGGAATGTGATCATTTTGTCTTAGTTCTAAAGTTATACTGTATTGTTGGCATAAATGAATAATTGATTAAGAATGGGTACTATTTTCCCAAGCAATTAAAGAATTCAACAATGATATTTTAATTTAAAGTTAAACATGATACACCCTGAGGCCTAGAACCCTTTCGGAGTGAAGTTAGACAGTGTCCATCGTGTGGCTGTCGTGTCCCACCAAACCTCCACTTCCTCCACCAGACCTGCTGCTTCTGCACTTTCCACCATCTCTGTGACTGGCAGTGCCATTTTTCCAGTAGCTCAAGCCAAATACTTCGGATTCCTGTCTTTATCTCACACCCCACATCCAGTCTGTTATGATAGTCTGTTGGCTCTACCTTCAACATATATCTAGAATTTCACCATTATTTACCACTTCCCACAGCTATCACCCTGGTCAAAGGCACCACCGGCTTTCCTGTGGCCTACTACAACAGCATCATAACCAGCCTCCTTGCTGTCACCCTGTATCCCTGTTATTTACTCCGAACTTAACAACCAAGCAAAACCTTCTTAAACGTGTCACATTGTTATACTTCTGTGCTCAAAACACTTCAGTGATTGATTCCCCATTTCATCCAGAGTGAAAGCCCACATCTGTACAATGGCCTAAAAGGCTCGCTCTAGATAACTACCGCCCCCCAACCTCGGCCTGTGACCCCCTTTCTTACCATCCTCCCCATTGCCCACCCTATCCTCCCTGCACTTCATCAGGCGGGCTGGGCTGGGCATGGTCCATCTCAGGTGCTTTGCACTGGACTGTCCCTAACCTGGAGCATTCATCCCTCAGATGTCCAAGCGGCTGGCTCGCCCGGCTCAGTGAACCCAACAATAACCACTGTCCTTCATCATCGCAGCCCATCCTCTCCCTCATGCTCATTCCCTTGCAACCTCCCTCTGGTTGTATTCGACAGCACTATAAATGCCTAAGAGCTTTGTCTTACTAACTTACTTAACTCTCACAAACCACTTTATGCATTAGGGACTCTTGTCATCATTTTAAAATGAGGAAACAGCCCTAGAGAGGTCAATTGTTTTATTGTTCACCATCCATCTCCTACCCTAGAGTGCCCTCCACGAGGCCTAGAACCATGCCCAGCAAGTAGTAGATGCTTAGTAAATATTTGTTGAAAAAATAAATAAACCAGTACGTTAAAAAATGATATCCAATATAGGATTATTCTATATTTTATCATTTAACATCACCATCATTTTCTAAATTTGGGACATTCTTACACTAAAAATGAAGGAAGAATACAACCTTAGTTCCGGAACAGCTCTAACATTTGAATAAATTTAGCTTTAGAAAACCTCACTACATCGCCTTTTTTCTCATTTTAACATAAGACACTTTGTTGCAGGTGGGCACAGACCCACAGCCCAATTTTGGGGAACCACTGGTCTGTTGGAAAACACCTTTCTACCTAATTAGTATCCTCAAGCATCTGCTCATTACGAAAAGCAATATTCTAATTCTTGAGACTAGAAAGAACTCAGAGCCAACATGTGATGTGGAAAAAGCAAGGCTATCAAGCTGTAGACATACAACTGAGTTAACAGGCAAGTGATAAAACCTCTATAGCTTTCTCTTCTCTCACGTGGGAGTCATAATAGCTGCTTTACCTACCGAGCCATCACTGTCAAAAGAAAAAATAGACAAGAAAACCAAGCTTTTTCAAAGCTTATAATGACAAGAGCTAACATTTAATGGATATTTACTTTGTGCCAGACACTCTTCTCAGCCCTTATATTAACTCATTTAATCCTTACAAACAACTCCATGAGGAAGGCTCAATTATTATCTCCATTTTACAAATGAGATGGGAACCTGAAGCTTAGAGAAGTTATGTAAGTTGTCCAGGCCACACAAGAAGCAGAAGAGTGGAATTTAAAGCAACAGTGACGTTCAGAGTTTCTGCATTTGATCGGCAGGGGCGACCAAGCCGCTCTCTCCACATGCCAGGTTGCTTCAGGGTCCAACTGACATTTACCTCTAGAGTTTATAATCTAGTGGAGTGGTGGGGGGTGACCATATCCCACCCCAAAACAAACACAAAATAGTGATTTCAGTTGAAAAGAATGCTAGAGTGAACCGAGAGGTCTATTTAGTGGGATTAATCTAGAACGGCTTCGTGGCTGAGGGAATTGTGACCATAATTTGGAAGGAAGGGAGAACATGGCATTGAGAAGACAGGTCATGTTCCAGGTGGAGAGAACGTTGTGCAGACAAGCTATTAAGACAAATGTAGGAGACAGCAGTGTGTCTACATGATGCCAAAACATCTGGTCAGTTCAGTTTTTAAAAAACCCTCCATCAATGGAGTGAATTTCTTCAGTCAATCCAGATGTTTGGCGTCTTGTAGACAAAACATTCAGATGATTAACTGAAGATTTGACATAGTTGACTGGATTAACCAGATGTTATAGCATCGTTATAGACACAGTGTCAGGACGTTTGCTTGGCTGGAGTGGAATCCAGCTGTAAAGAAGATAACGGCCCAGGCAATGAGAGGAGGCTTTGGAGCAGAGGACCCAGAGCTTGGATTTGATGCAACTGGGAGCTGCTGGAGGAGAAGCGTGATGGAAATGATGCCTAAGGAAGAGGATTCTAATAACTGTGTGAAGAAAAAAAGTGGTGAGAGGAAAAGTTGTAGACAGGAAAAGAGGATGTTA
Source organism: Mormoops blainvillei (assembly GCA_004026545.1). Classification (NCBI taxonomy): domain Eukaryota; kingdom Metazoa; phylum Chordata; class Mammalia; order Chiroptera; family Mormoopidae; genus Mormoops; species Mormoops blainvillei. Next base: position 10,691 of record PVJD01001011.1, on the reverse strand, counting down.
GGGGAGTGCAGGTGTGCGTGAGGTAATTAGAGCCCGGACCAGAATCAGGCTTGGGAAAGCACCAGGAAAGAGCAGATCTGAAAACCATTACAGAGAAAGAACAGGAAGTCATGATGGGCTAGACAAGGCAGCGGAGCTGCACATCATCCCAAGGTTGGAAGAGTCCTGGCCTGGGGAAGCAGCTGCCGCCAGCCGCTCCACGGTAGTGCAGCGGGAGGGGATCCCCGCGAGACCCCTCCTCTCGACCTCTGAGCCAGAGACACAACTTTCTGTAATCATTTTAGGGACACCGAAACTGATTTTCCTTCAAGTCCGGTGTCATGAAAGGACTGAGAATGCTAGATTCAGATTGTCAGGTAGATACAACTTTAGTGAACAGTCTAAAAAAGCAATAAATATTTTAATGACATTTGCCTTTATATCGTATATAATATAAAGTAAGATGTTTATGAGTATGAGTGAATTCGATGAAATGAGAGTATGAGAAATTACATAGTACCTGTGTAATTGGTACTTGACAGATTGGCATTATAAAAGCCTATTATCTCAAAAATCGATGGGCAAATCCAAGAATTTATGATATATATTTTAAATCCCTAATTTATGAAGGCTTGGAATGGTCAACCCTTGATGTGGATATTTTGCAGGATTTTTTAAAAAGTCCAAATATCTCATTTGTTAGGAATCAAGTTGATCTTTATAGTCACAAATCAGAATTCATTAGGATTCAAGTTATGATAGTTGTATATTTTTTAAAAAATATTTTAAATATCTATGCAATTCATGTTTTTGCAGATTTGCAATTTCAAATATTTTCAGCCCCAGGCTTATCAGCCCACACAGCTAGTTGTGTGCCCTTTACAAACAGACCAGGTTTTCTCCAGTGATGTCCTTGTTCAGAGAAAGAACCTTCAACAGTTTAATCTCTTTTTGTCATGGTTTGGTACAAAACTGAGAATCAATTCCTCTGTCTCTTTCTCCTTCCCCCCTCACCTATAATGTGAGATCGTTAATATATTAACATGTTTCAAAATCACCATGGAGGAGGTGGAGGGATCAGGAAACTTGTTAAAATCAGTTTCCCAGGCCTCAGAAACGATAGGTCCATTGATCTGGGGTGGAAGCCCAAGAATCTGTTGTTTTTGTTTTATTTTTAACAAGCCCATTCAACTAATTTTGATGCATGTTTTCTGAAAACCAAACTTAGGCAGACACTGCCCTAAGGGAGAATGCTAGAAGGTGCAAAACATCTATTGGGCATATGAAATCTAAAATAATAAAAGAGCTTTAAATTTTTTTCTTACCCAGGAATCACATCCCTTAATTACTCCTTTATGTAATAAGCTACTAGGTAAATTCACCATCATCTTTGAATGCAGAGTTTTTTACAGAAACTGCATAAAGTCAAGTACACCTATGAAATCAAGCTGAGAAGCCCAGAAGACAAATAAGACATTCTGTCTGTTCTCAATTCATAGATTGCTCACTATAGCCCTTCCTGAACACAATGTTTACATGATGGGGAAATGTAATTAATGATCTTGGTAAGTCCTTCTAGTTCTCTGAGGCTGAGTCACTTATTTATCAGATAGAAGAAGAAAAAAAAGTTGGGTTTACTGAAACAATGGGTGATTTATCCAGGTGTTTGAATTAACCTTCCCACAGCCGTCATTTTTATAATACCTCAAAGTCAGTAGATAGCAAACTAGTTATTCAAAAAGTTAATCAGTGAAATGTCCCCAATCATAGCATCAAGATTAGAGTCTTTGTTCTTTACACATAATCTTTTGGATTTGGGGGGGGGTCTTTTTGGGGGATTTTTTTGTTTGTTTGTTTGTTTTTGGCAACACAAACTATACTACAAGACAGATGCATGGCTTGATTTTTTTTTTCTGATACTGTGATTTCATTTGCCTTAAACTCAACTTATTCTCCTAAATTTTTTCCCAAGGACATAGGAAAGGAAATTACTTGGAGGAATTTTATTTGAGGCCCTTCATTACCTAAGGTGTCACAATTGAAAGTCAAATTTACTTTCAGGGGACCTCTAATGATGTTTTGAAACACATCAAGGATTTTGCATGTAAGCCAAGTGGTTTTGGCTTGAATAGTGAGTGATTCCTTCCCACTTACCCAGTTTCCTGCCATATTCTTTTTTTTTAAGCTTTTATTTATTTATTCTTAAAGAGAAGGGAAGATAAGGAGAAAGAGAGGGGGAGAAACATCAATGTGAGAGAGAAACATCTATTGATTGCCTCTTGCGCGCACCACAACCAGGGATCAGGCCCACAACCCAGGCATGTGCCCTGACCAGGAATCAAACCAGTGACCTTGGGCTCTGTGGGATGATGCTCAACCCACTGAGCCATGCCAGCCAGGGCTCTCCTGCCACTTTCAAATCCTATCTAGCATCATAGGAAATGGCCTCTCTGTCCTAATGTAAATCAATTAGGACAAGATAGAATTGGAAAAGAAAACCCTTAGGAATTTTCAGAACATATAAAGTACTTTTCTGTTTAAAAACAGAAAGATTCATTTCCAGTGATCTGTTTACCTCCCACATTAAAATTTTAACCTTTAATGCCTCCATCTTAACCACAGTTTCAACAAGGGTAGTAAGGAAGAAATAGATTCTTCTTCAGAGTATTTCACTGACTCCACTGCTTTAATATCACTTATTACATGAAGTGGCTTTGAGTATCCTACTTTTTTTTCTCCTCAAGGCCATCGCTAGCCCATATGATGCCTTCATGTGAATTAGAAAAAGGCACCCATTTCCCAGGACAATTTACTTCCATACTGCATCTGCAAGAAAAAAAAGTCATAAAAATATCAAATCTATGGTGCTTCTCACGTGAATCAGGGCCCCTTAGACATGGTACCCTTGTGTATGCTCAATGGTACAGCTGCGAGTGACAGGTCTTCTTCCCACCACTGTCCTCCTGCTCCATTTGCCAGCTGGTCCAGGATCCTTACAGTCTACTATAGTCCTGTAAGACTGTTCTCTCAGAGATCGTGCGAGATATTCCTGCTTACAAATCCAAATCTACCTTCTTGGAATTCACTTCCATTCGTAATTCTAATTCTCTCCCTCCTTTGCCCACCAGCAATTTGTGTTTCTGCTCCTGTTTTCTGTGGCCTCTGTTCTTAGACTGTAGTTCTGAGGAATCTCGTCCGTGCTCCCCAAGATAAAATGGCCTTTGGAGCCAAGGCATTTCGCAAGCGGAAGTTAAAAGTGCTGTCTGCGCCATATGACTTAGCCTGTACCACTTCACTGTTTCTCACAGCAGATACTGCAGTCAAATGCTTATCTTCCCGTAAAACTTCAGGCACAGGCTTTTAGATTTAGTGACAAGACAAGAATTTTTAACTTGGGCCATATGATATCCCGTCTCACTTGTCAAGGCCCCTGGCTTGTTAAAGAAAAACATCTGGAAGTTCAGACTCAACAATAAATAAATAAACCTCCATAAGTCACTGTCCGTGACCACAGCCCTCTGCCTCGGGCCCCCAGCCTTCTACAACTCTGAGGACAGTGGCTCTTCACCAAGCCTGCAACTCAATGGCCATCCAGGCAGATGAACAAAGACATTCTTCCCAGTCCTATGAGCCACGTGGGTAGCTCAAGTGTCTCTCTATAGGCTGGTGAGAGACCCAGGTGTAAGAATGAGGTCTACATGATCTACTGGGCTGGGGATGATCACTTTCCTGGATGACATTCTTATATGGTCCATAACCTGCCACCAGCTTCTGGGTGATCCCTCTCAGTATGCATAACATGGGAAATGTATTTAATGCCTCTCTTCAAAAAAAAAGAAAAAAAAAGCTCTCTGCCAACAAGGGTTAATAATATGCCAGAATGGTACACTTTCTGCCTCTGTCTCTGTCTCTGTCTCCTTTAAATATCCAAGACACTCAATGCCTCCTGAGACTTACTGGCTAACAAGGGGGCTTTATTTTTCTTTTTTCTGAAAATCCCATCAAGAACTACCTAAAGAAGAGGCAGCCATTTCAAAATTCGTGTTGGCCAACAAAGTCGTCCACTTCCCTTTGCTTTCTATTCCACACCCTTCTATTCCTTACTGTTTGCGAGTAAAACTTAGCCTACTGATAGAAGAAAAAATGTTTTGTCTTGTTTTTCTTTTAATAACTATGTTCTCCAACTATTTCATGTGCTGGAAGTGAAGTAAACATTGATCTAAAAATGTTACAGCACCCTAAGAACCAAGTAGTTTTTTTCCCTTCATAGCCAATATGATAGGGGCCAGGTTTGATATTTCCATAGCCACCAAAAATTATAATAGGGCTAAAAATAAGCTTGGTGGTCACTGGCCTAACAGGAGTCCTGTTAAACCTTAAGGTGACTGCTTCCAGTACAGACATATGTCATTTTACTGTGCTCTGCAGGCACGGCTTTTTCTACAAATTGATGGTTTGTGGCCACATGGCATCGAGCAGGTCTGTTGGCACCCTTTTTCCAACAGCATTTGCTCCCTTCATATCTCTGTGTAATTTTGGTAATTCTCACAATATTTCAAACTCTTTCATTATTATTACATTTGTTATGGTAATCTGTGATCAGTGATCTTTGATGTTGTTATTGAACGGAACTGATAAATGTTGCGAGGGTTCAGATGGCCCCACTGACCTGCCATTCCCCTCTCTCCCTTCATCTGGCCTCCATGTTCCCTGGGACACAACAACATTGAAATTAGGCCAGTTAATAACCCTGCCATGGCCTCTTGGTATTTAAGAGAAAGGAAGAGTCCTGCATCCACTCCTGGTGAAGATGCTGCAAAGGTTATCGAAATGACAACAAATAGTTGAAAATATTACATAAATTTAGTATATCAAACAGTGGGGGGTGGTCTGAGAGGATTAACTCCAGTTTTTGAAAAAGTTCTATTGTGGTAAAATACATTCAAACAGCATTGCGTGGTTCATGAAAAGAAGCCTCAATTAGTGCAGTAAACTTCACTGTTACCTTAAGAAATTGCCACAGCCACCTCAGACTTCAGCAGCCGCCATCCTGATCAGTCAGCAGCAACCCATACAGAGGCAAAAAGATTACAGCTTGCTGAAGGCACAGATGATGGTTACGATTTTTCTAGCAATAGAGTATTTTTTAATTAAGGTATGTACATTGATTTTTTTTTTAAACATCATGCTCTTGCACACTGAATAGACTATAGTGTAACCATAACTTTTTTAGTTACTGAGAAGCCCAACAAGTTTGTGTGACTTGCTTTATTGCTTTATTGCCATGGCCTGAAACCAAACCTGCAGTATCTGTGAGGTATGCCTACACAGGACTTAGAAGCTTCAGAATTTGTTGGAATGTGGTCAACAGAAAAACAAAATTTCAAATCCTGGTTTACTTGCCTGAAGAACCTCCATGAGACAGACTCTGTACAGGAAACAATTCTATATTCCAGAGTGAATATTCACTCATTCGCTTCTCAAGCCAGGAGTTTGGAAGAAGCCAGCAGGCCATGTAGTCATTTGGTAATGTCCTTCCTACTGCCAAGATGGATTAATGCTGGGAGATCTTACAACTGGTGAGTAATCTGCAGTGCTTGCAGACCCTCCAAGATCCCCAAGGTGCGATTTATTTTCATACGTAGATTTCTGTCATCATCCTCCAACGGGTGCTTTGTCATTTTCTTCACTTTTGCCTCACCGTACACTCAAGTCCATATTACAAGGATGACATGCTCTCTAGGTCATTGCCAATCTCTGCAAACCAAGCGGTGAGCACTCAGAAACACTAGTGAATTGTGTGGGCTAAATCAATACGAGTATACCAGTTTCCTTTCAAATGGCTCTGGAGAGGTATGAAGAGTTGTTTATTAAAACAAGATTTAGAAACTAATCATTCTCTAGTCTCTCCGATTTGGTTTATTATGCTCCTACCTAATCCTCAGGTTGCAATTAAAATGTTGTGGACCTCCTAAAATCTTGGACTATGAATAACCCAATCAAAACAACTTCAGCTATGCAAGATATGCATTGTTAAATTAAATGCTCTTTGCATTGTAGCACTGACTGTCATTCATTCCCTAAGTGTCCCAACTCTTCAACTTGTTTTTAAACCCATTCCGGGAATAAACAGATCTATGAAAAAGGAAGTCTGACATCAAAAGAGCTCACACTCTGGAGCCGAAGAGCCTTAAGAGCAAGTTCTGTTTCTGCCACCAACTGCCTAGGAATTCTTAAATGATTCACTTAAACTCACTGAGCTTTGGTTTACTCATCTGTAAACTTACCTCTAAAGATTCTTGTGAGGGATTCAATGGCCTTATATTTGTCAAGTGTTTAGCACAGTGCTCAATAAATACTAACCACAATAGCATTTGTTTTAGTAATGGTTATTACTCATGTTATTATTATCTTTGGTCAAAGTTTAACTGGTTAGAACCCTCATCTAACCCTGAGTTCTAGGCTCCTGTAAGCTTTAAGTTGGCTAAGCTGGGGACCAGATGGGTGGGTGCTCAGCACATCCCTTCAGCTCTGACTCCCACGTCTTAAGATCATCCCCACTGCAAGACTATAATTTTGGGAAATTGGGCCAAATGTATTCCCAGAACCTCCTCAGTTTTGATCAGAAACCCCACCCCCAAACATGCTGTGTTGCCTAAACTGACTGCTACCTCTGAATCACAGAAGCCCAGCCATAAACCAGTGGGCCCTGCCTTGGCTGATGTCAGAATCACCCCAGAGCTCTGAAAAACACAGATGTCTGCCCCACTCCCAACCACAGAGGTCTGGATTTTTAAGCTTCCTGGGTAATTCTGATGAAAACCCCAGTCTGAGAAGCTCTGATTCTAGCAGCTACCAAACATCCCTCTATCTGTTCCTCCCATGTGCTGGAACTGGATTATCTTTTCTGAGATACACAAACCTGCTGCTGTTTCTCCTAAACGCAGCTCATTGTTGACTATGGTTACTATGAGCTCCGAACAGGTCATAAGGACTCAAGCTGCTGATTATGGCCTAGGAGCCCTCCTCCGCATCCCCAGCCCCTCGGGCCCAGCAGACAGAAAAGACATCACATTCGAGCCAAAGATCTAATCAAGAGAGCGCTGAGGTTGTAGAATCGGTAGCAGCAAGTGGGGAACGATGGATGAGTTCAAAAGACTTAAAGGCCTGAGACTCCAACAGTGATCAAAAGCAAATAAAATGCCCTCTCGCTGCCAAGGCAATCTAACATCATGCAGCACTGACTTGTATTAGTGAAGTTCATAAAGCAACCCCAGTGAGACCTTTGTTTTGCAAAAGAAAAAGAAAGAAAATAGAAAAAGGACTGTGACAAGCCTCAATGGGATTAAAGCGAACCAGCGGGGAAATGTGTGTGCTGGGTATCTTTTGAGGGCAGCCTGTGCTCACCTGGACCCGAGCTCTGCGTCTATCTCCATTCATCTCCAGATTCCAGGTACTTTCCTACACCCTGCCCACTGAGGCCTGAGGTCCACAGTTTAACATCTGCCTGATAAACAATAAAGCAAGCACAGGATGGGGGAACTGCTACACTGAGTTGCAGGGTCTCTAGTGGGAGCTCCTTCAAAACTGTCCAGAAGGCCAAGGTCATGTAAGAAATGCTGTCAAGGCAAGATGGAGGTGTCCCTCGCTCCATCTGCTCCTGAGTACTCTCCCAAGCATTTCTGAGCAGAGCGCATTAGCTTCCCAAACATTATTATGTTTGGAGTCCTCCTCCTGCTTGCCGAGCTTAAAAACAGCGTCTGGCCTTGCCCAGAATTATTAGAAGATTTTACAAAGCCATTCACAAGAACAACATATTTCACTGCCAGGTGTCTTCACTGACATGTTAGACCACCCCACCCCCCGCCCCCCGTCTTTTGATCACTCTCTTTTCTCCTTCAAGGCACAGACAGCTTTTATGCAAATTCTCTTTGGACCAGTGTGAGTACTTCCGGCAACAAAAATTGATAGCACCCAAGGTTCACTACCCCTCAGAGAGCCTCTCCAGGCATCAACAACCCTGTTCCGCAATGCTGCTAGGTACCCACTGTCTTTTTCCCACTGGGGATCGGCGCAAGGGCCCATGGGGAAGGCGGGCCTCCAGCTCAGCTCCAGAGCCCGAAGCCCGAAGCCCAGAAGCCAGGGCCCAGCCATTCTCCGGCAGTGAGCTGACAAAGCCACCATTTACTCCCCGACACCACCGGTTGCAGTGTGTTCACAACAGGATGAAATGGTTAAAATAATTGTAATAAAAATAAAATCACAAATAATATGTGACTACAAGACAGATCTCATCAAAACATGAGGTTGGAAAACACTATGCTTTAAAAATAAGAATGGCCTCTCTCTCAAAGGATCATCCAATTAACAGTCCAGGTTCTAATTCACCCTTTTTGGCTCTGCTACTGGATCAGATCTCGGCCAAACAGTTGTCACACCACCGTGGTGGTAGTCATTTTTAAGACGATGGCTCTTCGGTTAGCGACCACGAAGAGTCGCAGCACAGAATGAACCTGCCAGCGCTGGAGCGAGGCGGGCGACCGCGAGCAGGTGGCGGGCGGCGGCGGCGGCGGCGGCGGGCCAGCCTGCAGGCTGCGGCGCATGCGCCTCGGCGCCCGGCACGGGGACAGCGTTCCCGGCGGCGGTGCGGGGTGGCAGACCGCCTGCGGCCCCGCGGCGGCGTCTGGGATCGCGATCTTGTCTGGGGCACCCTTCCGCCTCCCCCTCCCCGAGTTCTGTACGGGGATTAATCCTGACTTTGTGATTAATCAGCACTTTCTGGTTTTCTTAGGGTGACATCATGCCTGCTCAGAGAGAAAACAGGATTCTCTTTGAAGGCTCCTCCCCCGGGAGGGTCCTGTGTCCCGGAGACTGTCCCTGGGACCCTCCCCGCCCAGACCGCCCCTCGGCCCCTGGGTGCCGGGCCACAGCGCCTCTGCCGTTTATTGCTTTTGCTTCTTGGTTAAATACCAAAGAGCAAAGTTTTCTTTCCTTTTTTCATAATTATAAAATTAGAAAGCGCTCAATTAAAAGGTGGGAAATTATGAAGAGAAAAAGAATCACCCAAAAGTCTCACAGTCAGGGCTCTCCATTTCTTGTTCATTTTGATGCATTTCCCTCCAGTCTTCTTTTTTTTCTCTCTCTTTCTTTGAAACAAAATTTTAGGTTTTAAACATTGCTCAGCTGCAGTCATGTTGTAAATGTATTATTTTCTATCCTAACTTTCTTTTTACTTAATATTGTAGATGAAACATTTTATGTACTTTTGACGACCATAGCTTTAAAGCTCGTAGTCTCCTTAATGAATGTACCATTAGTTACTTAAATATTATTTCCATTTATGTAGAATATTTCCAGTTTTTACTAGTACAGTTGACCTTTGAACAATGCGTGAGCTCGAGGTACAGACTGAGCAGTTGAAAAGCCACAAAGCTTTTGACTCCTCAAAACCTTAACTACAGTCCTCCCTGGGTATTCAAGGGGAGAGGTTCCAGGGCCCCACATATACCAAAATTCCCAGGTGCTCAAATTCCCTGTTTAAAATGACATAGAACAAAGCACAGAGTTGGCCCTCCACATCCACAGATTCCCCACGGCAGGTTGAAAATACTGTTTTCCAACTGCGGTGGCTGAATTGGTGGGTGGGAAACCCAGGAATAGGGAGGACCAACTGTATATTTATCAGAAAACCGAGCAAAAAAAAACCAAAACAGACAACAAAAAACCTGTATACATGTAGACTGGTGCAGTTCAAGCCCATGCTATGCTGTTCAAGGGTCAACTGCAGGTAGACCATCCCTGCGCCCTTCCCCACGTTTGCCCCCGTGCTGTTGGTTGGTGGAACATACAAGCCCCCAACTAAGAGTTTCACCCAGGATATGCATGAGTGACAGAAACTTGAAAACTTCTGCTCTTTCCCGCGTTGCTGATGGCAGAGAGCCAGGGCGGAGGGCTGAGCCTGCAGAGCGGCAGGGTGAGCTTCAGTGCCTGTGAAGCAATGCAGATGGCGGCTGGTGACAGAAGAGGAAGCACCTCCCTCACAGGTGAGAAGGACGTCCCAGGAGAAGGCAGTAAGCTGGCGCCTAAGGGAAAGCTCCCCATGAAGATAAGTGGCTGATGATTTTAGAACATTGGTGTCGCACACTGAGTTTTAATTATGTTAATCACAAACTCCAATCTATTACTTGGGAAAAGTGCTTCTTGTCTCATTTTCTTTGTTTATTTGTTGTTCTTTTTCATTTTTCATTGTATTCTTTTCTATTACCATTTATCTTCCCCATACCCTCTTCTACCTCCACCTATCCCTCTCCCCTCTACCCTCACTGGGCAATCATCAGAGAAATACAGGAAGAAAGGGTTGGGCCTGAGTGAAGGAAAAGTAACAGCACAGTGCATTTTCTGTCTTGCCGTGATCTGCCCCTCTGTTAAGCCCCTGTCCCCCTTTATGAGAGACTGGTAGAATGTAATTGTAAGGTACCAGATATCTAGGATAAGCAGAGCCCATGAACCATCCACAAGGTCTCTGTGAGCTCTTATAGAAGCCTACTTCTATTTCTCTCCTGCACATCACCTTGGCTAAACTTGTGATAGCAGAAGGAGGTGGCGGGAGGTGGCGGGAGAGAGGCTGGTGGTTCAAGAATAACTTCAAGCTCCCAGAGCCTTTTTGCAGATCTTACATACTGCCATTTGTAAGTCTGGTTAGTAAATGGCAT